>JAOXOE010000771.1:2670299-2685870 GCA_028565055.1 Phoeniculus purpureus | reverse complement strand
ATGTGAGAAGGAACTTCTTCCCAGTGAGGGTGACAGAGCACTGGAACAGGCTGCCCAGGGGGGTTGTGGAGTCTCCTACTCTGGATACGTTTAAAACCCACCTGGATGTGTTCCTGTGTTACTTGGTCTGGGGTCCTGCTGTGTCAGGGGGATTGGACTGGATGATCTTTTGGGGTCCCTTCCAATCCCTAGTGATTCTATGATTCTATTTCAGTAAGTCAGACCAAAACAATGCACTACAAAAAATGAAACCACTAAGTAGAAGGAGCAGATTTCAGTTGCCCATGCAGTTGTTGGTTGTCTGTCATACAATGGTGTCTTGGAACCAAACCCTAGATCAGTTGCCTGCTGTGCTGCCACACAGGAAAGAATATAAATAAAGAAAACTCCGCTTGCGGAAAGTGGTTGCTGCTTGAAGCCAGACTTGATACAAAGGAAATTCATGCATAGAGGAACTTCCAAGATGAAAACAAGACCCAGTGTTAATTAAATGAGGGACAACAAACATAATCAGCTTATTGTTACCTTACTGACAGGACAGAGATTGCAAACTGTCGAAGCAGTAGGGACAGATAACGTTGAGGACGATGCAGAGACACACGTCCAAGCTGATTCCTACAAAGAAAAGAACAAAGTTGGCAAAGATCAAACCGATCGTGTTTCCACTCTAATGTTCTAATGCCTGTCACTGTCAGTCAGAAAGGACTGCTTCTTCAAAGCTACCAGCCCTTGCTGTGAGCGGCAGATGAATATTCATATTGCTTAGCACAGAAGGAAAAGGAATAATGATTGAAGAACTTTGGAAAGACAATGTGAAGCTGATGACAAATGTACCTGCAATCAGCACAAGTTTTAGAACTGCAAAGCAGAATGGTGTGAGGCAAGGGAGTTGTTTATCATGTTGGAAGTAAAACTGCACAAAACCTTTGGGGTTTGCTTGATGGATACTGCACAGGACACTTGGAGGCTTTTGGGACACTCCATTAACTTTGCATCCTAAAATTTCCTTGGGAGCATATTTTCTCCTCATCACAAAGTGATTTTAATTTAGTGAAGGACAACAAATGTGACCAGCCCAGCCATTTATGAAAAAACCTGATGGAAAAGCACATGACAGTGAATTGTGGTCATGACAGATGACTAAGAAGTTCACTTGCTGGAAACCCAAAAACTTTAAGCTCCTGCAAAACAGAACAATGCAATCTCTACCTCATAGCAAATGAGAACTTTGTGAAACTTCATGGGAATGGGAGCTCATTCTCTCAGTCTGTTGAGTTGTGATTGTCATGAAAACAGCTTGAGATTTTTTAAGGTCTGTGCAGCATTGGCATCTGTTAGTACCGGTGACATCTGAACCTGACTAAAAAGACCATGTTCATGTAACAACAAACTCAGTGCTGCTGTCAGCAAAGGGCATCTGGCAAGAACCAGAAGTTGGAATTACTTTTTGTGTTCTTTTATAAATTATAATTCCTTGTGACCCCGTCACTATAGTAAGTATTTGGAACACGACATTTTGAAAGAACCAAGTGTTTCTTAGCTGCTTATGTTTGTGGGTTTTTTCTTCTCCCTTCTAAATATGTAAACTGAGGGTCAAGTGCTGCTCCCATGACATAAACATTCTGCTGGCTCTGACTATAGCAGAAATTTAGCCTAAAAGTCCAATTTCTGTTGTTTAGAAAGTTTTGTAGTCTTGGGACTCATCTTTGCTTGGCAGATCCTCCTCTGCCTGTTAGAGCATCTGTAGACTAGTACACAAAATGCTTGTGATTTCCATGGGGCTATGTGTAGCACAGGGACTGGAGACAGCAAAGAACTATCTTTAAAAAGAACCCGCTGTTGTTGAGCTGGTTTTTCTTAGAGGATTCCTTTCAACAGTGCAATTCCAACTGTAAGATGGCTCATGCTACTTGAGCATGACATTTTCACCTTCTTGATTTTAAAGAACTTAGTTTAGAAAGGGACCAGGAAGACCCGTAAAATATAATTCTGCCCCACAGAAGTTTGCTGGATGTAGAGTTGCGTTTATTTGGAATTAAATGTGTGAAGCTACGTGTCTCTTGGGCTAAAAAACCCCACGTCCTTATCCATGCAAGAGCTGTCAAAATATGCTGTTCTAAAAGAAAATTTTGGGGGTGGCAAGGAATTCTACATGAAAGTCTGTTTTAAAATATTTTTGAACACTCTGAAATAATTATCTTGCAAGAGGAGAAAGAGTCTTAAAATTATTCTACAATTAGCATATTCAGCCTTGCATATAAATGATTTACTTAAGTGTCAACCTGCAGACTAATACAGATATATTTCAGTCAAGGAGAAGGGCAAGGAGTCTTTATCACGGTGCTATGAATCCGGACCCTAAAAGAGTTTGGGAAAACAGACAGCAATTAATTTTGGCCTTCAAGGATTATCAGAAGGCTTCACATAAATTAAGAAGAATGCTGTGGAAGTTAAGAAGGTAGGCAACAGTGCAGTGCTGGAATACCAATGACCATCCTTGTTTATTATAAAAGAAAAGGCTCAGTTCTAGGAGGAGAACAATTAATTTCTATAAGCACATGAAGCTAAGCACTTGCCATTAGTCTTAATTTGCTCATAATAGAAGCAGGCAAGATCTTCCTTTGTCTTTTGAAAAGAAGTACTTTAATATGGAAAAGAACTTGTATGGTCACAGAATCACAGAACATTAGGGATTGGAAAGGACCTCCAAAGATCATCTAGTCCAATTCCCCTGCCACAGCACAGTAGCGTAAATGCAGTGCACTAACACAGGACTGAATCTTCAGGCTTCTGACAAGTCAGAAAGGAAAAAAATGAAGACATATACAGCATGAACCAACATCAACTCCAATTTTTTCAGGTACATTCCAGAAAAACCCCGCTGAAATATTTTTAATTGCAATTGAACACAGAGGTGCAGGCTTGAGCATACTAATAGTGAGCTCAGTCTCTGAGTACGTGCACAGTTTGTATTGATTCTGCTAGCGTCCATGTCTTCCTACGAGAGAGATACTTGACTCTAAGATGAACCTTAGGACAATCCCGATGCTATTACTTGCCCAACTGTGACAAGCCGTGCTTGAGACAAGTACTTTCCAGGCTCTGTACTCCTGTTTTATCTTGATCCGACTTCCCTCACATAGTGAAAATTACTGCATTTCTGTGCATTACTGCACAGAAAGAACACTGAAAGAGCTGGGTGCAGACCCTTTAGGTGCCCTCTGGATAGCAATTACCTGTGACCTCTCAAGAGCCACTGAATTATTATCTGAATTTTTCTCTTAAAATTGAAACTAGTAATCACATCTTTATGTTGTGGAGCTGAACTGTCCATTTTGCTATCAGCTAAAGAATGGGTTTTGATTTGGATTATTTATTTAAGTCTGAAACTTATCTTCTCATAAGGCTGCATCCCCCTTGGGATATTGTTAGTTTTGCTAAATGAAGAAGAAACAACATTTCCGACCAGAATGGTTCATGACAATAAAGTTCTTTCTTTATGGTGAATTAAACTGTTAAGTGCTCATTTTATGTTCTGAGCTCCATATTACAGAGCAGCACGATTCCAAAAGTTAAGGAGCCGAGCTGTGGAGGTTTTGTACATAGCACTGATACCAAAGTAATAAACTAGCAAAAGCATCTTTCAGTGGAACAGTGACCACCCAGTTCAGCCCAGAACATCACTGCATTCAGTGATGTCGGCATGGAGTCAACTTGAGGCTTCATTCTAGCACCCCCTCAAACAGCTGCACAAGGAGAGGGACGAGTGTGAAAGACTCTTGGAGTCAAATGCATTCGTGCTACAACTGAAAATGCTGCCAGAAAACTTTTTGTTCTTTTCTAGTGTGTAAGTTCTCCTTAAAATATACACTGCTGAAGCCTTATAGGACTGGCTGCCAGAGGGCAGGCTGCAAGTCGAGCAGCTTGTAGCAACCAAAACTCAGTCAGAGGACGAGTCAGAGGAAGACAAACACCATATTCTACCAGTAACTTCTGGCTTAATGTTTCCCTTTGCGTTTATAACCTGTGGGGTTGTTGTTGTTTTCCATTAATTTCTCCTGAATCACCACCCCAGGCTACATGTTCTATGGAGAAGGACTTCCTTCTGCTTCTCTTAAGCTTGCCTTGTTTTTCAGTTGTTGTGGTCTAAGACAGACAGAGCAGACGTGAGCACTTCCCTGTGATGGTTATGCTTTTATAGACTTTCACCACATCTTTTCACGCCCCTCTCTTGCAGTCTGGGTCTTTGTCTGTGCCACAGTTCTTTGCGTGACAGCTGTACTTCCAAAAACATTTGGCACACTCTCTGTTAATTCTCTGCTTTTACTGTATTCTTTCAGGGACGTAACTGAGGACTGGTTACTGCTTTCGTAAAACCAGTTTCTCATCACTTAAAGATCTCTTTCTATGTGATGAGCAGATCAGAACTGATTTCTCTGTGTGTGGAACTCAGCAGTTTTTTGCTTTGTGTTTGTCATTGTTGAAATTCATTTGCCCTTCAGTACTGTGAGAGCCTCTCCACGACTGGCTTTCAACTTTGCTGGAAAAAAAGTTTTACCTTGAAAAACTTGGTGTCCTGAGAAAGCTTTGTCAGCTCAGCGTTTGTGCCCTTTGCTAGGTCAGGCTTGGGCAGGCTTAGTCTGCCTACCGGGGAGAATCCCTCAGTGACATCCTGCTGCTGTGCAAACTGCCCCACTTTCGTCCCCTGTCTTTCAACCACCTCTTTATCTGCAAGAGAACATTCACTTGCGTCCCACTGCAGCAGTTTCCTTAAAAGTCTTTGATGAGGGACCATGTCAGATATCTTTTGGAAATACAAGTAGCCTGTATCAGTTTAAACCCCCTCACCCCATTCCTGTTTTCTTCAAAGAACCTTTGGCTAGTAGCTTTGAGAGTCATGGCAAAAGCTGTGTTGGCTTTTCCACAAAATAATCTTATTTATTCTTATTTTCAGCAATTCTTTTCTTTATTGTCATTTATGTCAGTTTGTCCAAAAAGGTGGCTATTTATTTTCTCTTTCTTAATTTTTTTAGTTTCCTTTTATTTTACTTACAGAACTTGGCATATGTCTCAGCTGACCATGGGTAACCTCTAGGCAGAGCAGCACAGACAGTGGAAGTCAGTGCTGGATCATCTGCACTGAGCTAGAGAGACAAAAAGAAGTCAGACATGGAGACACAGAATGTTGTGTAATCAGAGAAGGCTCAGGGCTGGGAACAGGCTGAAAACTTGACTGATGGCTTGGCAAGACTTCAGCAGAAATTGTGTTGCCTTTGCACATACACGTGTCACACGTATCCTCCATCCTCTGCACTTCTCTCTTGGGTGGGAAAGAAGTGGCGTAAATGGTAACCTGCGAGATGTAGGTAGGATAAACGATGATCCCTTTAAATAATGAAGAAATAGTGGGATAATTGCAGACCTGGGAGTAGACAGTCGTGTCTCTGCAGCTACACTGGCTAATGCAGTGCAGCAGGGTTACCTTTCTGCTGTGTCTAACTACAGGGATCTGTAGTTGTGTAGCTGCTCATATGTAGGATCAATTTCAAGACCTCAGTCTTTTCCTGCTTTATAGTACACAGTATAAAACCATGAGAGTATAAATCATATTCTGGCTTACTAGTTCATTGGACTAGATGACCTTTAAAGGTCCCTTGCAGCCCAGTGCATTCTATGATTCTATTACTAGGTAGGAACAGGTGACGTTGTACAATGAGGCCAGTAAAGACTCAATCCTGGCGATTACACCATGGACAGCAGGATGGCGGAAATGAGCACAGTTCCTCCTTTGGCTGCAAAGCTGTTCAGTTTTGCTAAGAACACTTTCATCTTTGTAGAAAATATGGCATATTTCTGTCTTCATAGATGACAGTTTTTAAAGTCACTTAATATGTCCAATTAAAATGTAGATGTGGAAATAACCTTATCAGCATTACAAGAGTAGAGAGAATGAGATAAGAAGTGGGTGATACATGTATGTCCCTGAGGCTTTTACCTGCCTCTTAAACCACTGAAATGGTGAAACTACACTTGAAGCTTCTGCAAAGGTATTTGTAATTTAGGATTACAGTGATCAACAGTGTCACCTGCAATCCTACCATTTCCAGTGGTAGCTCGATACTCCCCACTGAAATTCCCAGTCCCACACCATCAGACCGCAGAGAGGTTCGGTTTCCAAAACAGCTTCAGGTCATGTAGCTCCTCCAAGCACAGGGTTGTTTGCCTAAACTCATTTCCTCCTTCTCAAGCTTCCTAACATCATCCCTGCAGGTGGTTCTGCAGACCCTTCAATCCAAGCCTCCGCAGTCCTAGCACAGCCCTTTGGCACTGAGCAGATTTAGCTCCATTTTTATGTTTTCCAGCTAAGAGACACCTTCTTATTTTTCATCTTCTGGAGCTGGAAAATCCTCTTGTGCTGCATAAACATCAGAGAATAAAACCCACCTCTTTTTTTTTTTGCCTCTGTAAGTACAAATCCCACTGATGGTTTCCACATTTAAAATGAAATCCAGCTCCGGTTCTCTGTGTGTGTGAGCGAGCACGTTGCTGTTTTTTTCAACGGGCTTAGATAAGGCTGCAGGGGTTGGGCTGTTTTCTTTTAAGCCTTGCAAACTCCTTCCTAGCAAGAGATGTAACTCGAATTGGTACTGTGTGCCTCTGCTGTGCCTTTTGTGAGTGTGTGTTTGGATCGATATGTTTGTGAGCTCACATGCTTCTGGTCCGACTCAGAAAGAAGCAGAACTCCTCCACTTGCCTGAAAGTTGAGTGACTGTAAATCAGCATGGGGCAGGGGGGTGCCTGGCAGCAGCAGTAAGTGCTACATGGAATGGAAAGGCTGCTCATCCTGACTACTAATGCATCGAGTTATATCTGTGTGTGATACACACGTCACTTAAATGAATTCGAGCTTGCTGTTTGCATCCTGACAACAGGGGGGCAGAGCAGTCCCCACTGTCCATCCGCAGCGCCTGAATCCTGCCAGAGCCAGGGGAGTTGCTAACACTTGTATTGGCAATGCAAGGAAACAAACATCTGTGGGAAATGTCACATATCCACGGATGTGAGGGCTGAAATCTGGAAGCACATGGAGATTACTAGATAATCTCTACTGTTCCTTTGACCTTAGGTGAATTTTAAAGCAGATGCACTTGTAATATATAACCTTGAGGGTTGTCTGTTCACTGGTTACAGCAAGCTGGGTTTTTTTCTTGTATATTCTGAAGTGACACAGAGCAACAGTGATGCGTAACATCAATTAGAGCCCTGGTATCCAGGGAGGGCACAGGCACATGCTTCTGCTTCAACACTCGAGCAGATCTACTGAGCCTTCAGCTTTACGTGCCCTTGGGACCAGAGAGTGTTGCTCAGTGACTGGGGAACCCGGCAGGGATGAGTAGTTGTAGAATCACACACTCGTTCAGGCTGAAGAGACCTCAGAGATCATCCAGTCCTCACCCCCTGCCATGGGCAGGGACACCTCTCCCCAGACCAGGTTGCCCACAGCCCTGTACAACCTAGCCTTGAACACTTCAGGGACGGAGCAGCCACAACCTCCCTGAGCAACCGGTTCCAGTGCCTCAGCACCCTCACAGGGAGGAATTTCTTCATTAGATCTAACCTGAATCTTCCCTCTTTTAGCTTGAACCTGTCCCCCTTGTCCTATCACTAGAGCCTCTCACACTGCAGTTACTTCTGTATATGAATGTTGTCGTATATAGTGGGACCTGCAGAACCAATGGATTCCTTGAGGTCCACAGAATTGCTCTGATGTTACAAGGGACCAAATAAGATCCCACCATCTGTCACCTCGAGGTGAAAATTTACAGTGTGTGATGTGTACTTGTCACATTCCTAATCCAGAGATCATCATTGTTTCAGTGTTTGGTTTGGTGGGGTTTTTTTCCACAAAGAGTGCAATAGGGTGCTCATTTGTAATCAGAGCAAGTGATGAGATCATATCTAGAAATTCAGAAGGTGCTTTGTCTTCTGTCTCCTTTCTTTCACCATACTCCCATGACTACAGGGTAAGGCCTAATGGGTGTTTTTATACAACATTTCTTGCAAATTTTAAAGACTTTGATAAGTTTTAACGAACTTAGCAGTGTGATCTCTCCAAGAAACAAGTAACTATATGGATTTCCCCTTTGTGTGCAGAGCAGAAGACAGGTACTGAAAGGTATGAGAAGGCCTGACCTCAGTGGCTCTCTCATCATTGTGAGCCTCAGCTCACACCTCACCCTCACCCTGCTTTGGGAGTGGATCTGCAGTGAATCTCTAGTGAAAGCCTTATACCATGGCTTTGGGAGCTCGGAAATCATCTTCATGCTGGTCACCTTTGCATGTTTACTCCTCTGGTTTCATTTAACATCACCCACATCATTAGTCTGGCCAGGCTGGACTGAGGCTTGGTTTGTTTTCTTTTTCCTTTCCATTAATTTTAATGACAGCAGCGTTCATGCATTCTGCCCCTTGGGGAAAAGGGAAAATCAAACTTTGATGGAACTAAGGAGAGCCCATGTATGCCCTAAACAAGAACAGACTGTGTATGTCAGGAAGAGAATTCTTCAGTTAAAGGAATATTTCCTAAGACTAATACAGTTGGGCTGGTGTTCGGAGAGCCCCCAGTGTACACCGGAACTGTGTGTGTTTCTGTGCCCATGCTTAGAAACAGAGATCTCTTACAGAGATTTCTGTCTGTAAGAAGTAGGAAGCCCAGGTCTGGTATTTGTATGTGAGCATCTATTGGCCTGGATTTTACGCCAAGCATGGGCAATATGAAGCATTCATTTACGCAGGCACACACAGGGATTTGGGCTCTGCTCCTTTATCCATAGGTTCATGCTATACAAAGGAAAATATTTAAAAATATAAAAACATTGATGTTGCAGGAAGTTCCTCCAGGAAATTTCTCCTGGCACAAATGAGAAGTCTAACCTGGAGGACTGATCCAGCTCCTGGGCAGGAACAGCAGCGCACATTTATCTCACTGTAGTACAACTACCACCTCAGTAAGTAAACACTCGTAGGTGCATAGTTCATATTTAGCACGAATGAGCATGGATTGAGCACTTATGGATGTGAGCTCTTCCAGGAGGAGGTTCTCCTGCTGGTTCCAGGAGCTGAGGTTTGTGAAGGGGGTGCTGCCATCCATCACAGTTAGTTTTGATGCTGGTTGTGCATTGTCAAAGTGCTAGTAGCGCTGTATGACAGAGGTACGTTGGTGTGATGAGCTGCAGAGTCTAAGGAAGCTGAGGTGATCCTCTGCACCAGCAGAGGAAATTGCAGGAGCTTTTCAGTTGTCTGAGTTGCATTTGGTTCCTTCTAATAAAAACTAGACTTAGAAGCTTGCTTCTAGAGTTAGCATTTCTGTCTCTGCTTAATCTGCTCTCTCATCTTCCTTTCCTTAACATGATTGATTGCTGCGTTCTGAAAACTGCAACAGAGCTCTTTGGCAGCTTGAGATCTTGAATTGTGCTGTTATGGCAGGAACAGTTGGCAGGGGCTTCTGAAAGGTTAATCCACCGAGGATTTATGGGTTTGTGTTAGAGAGTGCAAACATTATTTGTGTTGTCATGCTATAAAATGATAATCTGACATTGATGGTTATTTTGATTTTGCTTATATTTCAATGAATGGGAATTACATAACAGCAACTTTCCTATGCAGATCTGAAACGTGGCTTTAAAAAGACAACAAAAGACTTCTTGCCAGGGAGGCTGTCAAGGTCAAACAGCAAACCAAGGGTGGAAATCGTGCCAGGGTTTGCTGTTGCTCTCTGAATCACACCAACAGCTTTCTCTACCCCCTCTCCTAAGCCATTAATATTATTTGACTGAATATTAGAATTGTGGAGTCATAGAACAAATTAGATTGGAAGGGACCTCTAAAGGTCATTTAGTCCCAACCCCTTGCAACAAGCAGGGGCATCTATAACTAAAAGAGATCAAGACTGACCTTGAGTATCTCCAGGGATGAGGGGCCTCCACCACTTCTCTAGACAACCTGTTCCAGTGATCCACCACCCTCAGATTAAAGAGCTTTTTCCTCGTGTCCAGCCTAAGTCTACTTTTTTCTATTATTTCACTAAATATTATTCTTAAAAGGCCTGGCATGTCTTGCAGGGGATGTATTACTTCCTTTATATAAATTCCTCTTCAGGGGCAGACCTGTTGCAGGGAAGGAAGAATTGAAGTGAAGAGGTTTTCCAGCAGGTGATGTGATGCTAGCAAACAAGCACCTTGAAAAAAACAGAATTGTTTTCCATGCGACTTAAAGGGATCCTTTGCAATGTGGTGCCACAAGTTCCAGGAGCAGGACTCAACACAGGATTGAATGCTTAGATAAAAATCAAGGATGTGCGGACTTCAGAGCTATTTAGACATCCAGAATGCTGTAGTGAGCTAGAAAGCCGCTAACCATATGATAGAATTCCTGTATTGAATTATGTTTTTGACTCATCACTGCACAAAGTAGCTGTGAATTCTGTGTCAGATGACTAATGGATTGAAAAAAAATAAGCGAAAAGCCAGAGAGGTCAAAAAAACAAAGAGAAGAAGACAGTGAGTGTGCAGAAATTCCATTTTTTTATAGAGTAAGGAGGGCTTCCTTCAACCTAGTCTGGAGTCTGGGCTGGTTCTTATTTAGTTTCAACCATCTCTAATTAGGAGCTTTTCATGGCTGTGAGGCCAGCGGGGATGTTTTTGCAATTTCGGTTGAACTGCTTACCTCTGGGAAGAAGAAGAAGAAGGGCAAATACAAAGCTCAACGAGCCTGATGTCACAGATGATAAAGGCAGCACGCATGATAACGGTATTAATAGTTTAACATCAGTAAGAACCTTCCTCTCATTTTGCAGGAAAGCAAAAATCCAGCTTCTGATTCCCATGTTCTGCCTGTAAGGGACTACTTCTCCTTGGTGCAGTGTGAGGGTGAGTGGCTTATCAGAGGGCTCATAGTCATGCAGATTTCAGTGCAGTTCCCAGCTCCTGAAAAGCCGGTATCTATGGACAAACACCCCCTCTTTGAAATACTGGCTCCCTTCAACCTTCCCTGCAAAGCCAGGAGGCAGTGCTGCTCTCAGCTGTAGGTTTTTATTGCTGGTCACATCTCTTTCTAACTCGGACTCTCAGAACAGTGATCTTCAAATTAGCTGTGATACCAGAATACTAATATTAGTCTGTTAAAGCTTAATGTATGTGATCTGGGGCTGTGAATTGGATCCATATTCGAGATGTTTCATCTCTACAAGGCTAAACACTATAATCTTCTGCATTCAGCTGGGAAATATTGGACACTTGCTTTGCTCCTGACATAATGCACTGTCTTTTACGGTAAAGCAAGTTTTCTAGGTCTCGTCTGTTCATCATGTACTGTCGCTTGGATATCAGGCGGAGTTTCTGCCTGATTTCTTCCCCCATACTTCAGGAGCAAAATGTTTATTGTCTTTTTAACAGTGGATGTGGAAAGGAATTGCTGCAGTGGAGAAAGATGATAAGAACTGTTGTACCATTGACCCTGCAAAGAAAATAGAACTGTACTGACAAGCAGTAGGGGGCTGAAGAGGAGCTGGGTGAGAAGTCCATTTCCTTTTTGGCTCACAGAAAGGCGTTAAAATAACAATATCTGGAGAACAATCACTATTAGCATTTGGGTATTTGCTGGTTACCACAGAAATGCCGTATTCTAAGCATATGGAACAATTGCAGCCTACTGGGTTGATATGTTGGCAAACATTGACTTCTTAATGGCAACTGCTGTGCAAGTGACAAAAATGCTTCTGTGCCTTCTGGTGTGAGGAAACTGTTCAAGCAACAGACTCTTGGCATGGCTCAGTGTGTCTGTAGGAGCCACTCATGCACTCGGCAGTGATGAAGGTGGCTGGGGATCCAAAAATGTCTGCTACTTGGAGTGACACTCACAGTGTCCTCACCAGGTAACAGTGTGACTTCAGCCTGTTTGTACAGGTGTGGGCTCCAGGTCCATCACTCAGACCGTAATCCATATAAAACCAACTGGGTACATGTAACCTCATGCCTGCCTGTTTCACTGTGCTGAGCGGGGCATCGAGAGAGCCATTGATTTGCAGGTGCCAATGTGGTGGCAGAATTCCAGTGTTGCAGCCACCAAAAGTACTTTATTTCTGACACACGTCTGTCCCTCAGGGTCCTTTGAGCTTTGTCTTTTCTTTCTGCCCATCCTGTTTGTCTCAGGCATTTCATGGGACAGTGTTTTCTGTGATTTCTGTGGGTTTATCTTCATTCTGCTGTCTAAGGGAGAGAAATGGGAAATTATATTTTCATTTTTCAGCTGTAGAACAGAAGCAGGAAAGGACCTAACAGTCATGGAGGAAAACCATGGCAAAGTAGGTCTACGTTTCGCAGGCTTTTAGCTTTTCCAGGATCCTAGTTGACCGGCAGAGTTTGTTGGAAGTGTCTCCTCCCACCTAATTCCTTCTGTACGCATGGCTCAATCTCCAGATGATATTTGCTGTGCTCCATCCAGCTACATCAAACCAAAAGACACTGCGGGTTGCAAGATGTCCCTTTCCTTGCTCCAGCCATGCTCAGAAAGCTGTCCTAGAACCTAGAGGTGGCTTCACTTTTTTCACACCTGAAAATTGCATGACCTGCATGACTGTCAAACAAGAAAGCTGCTTGTACCCTTAATTCTCACTTTCTTTGTAGCAAAAAAAAAACCAAACCCTGAAAGAGCCTACATGTGTAAAAGGAGAAGTTGGAGATCTTCTGTAAAGTGATGGTACTCTCAAGTTGAGATAATTAGCCCCAAAGGAGTCGTTTCATATCTGTAAACAGAAAGGGCCATGCTAGTTGTCTTAAAATAGATTTGAATATTCATAAAGAGCAGCTTGAACTTTCTGGTCTGGTTATAAGATACACAATGCCCTCTAGTTCTTATTCCTGGTAGTATCATTGATTTGAAGGTGGAATCCTAACAACTTCAGATACAGTAAAAATCTGTAAGTCCAATATTATTATTGGATAGCCGCTATTTAGAGGTCATTTGTCCAGATGCATTTGAAATTGTTTTGAGAGGCTGGTGATACATCAATTAAAAACTGGGAGCTACCGTAATTCTCCTCTAGATTTAAAACTCAGGGATGCTGAACTCTTCACCTCATTGTTTGCTGCCTCCGTACAGCTCAGAGGTGCTTGCGACTTAAATTGAAATTGTCCTTCTACATAATTAACTTCTGCCTGCAAAAATTTTGCACCTTTGTAGGGAAGTTCAGTAGCAGAGCTTTAATGTCATGTTGTGGTTTAATCTCTGAGAAGCAATTACTGTTGCTTGGTTACTAGTGCCATCGCTAGGCTTATTTTTAAACGAAAACCCAAGCTAATAGCACGCAGGTTTAAGCCTCAATAGAAGGAGCAGTTGAGGGTTAAGTCTGATTTACATGCCTGAACTTTTTTACCTGAGTGCTGGTGTTTTTCTGTTCCTGCGCAGGTACAGGGAATATTTTTTCAGTGGGCTGCTGTTTGGGGTGTTTTCTGGCGTTCCTTTGTAACTTCCAGGGGATTTTTGTCAGCAGGATCAGTCTGTGAGGGTTCCAGAGCTGACCAGAAACCTGATGGCTCTGAGTTTCAGGCCAAAATTAGACTTAAAGGTTAGGAAAGTGTATGAAACAAAGTTCATGGAAAAGACAGCTGATGAGTTTGTGAGCAGAAATGGGTGGGTTATAATGTCCTGTCCTGCCTGTGGTCACCAAGTCCTTACTGACAGCCAACTTTAACAGATTTCAGAGTCTTTGTAATGTAGATTTCAGTAACAGGGACAGAGAGTCTACTGGTCCTGAGCTGGAACAAAGGAAGCATCCTACTGGTATCGCTGGAAATGTTGTCTGAGGATTATATGCCAAATCACACAGAATCACAGAACATTAGGTGTTGGAAGGGACCTCGAAAGATCATCTAGTCCAATCCCCCTGCCAGAGCAGGATCACCTTCATCAGAATGAAGCTAATGGTAATTTCTTGTCTTGAAATGCCACCTTAAAAGCTTCCGACATGTTCTTACATTAATTAGAAGCACGTGGAGATCACCAGTGTGTGTGTTTGACTAAAGCTGTATGTTGTGTAGACACCTCTCCTTTCAAACACAAATGTTCAGTAGTGCAGGTCTTGTGCTGAAGCTTGATCAGGAAGCAATAGGCACAGTGGGAAAGTTATGTTTCTGGTCTTGAGTGGAGCATGGAATGGAGGGAGACATCCACAGTCATCCCAAGACACTCTCAGTAATCTATCCTCAATACATGTTTCACGTGCAGTAGTGGCCTCCCGGTTGCATACTGGTCACTCTCATGTGAGTGAATGGGTTAACTGGGCTTTTACTGATTGTAGGTCTGCCTGTCTTTAGGTAGAAAACTTCATGGGTGCTGCAGATTTATAACCAAAATTATTCCAGCATTCTGAAGCTCCAGCGTTGTGCTCCATTTCACAGCAGACAGTGCCAGGGGAATGAAGTGTCTCTGTCGTGAATAAGGATATAATAAGAGTATAAGTAAACTAAGGAGAAACACAAGCTCCAAGCATGGGCGCACGTGACGAACAAGGTTTGAAAAGAGAGCAAATTCAGGCTTATTGCTCAAACTGAAGATGAAGGACATCCTTACCCTGCCACTGGAGGAAAATGTTTAAAGTTTTCTGGAAGCTGAAAACCATGATGGCTTTCTCCTGCTATGGCTTTTCTGGTGTTTTTTCGGGGAGGTGGTTACCCTCATCTGTAGTTATAAGGCTATTTAAACTCTTGCATGGATTTTCAGTTCCTTGCAAACACAAAGTACTTAGCACTTCCATTTTGCTTAATGTTTAAAGGTTATGAATATTCATTCTCTGGTACTTTAAGGGCTGGATTTGAGAGTTTAAAGCTGGGGCCGCAGTTTGTACCAGAATATACATCCATTGCAGATACCCGAGTGACGATCAAAAGCTTCCTGTGTACAGTATTACAGGTATCCACATGCTGGAAATTTACACCGAGGGTGAAAAGGATGGTTTTATAAAACAATCTCAGTGCAAGCTTCTCTGCAGAATGTTTGTGTGCAGAGCTGACTGTCTTAGTTGTCCAGAAATGCACTGTCCCTAAAAGGAACTGCACTGAAAATGCACTGAAACCCAGAATAGGGCAGCCTCAGCTGCAGTGACAGTGAGATGGTGGAGCTCAGGATCTCATGTGGCAGGAACAGAATACCTAGCAGAATCACAACCCTGCACTTCAGTGGGGCCAACTTTGGCCTTTTAAAGCAATTGCTAGGGGAAATCCCCTGGGACAGGGTACTGGCGGGTAAAGGGGCCACAGGTAGTTGGTTAACATTCCAAGACCACTTCTTTCAATCCCAAGTTCAGAACATTCCAACAGGTAGGCAGTCAAGGAAGGGAGCCAGAAGACCTGCACAGTGAAACAGGGAGCTGCTGAGCAAACTCAAGATAAGAAAGTCTGTAGGTCATGGAAGCAGGGGGTGGCCACTTGGGATGATCTTAAGGCTCTAGTCAGAGGATGTAGGGATGCAACTAGGAAAGCCAAGGCCTCCTTGGAATTAAACCTTGCAAGAGAGG
>JAOXOE010000771.1:2637719-2670199 GCA_028565055.1 Phoeniculus purpureus | reverse complement strand
GGACATGTTCCTGTGTGACTTTGTCTAGGTGATCCTGCTGTGGCAGCAGGATTAGACTAGATTATCTTTCGAGGTCCCTTCCAATCCCTAATGTTCTGTGATTCTGTAAAGCAATGGTTGAGATTTACAGGACGTTTCTGAAGGAAGGTACCCCTGGAAGCCTCACCACAGCTTGCCACTTGCCAAGCACAGTGCCACCAGACCTGTCAGCTCACCATCACCTACCACCTCACCCTAACCCGTTTCAGTCATGTGGATTCACATTAAGAAACCAAGAATCCACAAGACAACAGAAACTCAGCAACACACTGTGTTCAGCATTAAGGCTAACCTAGATCATGACAGAAGAATGGGGTTGGAGAGCAGCAATGTGAGGAGATACGCTGGGTAACCCATAGTCAAGAAATGGTGTTGAAGCTCAGCCAGAACTTTACTTCTCTTTACTTAGTTCATTGAGCACCTGTTTCCATTGAATAGTTCTTAGAGGAGCCCACGTTTTCCTGCGTATTTTCACTTAGTACCCAACTGCACATTACTCAAGGCCTCCCTCAGATATGCATGACTTTGGGTTAGTTGGTTGTTGGCCTCGCCAAACATCACTGTGCTCACGCACCTTGCAGGGTTAGGGCCTGCGGCACTCACCAGGCCCTTTGCTGGCTCTGGAGGAGCCCAAATAATTTTATTCCATCTTCATATAATAATTCTTGGAAGTTTTGAGGGTAGGAAGACACTGCAGAGAGATCTGGACAGGCTGGGTCAATGGGCAGAGGCCAGTGGGATGAGGTTTAACAGGGCCAAGGGCAGGGCCCTACATTTTGGCCATAATAACCCCCTTCAGCTACAGACTGGGGGATGAGTAGTTGGAGACAGGCCTGGCAGAGAGGGGCTTGGCAGTGCCGGTTGACAACTGGCTGAACAGGAGCCAGCAGGGTGCCCAGTTGACCCAGAAGGCCAGTAGCATCCAGGCTTGTATCAGGAATAGTGTGGCCAGCAGGACTAGGGACATAATTCTCCCGCTGTACTGGTCACTGGTGAGGCCTCCCTTCGAGTACTGGGGGCAGTTCTGGGCCACTCACTTCAAGAAAGAGCTTGAGGGGCTGGAGCAGGTCCAGAGGAGCAACAAGGTTGGTGAAGGGACTGGAAGGAAAGTCTGATGAGGAGAGGCTGAGGGAGCTGGGGGTGTTTAGCCTGGAGAAGAGGAAACTCGGGTAGGGGGGGACCTCATCACTCTCTATAACTACCTGAAGGGAGGTTGTAGTCAGGCAGGGGTCGGGCTCTTCTCTCAGACAATTTACGATAGGACGAGAGGGCAGGGCCTGAAGCTGCCTCAGGGGAGGGTTAGGTTAGGAAACAGTTCCTCATGGAAAGGGTGATCAGACCCTGGAATGGACTGCCCAGGTTGATGGTGGAGTCCCCATCCCTGGAGGTGTTTAAGAAAAGACTGGATGTGGCCCTTAGTGCCCTGGCCTAGTTGATTGTGGCGATGTTAGGTCCTGGGCTGGGCTGGATGAGCTCAGTGGGCTTTTCCAGCCTCAATGATTCTGTTGAACGATTGCCATTCTTAAGATTCATTACCTATTACTAAAAACCTAATGTATTAATATCACATTAGTGATATTAATGTTCACTTAAACCAACAAGACAGCTTGGGGACCTCACCTGTTAAGCCAAAGTGTAAATGTTACTGGATCCCTCAAGAATGTGGGTTTAGATTTAGGGAAAAGACTTGAAAATTCACCTGTCACAGGTGCTACTGCAGCTTCAGCATCATCTAATCATAAATTAACCTCTGTTGTGACTTAGAAGGATCCCTAATGAAATACCTCATGACTGCTTTTGTTTTTAGATTTCCTATGCTTTAATTCAGTAATTGGTTTATGGCTGTAATTACTAGTCTTTCAGGCAACACGTATTTAAAACAAATTAGGTTGTTCCAAACTCTGGAGCTTTTATGATCGTAGAGATCAATACAAATCACAATTAATTAAGCTCTCTATCACTTAGGTTTTCCATAAGCAGTGTATTACAGCACTGCATCTACAGGCGATATTGTACCTTTCCATACCCATTTAGTCGTTTTAACCCAGAACTTGGTTTAAAATAACCTAAGGCTGAAAACCAGTCATGGCTTCAGTTGCCTGCTGCACCATAACAACAATAGGATGGTGGGAGCTGGTCGTATAAATATAGCATATAGCAAAAAAAAATAAATCAGAAGTGTGAGCAGGACCTTGAAAAGGAGTTAAAACAGAAAAGGAAGATGAAACTGCATTTTTAAGTCTTAGTTTCCTCTCCAAGTCTTATCGGAGTTGTTTCAGGATGTAATTCTGGCTGCACTACAACGAACAAATAGTACAACCCACTCAGCTAGGTAAGATCCCAAGTCTTCCTTATGGTGTTCAAACCAAAATGTGGAAAAAAGTAGTCTGGACCTGTTTTCTTTGTTACAAGAACCACCCCCCATACTTCAGTGTTTCCAGTATGGTTCGAGGTGCCTTCTCCTCATCCCAAGGAACACCGGTTCCTCTGAAGCCAGGGAATTCCTGCCACTGGTTTCAGTGGAGCTGGGATTTCTCTGTCAATCTTAAGGGAAAGAAATAACAAGGCAGATGTTGGACCCAGCTAGCAAAAGGCTTTCTGAAAGACTTTGTTTTCAATGTAATTTCAGAGCAGCCTACTTGTTCTGGCCAAAGAAAAAGGAAGAAGCAGAGAAAGATCATTAAAAAGAAAAAAGTCCTCCCTCAAATGTTACCAAAATGTCACATCACCCAGGAGCGCTCGCACAGAAGAAGATGTGTTCTGGCCTGATGCACCAGTTTCATAATATTGTGACATTTACATTCTAATGATAACTAAACTTTTTTCTTTGGCAAACTGCAGAGCAAAGAGCCTGATTTGCTGTGATTTTGCCACCTCCCTGAGGGAGCCAGTTGCAGCCTTCAAACCTCACAGGGACTAAGAAAACAGAAAAAAATGATGGTGGAATCTGGGAAAGGTGGCTGTTTGGATGTTGTGTGCACAGAGAAGCGATGTTTGGTTTGCTTAGGGGTGGGTACACAAAAGCCCTGTAAACACTCTCCTCCACTTAGGAGGAGAAGAGGCTAAAGCCATAAACCTGAACCTCTGTGTCTTTTATTGCCAGCAGGTCTTGAGGAGTTGGAAGGTGATGAGCTGAGTTTCTCCCTTATTCCTGATCCACATCGCTTAGGATGGAGTGAATGGCACAGTTCTGCAGGCAGCTCGGGAGTGCTGCTGTCTGAGCAAGGTGGACGATGCAGTGTCCATGTATGTTTGCAGGGTGTGCCCTCGTCTGTCCTGGCTTGACACGAGGTACAAAAATATTTGTGTTGCTGGCAAGATACCAGTGTTAGGCTGCTGCTGCGAAGCAGATCCTCACTGCACAGTGGAGCTGTTGTTCATTCTCTCCCCCCTCAGAAGAAAAGGCTTTTCCTTCACAACTTTTTCTCCTTTCAAAATCCCAGCAGTTGCTGAGTTTTAAGGGATTAGTGTATTTGCTTTGGGGCACCAAGAAGCTGGCAGCATTTAGAGTAACATTTGTGCCCTTGGCCACTGGATCCTGTAACTCAGTGATATGTTATAGTTAATGGGCTCCATGCAACTGAGGGGTGGTAAAGAAGGGAATAAGCAGTGAACAGCAGCGCACAACCAAAGATGTTGTTTTAGTTTGGTGCTCATTCGCTTCCATCACTGTCCTGGATAATGCTGTGGAGTCTCCATCTCTGGACACATTCCAAATCACATAATCACAGAACATTAGGGATTGGAAGGGACCTCGAAAGATCGTCTAGTCCAATCCCACCCCCCCCAGCAGGATCACCTAGACCAAGTTGCACAAGAACATATCCTCCTGGATGTGTTCCTACACAATCTTCTCTAGGTGATCCTGCTCTCCAAGGGGGTTAGACTAAATAATCTTCATAGATTCCTTCCTACCCTGAATAGCCTGTCATTCTGTGGTGATCCAAATTAAAACAGCTTTTAGGTTCATTACAGTCTGTCTCCCAGAGATAAGTACCTTCTGCCCCCAAGTCCTTTTCATCAGCTGTGTGAGACACAATCAAGTAGCTCTTAAGAAGTAAAATCTGTGGCTTCTCAGACACAGATTATCCAGTGATGTCTGTGTGTATTTTAGTACTTCAGTGATAGTGCTCAATGGATCCTTCTGCTGCACCTCCTGAGAGAAACGTGGTTTGTGCTGGCAGAATTCTTGCATGAGCTCTTATACAACAATTCTAGTGTCATCTAATGATAGAACAAGGGGCAACAGGTGTGAGCTGGAACATAGGAGGTTCCACATCAGTATGAGAAGGAACTTCTTCCCAGTGGGGGTGACAGAGCACTGGAAGGTTCTGCCCAGGGAGGTTGTGGAGTCTCCTTCTCTGGAGACGTTTAAAACCCATGTGGATATGTTCCTGTGTGACTTGGTCTAGGTGGTCCTGCTGTGGCAGGGGGCTTGGACTAGATGATCTTTTGAAGTCCCTTCCCTAATATTCTGTGATATCTGTGAATTATAAACTGTTATCTTGCATAAAGGAACATAATTCCCACATCTGTAGCTGAAATATGCCTTTTGTAATTGGCTTGGAGACTTTAAAGGTTAGGAGACTGTTCTCATAAACAGGGAAATCTCTGTGAAAAGAAACTTTACAGTCTCTGTAAAGACTGTAAAGTTTATTTGTTTGCTTTGTTGACAGCACTCAGTTAATTAATGGTTTATATTTAATTACCGTAGATGGCAATTCATTTTTTAAACAGGTTTAAAACCTAATAGATGTCAGACTGCCAAGCAAATATCCTTCCTTTGTGCACAGAACAGCTTCCGGCTTCTCAGCCTTTTATAATGTAAGTACAGGAAAAAGAACTAAAAATAAGTAGACAAAGGGAGATACCCTGAAACATTTTGTCTGTTCGCTGGAGCTGGATAGTCAACTTGACAAGAAAAATTAAACTGGGATTTGGAGACACTTTTTTTTTAATCTTGTAGAATGAAGAACGTTCAGGATTTTACTTTAATTACCTTCTTGTGCAGTTTTTCCTTTGTTGTCTAAAAATCATCATTGAGGCTTCTTTTGTCTTCTACTCTCTTTTGCTGTAAATCTCCTGAGCAAAATTGCTGCCTTCAAGTGAAAGCAGAATAGAACTGGAGACAAAAGGACAGAAATGTTGAGGCAACAGATTCTATTAAGGAAAGAGGAGAGCGAGAGAAAGAAGGAGGTGCATCTGACTGAAGCAAGATTTCTAAATACTTTCATTTCTTTCTCCCGCAGAGAATCCTTTAGGAGATTCCCAGTTCTGCTGTGAAGACAGTTGGGTGGAGGATGGACTGTAGAGCTCTGCCCTGAGGCAATGCCAATGCAGCTCTACCCTCTTCCAATCTAGTTGTCTCAGGAAGGAAAAGATGTGGATGAAACAGAATAAAACTGCTGCTGACTCCAGGAATTAGGTATGTTCAAGTCACCACAGCTCACACAGTGCTGCAGCATCAGCTTGGGGTATACAAGTCCCTTTCCCCAGAGGTTTTTTGGAGAGGTAGACAGTCTTCTTCCCGTTGTCATCTTCTTCCCAGCATCATCTTCTCCCAGACAAACAGTATCCAAGTGGCTATGGATGCCCATCGATACCAGCTGAAACCAGCATGGGTTCTGGCTCAGACCCAGAGAGGTCAGCTTTGAGCACAGGTACCGAGCCTGCTGGGTTGCTGTAAACCAAGGGTGCTCTTGGATCCTCTTTCACTCAGCCAGTGAGTTGTCCCAAGAAGAACCTTTCAGCCTTTCATCTGGAACCCCACCGGTGTGGGTTCAATGGCTAGGTGTGTGGCAGGTATTATTTTATGCACATAAAGCCATTTATTGTCTCTGTGCTTTCTGTCAGAGATGGTGAGAACCACGTTCCGCTTGTGAGAGGTTTAAGGTGGTGTTAACTTGCTGAAGATGACAAAACTGCATTAGTGCTTGGAAGGTCTGGCAGAGTCCCATCTACATCCACAAAATAGTTTTTCACTGGTTGATGTTGTATTGGGGTTTTAAACAGAGGTGGATCATGGCATGTCCCTGCAAGCTCAGAACAGGTCTCATGCTGCAAGGTCCAAGTGGACCTTTCAGTTAGCTCAGGAGGAAAGCCTTCCCCTTGCTTTCTTGTTGGCTGCCTCCGGATGGCTTAAAGGCACCACAGAGTTCTTCAGAAAAAAAAATGCCTCTGCAGAAAAGATTTTAAAGGTCAATCCTTATCACAGGGCTACAATTGAATTTTGAGTTGAAATTTTACAGCAGCTGCCTTCGCCCAATATCTATCTTGTTAAGTGAAAGCCTGCCAGACAAAACACCCACCAGCTTCTCTATCTGTCTGTCTATCTGGCATTTATTCTATTTTATGGCCCAATCAAGAGAGGAAACAATAAATCCACAAGTGTCTGTGAGCTCCTTTCCCAGGGAAAGTCAGTGGCAGCCGAGGGTCCAGCTTCTCTCATTAATTAAGGGTAAACCACTTGCAAGGAAGAGCAACCTCTTCTGAAGCAAAATCAGTGAGCAAGTGAGCCAGAAATGCTGCACGATAATTCAAAAGGCTTTGATTTGTGTATTTGTGCCGTATCATCCCTGCAGGTGGGTGATGTTGTAACGCGAAAGCTCTGGTACTGCTTTTATGTCGAGAATGTACTGATAAAGTCCCTCTGCGTAATGTGTGCGCCAGTAAATTGGGCAGGTTAGCCTTTTGAGAGGGGCTAATGGAAATCACATTAACATTGTTTAACAAAAAAATCCAACAAGGAAATCTTCTGGAAGTGGGCAAATATTTGGCATCACTCACGTGCTTCTGTGAACAAACCTGCTTAGAGTGGCAGCTGATGGCACTGTCCACAAACAGCCACGCAGGTGAGGAGGAAAGCCTGCTGTGGCTAGAACGGGGAATGTCAATATTTCATTTTAGTGCTGGGTAACTCACTCATATCTGGAACACAGGAGGTTCCACATCAATATGAGAAGGAACTTCTTCACAGTGAGGGTGACAGAGCACTGCAACAGGCTGTCCATGGGGGTTGTGGAGTCTCCTTCTCTGGAACGTTTAAAACTCACCTGGATGTGTTCCTGTGCGACTTAGTCTAGGTGATCCTGCTGTGGCAGGGGGATTGGACTGGATGATCTTTCGAGGTCCCTCCCAATCCCTCATGTTCTGTGTTTATGTGATGACAGAACCAGCAGTTGTACCTGCAGGTTTACCTACAAGGTAAGTCATGGCGGTGGCACTGAACACAGACCAGACAACTTGGCAAAGCTGCTGATTTCTAGTCTAAAGTCTTCATCGGGTATTTCCCGGTATCAGTGACACTGTAACTGCAGTGCTTGAGTTAAAAGGAAAGTGGTGGAGCAAAGAGACTGGATGAACACCGGTACCTAGAAGACAGTTATGTGGCCGTTCATCAGAACAGCCTGGGAAAGACTAAGAGAGGTTTTTAATTGCTTGCTTTCACTAGCACTGTGGTAAGGGGCAGCTACATGGCTGATCTTTGCAAGCGTGTGCAGTTCTCTCTCTGGACAATCACAGGCTAGTCCTTCAAGGATTCTCAGAGCAACTCCAGGGTGGAATTTACTAGGAAAAAGACTTGTGCCCAGAGACAGCTCATGTTATGCTAACGAGGACACATCCCACCGGCAGCTTTCCAGCAGGAAGGAATAGTTCTAGTCTTCTATGTGTGAAGGCACTGGGCTAGAATAATGGTCAAGCAACTCTGAGAAAGAGCTGCATGTAGTAACACGGGCTTCTGCGAGATGTAGGTGTCCAGACAATGAAACACAGTCTGGTTGATTATCAGTGCTCTCTGGCATGGTCTTGACACGCAGTATTATTTTTATCCATAGGAAGGGATGGATTTTTAAAATCAACTGCAGCACCTTCTGGTGTGCACAGCAGCATCTTCATGGCTTGAGCTGTTCTTTTCCAAGGTCAGGAGGAAGTCACCCTCTCTCCAATTCCAGTATTGCACCATTGGCAAAGGACACTGGTCACAGGTAGGCTTTTGTCATTCCCCTCAGACACATGAATCCCAGTCATTACCCTGTGCTGCGGTCCTGATAGAGGGCAGTGATAGGAAGCCTGTTTGAGTCAGCAGCACAAATCCTCTGTTTAAGTTAGGAAGCCTCCCAGTTCCCGTTGTCTGTGTCTCAATACCATTCCTGTGTGTTCTCGGATGAAGGAAAACGTGCTGCATCTTTACATGTCTAGCTGAGAGCAATGGATTTCAATCTCACTCAGCT
Source organism: Phoeniculus purpureus (assembly GCA_028565055.1). Classification (NCBI taxonomy): domain Eukaryota; kingdom Metazoa; phylum Chordata; class Aves; order Bucerotiformes; family Phoeniculidae; genus Phoeniculus; species Phoeniculus purpureus. The sequence goes on along the minus strand of JAOXOE010000771.1, from coordinate 2,661,929 downwards.
GAAGTTGCCAATGGAGATAGTAACTTCCACTGTAGTTTGAATACTGGACTCAGAAAAGAGGATTCGAGCCAGCAGCTTGTTATCCACTATCTTGGGAAGCTGTTGGAGGGCAGCAGAAAGCAAACAGCTGGAGTATGTGGTTTTTTTCTGCACTGAAACCCCCTTTTTATTGAAGAAGGAGGAAAGAAGTGGAATTTCAAAATCTGTGTATCTGATGAGAAAAAGGATGTTTGTGCCTAATCTTGAAAGAAATGATAAACAATCTGTGGCTACAGCAAAGGGTTTCTTCTGTGCCTCTGCCAAGGTCAGTCGATGCACAGATCCAGAGTATGTGCAGAGCTTGGAGCAGCTCTGCTCGTGAGATAGTTTTCTTGCCATTACAGAACTGCTAACTACATCTGAAACTGTTTTTGTACATTTGGTGCTTGGAGATCTTGCCAAAATCTAACAGACCTGACAAAACCTGAGAGACTGCTGAGGACAATGAGTCAGTATGTCCACGCTCCTTTCCCAAGTTCTTAGGTCTCCTTGCCTCAGAGATCCCACTGTGAGCTCTCTGTGTTCAGTCTTTCTGCAGCTGGGCTTGTTGTCAGGCTCTCTGAATTCAGGTCAGCCTGTTCTCTGGGTTTTTTTCCATTTCTGCTTTGCAGGGCAGTGCTGCTATTGAGCAGTTCAGAGTGCACACGTGGGTTAAGCAGTGGCATTGGGGGTGTAAAAACATAAAGGCCTGGTGGAAAATATTAGTTCTGTTTCAGTGCACCCTGTGAGCAACTGCCTAAGTGCCGCTTGGTATGTCTGCTTCAGATGTCCTGGTCTTGCTCCACTGGTGGGGCTCTCAGGCTTTCCGAGCCCTTTGTGGAGAAACGGGAGGCAATCCAGTGGAAGGTCATCAGGAGAGTCTGAGGCCTGAAGGATTCATCTTGTAAGGAAAGGTGGGGCTTTCTCATGAAAAAGAGTCTGAATTGCAGCCTGCAGCTGTTCAGGAGAAGGTTGCAACGATGATAACGTCAAATTCTTGGTAGTGACAGACCATATGACAAAGGGCAGTAGCCATGAACTATGGGTTGGGAGGATCAGGGTAGGCATTAGAAAGGATCTCTTTCTTGAGGTGGCAGCGTAGCACCAAAGCTCGTTGTCCAGCAAGGCTGCAGAGTCTCCTTTGTTGGAGGTTTTCAATACTTAGAAACACCAGACAAAGCCTTGAATAACTTCATGCAGTACTGAAGCAGGCGATGAACGTGCTTTTAGTAGGAGGTTGAACTGGAGACCTCCAAGTGATGCTTTCTGATCTACACTTCTATGAATCTGCAGTGATCTGAAAGCTTCCAGGAGCCCTGCTCTACAGATAAGCAGGATCACAGGCAGGAACAGCTTATTTGTCTTGCAGAAAAGGATAAACAATACCCACTTCTCCCAGGACAGCTGTATTTTTGCCCTCCCCTTCCTCAGGTTGCACACTCAGTACATTTCCTCTCTGTGAGAACTTCAGAGAGGTCTGAGCTGCGTTCAGGCATTTCACATCTGTGAGTTTCCTGTGGCACAGCATTAAGGACGGTCCACCTCAATAAATCACTGTCTCAGCCAGGCAGGCAGTAAGGAGATGCAGTTAGAGAGCTGAGATCAGCTTGCCTGTGATTATTTTTTTAACTGTTCAGCACCATCAGCACCCCAGTCTGGTCTGAGCATGTCAAGCAGCCCCGGTGAGCACTCGGGCTCCGTCGCTGCTTTTTCCCACCAGCCCCTCCCAGCAGAAGCTGGATAAATCAGTTAATGTAGAAGAGCTGAAGCTGTTCAGGGTTTAGTACAGAACCACACCAAGTGTATGTAGAGGGAAAAGCAGCTCACCTCACTAACGCTTGAGGAATGCTCTTAATTCACCAGACCCACAGAGGTGCAGTCTCCATGATGAGGGAAAATCATTAGAATCGTTAGGGACTGGAAGGGACCTCAAAAGATCATCCAGTCCAATCCCGCTGCCACAGCAGGATCACCTAGACCAAGTCACACAGGAACACATTCAGGCAGGTTTTAAATGTCTCCAGAGAAGGAGACACTCCACAAACCCCTGGGCAGCCTGTTCCAATGCTCCATTACCCTCACTGTGAAGAAGTTCCTTCTGGTATTTATATGGAACCTCCTATGTTCCAGCTTACACCCATTGCCCCTTGTCCTATCACTAGATGAACATTGAGAAGAGGATTGGACTAGTTGTTCTTTTGAGGCCCCTTCCGATCCTTAATGAGTCTATGTTTCTATGATGATTCTGTGACACCCACCCTTCACATATTTATAGACATTCATGAGGTCACCCCTCAGTCTCCTCCAAACTAAAGAGACCCAGCTCCCTCAGCCTTTCCTCATAAGGGAGGTTCCATTCATCCTTTTGTTGTCCTGAGAATGACTGGATTATTCTGAGCTCTGCTTCACTAAAAATATTCCTGGTGTCATAATTTCACTTTATTGGCTCACTATTGGAAAAGCCAAGTGAAGTCAAATGCTTTCAGATTCATTCCTTTAAAACTAAAATATTAAGCTCCTGACAGTGTATAAAAACGTTGCATTTGGAAAATGTGCTCTGATTTAACTCAGCAATTACAATAAATTATCACTGGGATAACTCTGAAATGCTGCAAAGCTTTCCAGAAAATGTGCTGCCATTAAATCATAGAGTGGAAAACAGCTTTATCTGTATCAATATTTATTGTAAAATTACTTTTTTAGCAGGAAATAAAAAATGAGGAAGGGGGGAAAACCCTACAAAATAACTGGTAACTACCTTGCCTCAGAAAAACAAGAGCCTGAAACATGATTATGTTGAACGCTGGGCCTGTCGTTGCCCAGAGAGCACAGATCGAGTTCTGTCACTCGAAAATTAGAAGGTGGTATCAAAAAATCTGGGAAATAGCTGGCACCCAGAAACTTACATCTTTCAGAGCTTTTTAGGATGTTAAACGGCCAATCTGTAGGTGATCCCACATTCTTCCCTGAACAGTACCAGGATGTGCTGTTGGGCTCTTCCTGGGCAGAAGGGAGGACCCAGCTCAGAGCCACATTTGCCTTTCCCCCTCCACAGCCACCCACCTTCTTCATTTGTTTGTTTTACCAGCTCAGGTCTCTGCCTTGTTTTAATCAGATGTTACTCCTGCAGTAATCAAGCTCCGTGGAATTAGTAATTATTTATCATTTGAGGCCTTTTCCCCTCTAGGCCCTGTCTGTTTGATTTATGTACCTGGCACCTCCTTTGCCAGCTGCCGCCCTGGTACATATTTATTTGTAACTGAAGAGGGAAGTGAACTAAGTTCAAAGCCTCTAAGCAATCTGAGTTATTTCCTTTGAGAAGAACATTATACAGCCAGAAAGTGTGGAAATGTAGCATGGCAAGCTTGAGAGGCTGAGAAATGCAGAACCTTCCTGATCTGGGGAAGAACCAGTTCTGGGCCCCTCAGTTCAAGAAGGGCATGGAGCTGCTGGAGGGACTCCAGCAACGAGGATGATGAAGGAAGTGAAGCACCTCCCTTATGAGGAGAGGCTGAGGGAGCTGGGTCTCTTTAGCTTGGAGGAGACTGAGGGGTGACTTCATTAATGTCTATAAATACGTGAGGTGTCAGGAGGATGGAGCCAGGCTCTTCTTAATGTCATCCAGTGATAGGACAGGGGGCAGTGGGTGTCAGCTGGAACACAGGAGGTTCCATATAAATATCAGAAGGAACTTCTTCCCACTGAGGGTGATGGAGCACTGGAAGGGGCTGCCCAGGGGAGTTGTAGAGTCTCCTTCTCTGGAGACATTTAAAACCTACCTGGATATGTTCCTGTGTGACTTGGTCTAGGTGATCCTGCTGTGGTGAGGGGATTGGACTGCATGATCTCTCGAGGTCCGTTCCAATCCCTGATGTTCTGTGATTCTGTGTAATGTTCTGTGAAACACGCAGTCACAGGGGCTGGTCACAGCCACAAGTTGTTTTGATTTTTATCACCTGTCTAGATGTTGTGTGTCTATGAATATGATGGTCGGACTTGGTGATTTTGGAGGTTGTCTCAGTTTGGCGCTATGAGATGGGGGAAGAAAACAAGTCCCCTCCTTTATTTTCCTTTTTACCGGGGCGGGGGACGACGGACAGACGGAAGGAAGTGAAAGATAAAAACACTTTAATTAACTGAAGTTAATTAACGTGGGGAAAAACCGAAGCCTGGCAATACCCTTTTTCCTCCCACACACCACCCACCCACCAAGGAGAGGGGCACAGACAGCACGGAGCGAAGTCCGTTTGCAGCCGATTCTTTCACCCCCAAAGCTCCGGCCCCTCCTCTCGTCTCCCGCGCGCGGGAAACCGGAGGGGGCAGAAGGGACGGGAGCCGCCGCGCGCAGGGAGTCCAGAGGGGACGGGCCCAGAGTTTGCGCTGAAAAGCCAGGCCTCACATTTCCCTCTCACCGCTAGTCCCGCTTTGTGAATTCTGCTGCTGCTAGAGGGTTCCCCCGTCTCCTTCCCCTGGCTTCTGCCTGCCTAGCCAAAGAGAAAAGGTAAATAGATGCTAATGGACCGCCTTGGGGCGAAAGGAGGGAAGGGGAGGGGGGTTACAACCAGACAACGAAACCTAAACAGTAACAGAGGTGTCCTCCAGCCTTGATGTTTCTATGGTTCTAACACGAGGGGCTTGAGGTACCCAGAAAAAACCCTTTACCTTAATACTGCTCCTAGGCCTCCATACTTTAGTAACTGCCCCTAGACCTTCTTCATTCCTTAATATTGCCCCTAGGCCTCCTTCATCCCACCCACACTGGGATAGGGGATAGTTTGGATGGGTTTCTCTCCCTTTATTCCCTTGCTGTGCACCTGGGTTGTTGAGGAAGTGAGGCTTTAGGGAACTGGGAGCAGGACTGGTGTGCAAAGAGGATCTTGTAATCTTTAAATCCATCTCTGTTTCTCTTGCCTGCACTGAAGAAGTTGACTATAGCATGTGAGATGTTTCTGCAGTGTTTTGAGGGCAAGCTCTGTTTCCTACTGCCTTTAGTTATTTTGTGTGATAAATGATTCACCCCAAACGGGGTGAATCCAATTTATAATTTATTAAGTGAATAAAAACAAGCAAAAACAGCGCTGGGTACGCCGGGGGTCTCTGCCCTCTCAAGACGCACACCGCACAGAACAAAGCAGTTCCTTATATGACCTAACACTCGTTGCATATTCATAGAAGGCGGGCTTTTCCACGAACTCTCCACCTCCAGGCGGTGCATGCGAAGCAGTTCCTCCAGAAACTTCTCAGGCTTTCTTCGAAGAGCCCTCTAGGCAATGCACCCCCAACTTAAGTCATGCTCAGCAGCAGAAGCAAACAACAGACACCTCCCCCCACAACAAACACACAGAACAAACCGTCAACACAGGGACCATATACAAGGGCATAGGTATGCAAAACAGAAGGCCACATTCCATCAGGGGGTCCCAACATACCCCCACACCGACAGGAATCAAGTTGGACACATTTCACATTTTGTGTGTTCTTAGGATTGGAGACATTGATAGACTAATTTTGCAGGCTTTCCTGAACTGTTTACTTTTTTTCCTGTTTAATGGTCCCTCATCCACAAAATGTTTAAATGTGTACTCAACTTCACTTGCATCAGGCCCGTTCCTGCCTGGAAATTCACTTAGCAAGCACACAGGGAAATCGTGACTCCACAAAGGCTGATGGTGCTGACTTGGGTGGCTGATCTGGTCCTGTTCAACATATTCATTGATGATATTGATGATGGGATGGAGTCCATCATGAGCAAATTTGCAGATGACACCAAGCTTGGAGATCGTGTTGATCTGTTAGAGGGTAGGAGGGCCCTGCAGAGGGACCTGGACAGACTGGAGAGATGGGCAGACTCCAATAGGATGAGTTTTAACAAGTCTAAGTGTCGGGTTCTGCATTTTGGTTATAACAATCCCAGGCAGAACTATAGGCTGGGAAGAATTTGAAGGAAATAGAACATGAAAACTTCTTTTAGCACTTTAGAATGAGATTACAAAGGTGGTGATGTGGCAGCAATGATCCCCAAGTCTGTGGTTCCTGTAAAAGACAGGTATAACTGCCTTTAGGGTGCACATTGTACCTAAATTTCACATGTCTTTGTGAAATTTAAATAAATATGTGGATATCTAAATACCTATTAAAAATAGGGGAGTTTAAAAATAGTTTGCAGCTTTGGTAGAGGTTATCGTGGCATTTCCTTCCTGAAAATGTTCAAAACCAAGTTGGACTGGGCCCTGGGACAATCTGGTCTAGTGAGAGGTGTCCCTGCCCATGGCTGGGTGGTCTCTGAGGTCCCTTCTGACCTAAACCATTCAGTGATTCTAAGATTTCTCCCTCGTAGCAAATAAGTTGGTAAAACAGTGAAGCAGCCTAGTCAGATGAGAAATTCAATTAACTTGTACCAAATAGAGTCAAACTTGGATATTTCACTTCCCTGTCTGGTAGAAGCTTTCTCCTGAAAATGTTTTGTGAGCTCAGCATTTGTTTAGATCATCGGAGACCTCAAGCCAAAATCTTTTGTATTCAATACAATAGAGCAGAGACAACTGGAATGTTAACGACAGTTTTCTTTTATCTGTTAAATGAGGTTTAAAAGCTTTGCTTTCTCTCTTTCCACTGCTAGCCCTTAAGTCTTTTATCGCATTAATGCTAGTGGCTCAATATTGTGAATTCCATATCCTGCAGCTTCAGCTACTTAATGAAATGAACAGAAAGCTCTGGATGCAGTGCTCTAATGCTGGTTGAGCTTGAGACCATGTTTGGACATCCCTAATATTCTTCAGAGTCTAAATTTGTGCTTCAGTTTCAGTTCTGCCTGAGGGGTAGTTTACTCTGATAGTTTACTAAGAACATTTACTAAGATAGTTTACTTTCAGGAACTTTCAGTTCGTGAAAGGAGAAGTCTTCCCCCTTTCATCCCTCAGAAAGAGAAAAATAAATACCAGACAGATTAAAAGAATTACCTAGAGCATCAAGACGAGTCTTAGGTATAAAAGAGAACAGTTTGGGTGCTTTTTTTATCTTGGACTGTTTGTGTGTGTTGGTGAGGAAGGCTTAGAAGACATAGAAAAATCTATGTTGGGTTGTAGCCTGATCTCTGGAACTTAGGTTGGTTTATAGAATCATAGATGAGAGGTTAGATAGATTATAGGGTAGGTTCATCTTCCTGGAGGTCTAAAGGTTTTTGTGCTCCTGTCTCAGTGATATTCTGAAACTGCTTTCTCTCTTACTTATGATTGGAATAAGGTTTTAAAAGGTTTTGCAGGAGAATGGCTTTATTTATTAGCACATTGTCCAAAATACAAGGAAGTAGCACTGCATGGACTGTCCTTGATCCCCAGCGTTAATTGCAGTAGGTTAGAGTTAAAAAAACCAACAATCTGTGAAGCAGAATTAACAATAATTTGCCACATAGAATATTATTAAAATTTGGGTTATTTCTGCTGATCTGGTATTGTTATTGTGATTGTTGGTTCCAGTGATCAGAAAGATTGAATGTTTTAATCTCAGAATCAGTCTTGGAATATGGTTTCTTATAACAGACAGAAAATCCCAAACAAATTAAAACATTGTGTGCTTTAGCCTCAAGATAAAATTTCTCTATTCCTATGTTATTACATAGATTGTATAGAGTTTTGTTGGGGGTTTTTTTTGTTGCTGTTGATAAGCTTTTGGTCACTTACATTGGTCAGTCTTTTGTTTTCCTCTGGTACTGTGTATTCACCCCAAAATGTTGTGTTAGGACTGCTGGCTACACAAGTTATGTCATTATTTGTGTGAACACAGTGCTTCAAAACTGATGTTTTGACCAGACAAACGTACTGGTTAAGCTATCCTGAAGATAGATGCTCTAACTATTACTTTTATTAGCAGGGAGAAAAGTAATAAAGAAACCTACTGACTCTCAGAATAGACTTAGAACTTGGGTACTTTTATGTTTTCAGTCTGTGATGAATTCTATGGATGATGCAGCAGTACTTTTTCCTAATAAATTCCTATTAAACTGTCAGCATATAGCATATTCAAATATTCAGTCTTCCTCTCCTGATTTTGCCAGTCACGTTGCAGTAGTGTATCTGAGGAAATGCAAACATTTCTCATGTTAATTAGGAGACTGAGAAGTCTTTCTCATTTACCATTTCCATCATCAGAGGTATTGGCACTTTTCAAAGTGGTGTTGGTGGGTTTGCTTGCATTATGATTTCTGCAGAGCTACTCACCAAATGTGAGTCTATCAGCTCAGTTTCCTGTGGACCAGAAAAATGGGAATAAACATTTATTATAGTAATCTGGGACAGATGTCTATGTTGAACACTCTTTTCTTCCTTTATTCGTTTTCTTCTTTTCTTCTCAAGACCATAACACCTGGTCTTCGCTAGTACGAAGCAGAGCTTAGGCACCCTTGAGGACTGCAGAGACCCAGGAGTTGTCTCAGGAAAGGAGCTAGAAGAGACCTTTTAAGATCATTCAAGTCTTACTTCAAACCATTTGCTTATGTTACTTCTCCCTGCCCTCGCAAAACAGTTATTACTATTGAGCTTCTGAGTTAATGAGCTTAATTCCAGACTGAACACGTTTAATTTTACAATATGATTTCTATTTCCTTTCCTGCTTCTTAACATTTACAGCCCTTTCCTTTACACTTGCATTTCAAAATGCCCAAAAATACCCAATTGAACTCTTTAACAGAATCACTAGAATGGGCAACGCTATTATAAAAGCTTGTTGAGATTGTCAAGGTTTGATGCTTTTGGGTAGTGGGAACTTGGGAGAATTCTCATTAGCTTTGGGTTGGTTTGGGCATGAAAAAATTGAAGCAAAACGTTTCTCATATTCCCTCTCCTGTTCATAACAAATGAACTAATTCTAGATCACTTGGTTGTCCAGAACACCCAGAAATCCAGGTTGCCTCTAGTTAGTATATTGTTAGTATCTGTGATCTTTCTTCTTGTTAGTCTTACTTCCAATCAGCTGAGTATGTCTCAGGGATCTGGCAAGCTTTGGTTTAGAATGAGGAGCTAAAGAGAGAGTTTATTGACTCTGTCATCTAGTAGCTGTAGAATTAAATGTGTTTTGCTGAAGACTACTGCAGAACTGTGTACCAAGCCAGCCTTGCAAGGTAGTAAATTACTCCTTAGATGCTTTTACAAATTCATATGTATGTTATAGCAAAGGAGTTTACCTTGGGAACAGCATATTTAAACTGAAAAATTGCTTTAATGGATTTCCACATGGTGAAATGTGTGCCTCACAGATAATATCTTGTTCGTGTCAGATAGTGCTGTGGAAATAATTGCAGGTAATGTTTTTGTAGTAAAACGGAAATCCCCAGTATTGAAGATTTTAGTAATAATTCGTGTCTTTTGATCAAGAGATTTGACACAGCAAGATTAAAAGGCTATTTTGAAAGAGAAAATATTCCATAGCTATCAAGAGGGATAGAAAATCTTGTTTAAGATTAAGGGCAAACTCCCAAAATGATGTTCAGAGCTCAGAAAAGATATTGGCTAATACCTAGGTAGCCAAGGATGTTTGGAAGGTTTTTGAATGTTTTAGAGATTTAAAGGAAAGTTTGTGGGCTAATGTTGGCAATAATTTTCTTTGCTGTGGTAATAACTAATGCAGTAGTTCTGTACCTATAAGCTTTACATCCTGACGGTATAAGATCATAGGGACCAATTGGTCTTTCTCAAAGTAACTTTATTACCTATAATAATAACCGAGATTCATTGGGTAAGGGCTGCAGGCAGACATCTGAGAAGCTGGCACAAATGAAATTGCACAGAATTAAAGTTTCTCATATGTCCTTACTAATGAGAATGGGAATGTATTAGTTCCTCGCACTGAGCTACCCACCGCCCATAAATGACCAGTTTTTGTACATCTGAAGCAGTTCAAAGTATTTCAGATACACCAGTGAAAAAGGGAAGGGAATCGGGATGTGTCATTGGAGTACCCTCTGTGGGACTATTTCATCAAGACCAACAAAGTTGTAACTGCTTAATTACTTCTCTGGTAACTCATGAGGAGGTTGTGTTCTGGGAAATCTTCTGATACTGTCATGTGTTTTGTGTGGCACCATGACTCAGAGACTCACAGAATCACTCTGGTCGGAAAAGACCCGTGAGAGCATCGAGTCCGACCATCGACCCTACCTTACAAGTTCACCTCTAAACCACATCCCTCAACACCTCATCAAAACGATCTTTAAACACATCCAGGGATGGCAACTCAACCACTTCCCTGGGAAGCCTATTCCAGTGCTTGACCATCCTTTCTGTGAAAAAATTCTTCCTAATATCCAGTCTATCCTGTTGTAACTTGAACCCATTTCCTCTTGTTCTATCTGTAAATGCTTGTGAGAAGAGACCAGCACCAACCTCTGTCCTTTCAGGTAGTTGTAGAGAGTGATGAGGTCTCCTCTCAGCCTCCTCTTCAAACTAAAGCTCTTTCAATCTTTCCTCGTAAGCTTTATTCTTCAGGACCTTCACCAGCTTAGTTGCCCTTCTCTGAACCTGCTCCATCTGTCTTGTATTGAGGTGCCCAAACTGGACCCAGTACTCAAGACGTGGCCTCACCAGTGCCAAATACAGGGGGATGATAACCTCCCTCCTACTGCTGGCCACACTATTTCTAATACAGGGCAGGATGCCATTGGTCTTCTTGGCCACTTGGGCACACTGCTGGCTCATAATTCATCTTCCTGTCAATTAGAACCCCCAAGGTCCCTCTCTGCCAGAGAACTCTCCAGCCACACCTCCTCAAGCCTGTAGCATTGCAGGAGGTTGTTGTGGCCCAAGTGCAGGACCTGGCATTTGGCCTTATTGAAGCTCATGCCATTAACACTGGCCCACAGCTCCAGTCTGTCCAAGTCTCTCTGAAGAGCCTCCCTACCCTCTGGCAGATGAACACTCCCACCTAAGATGTTAAACAGAGATGGTCCCAACACCAAGCCCTGAGGCACACCACTTGTGAGAGGCTGCCAGCTGGATTTTACTCCATTAATCACCACTCTTTGGGCCCGTCCGTTCAACCAGTGTTTTATCTAGCGGGCTGTGTGCTTGTCCAAGCCATGAGCAGCCAGCTTATCAAGGAGAATTCTGGGGAACAGATTGCATTGGTCATTGTTCTTAAACTTCTCTAAAACCCTTGGAGAGTGTTCTATCAGAAGCAATAAAGTTGGTTTGGCTTATTGATACTGTGTAATTTTCAGGGCTTTTCCTTATCTCTGTTACGTATCTCCAAAAAGACAGAAGTATTCATTGATTGTGGGTTGTGCCTGGAGCCAGACATGAAGCTACACACCAGAGTTTTGCTAGACTTGGATTGTCCAGTCTAATCTAGGAGTTACCTAGATACAAGGAGTATCTTACATCCTTGCAAGGCTGTCAGCATATCTTTGGGCTTCACTCTGGTGACCCATCGTGATTGAATCTTTGCTGTAAAGCAAGGTGACACTACATCAAATCCTGCCAGAATAAAACCTAGAGAAGAACCTAGAAAGTGAGCAGAAAAATATTACGGATGGTTTGTAAAATCTTGTTACTCTGGCTTTGAGCATGGTAAAGTTTGTTAAGTATAACCAGAGTAAGAACCACAGGTTGCAAACGTAACCCGTCTTCTAACTCATGCTGTGGGTTTTAAGCCTTCTTGAACCTGGTAATAAATTCTGCCATGATTGGGAAATCTACCTTTGGGTTTCTTTTTCTGGAAAACCTGTGGTTTTAAAGAATGATGATAAAAAGTGACAACATGTTGGCTGTGCAAGTCTTTGTAAGCAAATTTTATCTTGATTTTTAGGTTGGGTTTCTGCCCTCAGTAGGTAACAAAACTATTGTTCACATCTTGAGTCTGAGACTCTCACTGTCTGAAAAGAGTTGAAGCTCTTGTAAATTAGAGTTTATGAGCTATTTGGTGACACACCCCAAACACCACCCCAGACTGGTGTTTTTAGCTGTGGCAGAGCACAGTCACTGAAGAGAGGAAACACTTTCAACTTCTCTGCCAGCAACAGATGATCTTCTCTCATGTATTATTTTGCAGATATTCTTCTGTAGCTGTTAATTACCATGATCTTTTCCATTCTTTTGCAGAATTATGTATGGAAGAATGCAGTGCTGAAAGAAGTAGAAAGCCGTCCTCCTTCAATGCCATGTCCATCAGCCCTTCTCTCCTTCCTCCTCATGAAGCACAAAGAGTTCAGGTATTGTAAAATACTCTGAATTTTCATATGAGGTCTAAATGTGTGTATGTTCATGTGTGATGGAAATTCCTTAACATGCTGTTGGAAAGGTAACACATGGAGGTGATCTTTTACCCAGTAAGAAGTGCAGCTGGTTTAACTCATTAAGTTTTGGAGTTCTGTACACTTTTCAGACCTAATTTGGTTTGTTTCATACATCCAGATTTACAGAGGTGGGTGCAGTTTGTAGCTTTGGACATGAACAAATGGATTCAGTCAGTTCTCAAACACTCGACTGAATAAAGCTCAGGAATGTCAGATGATTTCCTTTTTGGATTTTCTTGGTACAATCTGCACTTCCATGTTTTCTTTCATAGTTGTTGGGAATACTGAGGTCAAGATCTTATTCTCTTTAAGTCTGTCTACATGAAAAGCTAAACATGCAGGAGCTATTTCATGTGAGAAGCTGTCATTTTGAGTTAACAAGAATTAACAAAAGTAGTTCAACTTTTTTAGGGGTCTGAAGGCTTTATTAGACACAATGAGACCAATAAAGATTCGGCATTTGTTTGACACTTTTTTCATTTGGTTACCTTTCCCATCTTAAAGTAAGAGCCCTTATTACATCACTCCATGTCTTTGCAGTAGCTTCTCTCCTTTCTTACTTAATTAAATCCCCTCATCTGCCCACAGTATTATTTTCAGTAGTGAAAATGAAATTTAGGCACTGCGTAGAATGTTTGCATTTACAGCAGAAACTACCTGACCTTTACATAAGGCTCAGCAAGCACGCTGGATTGATAGTTCACGTTGCTCACTTGGAACTAGGTACAGCTATTTCCCAAGAATGCCCCATTCGTTGTCACACAATGATCTAAATCCGTCTGAAATTACTGCATTTTAATACTTGGAGGGTGTCTATAATGGCAGAGAGGGAGGCAGGAGTCCTTGTTTAGAGTTCAAGGATAGAAAAGGTATGTCAGAAAGCTCTCTCACTATATCACATTTATTGTGTTCTTACGCTTTGTTGCAAATGTCACAGCACTACAGTTGCATGGGAAGTGAGTCTCAGCTAATAAAAGGCTTCACCTTTCTTTTCTTTCTCTATACAGTACTTTGTAATAAATATCTAATAAACCAGCATTTGTTATTTCCCAAGTATTTCTGATATATAAAGTGATGAGGTTTCCTCATAGGGGAAAGTCTGTGTTCTGTGCAGTTCTGTTCAGCATTTGGAGGAAATGTTCACAGCTATTTTTCTTATGTTAATGTGCCTTGCTCCTGGTTTTGATAATTTAAAATTTGCTGAGGGTTTTTCTTTTCATTAATTCATTTGACATTTGCTGTGACTTATCATTGATCAAGAGGCAGTCATATGGCATTTGTAGAAAAGAAAATACAGAACTAGTTTCACAGGTATCATCTAGCAGTTTAGAAAGCTTAAATGTAATTAAATTGGTCACTAAAACGGGTTGGTGGCTAAATTAATGCAGATTTGTGCTATAGGTTGCATCCTGTGAAATGAAATTCTTTTAAAGAGGTGAATTGCATTTTCCATGGACAATATGATGCAAAACCTAAGAGCAGAATTAAAAAATACGAGTACTTGTTCATCTTTATGTTTTGTAACACGTTTTCCATGTCTGGAGATGAGCCTGTGTGTATCCCTGTTAAGTCAACAAACACATTTCTAAGTCAACCACTCTAAGCCAGGAAATCTGAGGAGACACAAAAGATGCATTAAAAAAAAAAATAAAATTATATCAACTCCATTTCAGGATCATGGGACAGTGACCAAACAGTTGAGAGTCTTAGAGATTGCTTTGGAGAAGGAATCATTTAAATGGAAAATTACTCAAAAAAAGTGCTGACTTCCGTGATGAGAGCTGTCAATAGGAGATTTAGGGCTCCCCATGTGCCATCAGCATGCTTTAATTGATTACACTTTACTATCCTGAAGTGTGCTAAAATAAAGGTTAGAGAAATCCTGAGGATATCAACTACCTTTACCAAACTGCACAATTAAGGATACAGTACATAATCTGAGGGCAGAAACCATCACTCAGAAAGAAGCAAGCTGCCTTGCTTGAGAATGAAGACGTTTTTCTTCTAAAAGTCACAAAATGGGCTGCAAAATGGCTGCTCAGAGGCGTGGACTTAGATGGGATCATTGTAGGTTTCCAGACATTACAGCTGTAGATTATTTACTGTGTTTGCGCAGAGCATGTGGGGAGAGAGACTCAAGTCAGAATCCTTGTGGACTCTGGTATAAAGTGGCACTGTGTTAAAATAGTTTTTTATTTTTCTGAGTAATTTAAAAGTCCACCCACTTTTAATATCTCCACAGAGGTACAGAATGGCCCCTTCTGTGGGCCAGTAACAAGGCTGTATTGTTGTATTTATGCTTGGGAGGCCACGTTGGCTGGTAGCTGACCTGAACTTGACTGGCTGCCCTCCTGGACTTCACCCTGCAAAGTACAGGGAGGGAGATGCTCTGAAAAGTGTTCCCTGGTGATGCCTCAAGCTTGAAGGAGGAATAAGCAGGCAGGATTGGCAGAGTTGAGGGATAGGGTGTCAAGAGCTGGTCTGTACAGGGAGAGCCCACTATTCCCTTGCTTTTTGGTCACTGTGAGATATCTTTGTTCTGCAGTTGCCTACTGGCCGCTTTTCATATTGCCCAAATTATATTTCCGGCATGTGAGAAGTTTTGCTGCTATTGCTTAATGGATGTAGAGTACATTTTAAATCTCACTCCTGTTTGAAATTTGATTTTGTCTTTTGATCAGCTACATTAGCCCAGTAAAGATATTGGGGAAGGGAAAACATTGAAGCTTTTGCTCAAAGAAAATACGATAGTTTACCACTTGGTCTCTATGAATCAGCCTCTAAATTTAGACCAATATCTGCTTGATACAATACTGAAGTATCCAGAATTTTTGAAAGGTATTATTGTCTTTAAAAATATGTTACCCCCATAGTCAAATGGAACACTTAAATGAATCACAATTTATTAGAATGCTTTTCTAGGAATTTTAAAAAAATACCAGCTTCTATCTCTGAGCAAACAGAAACCAAATTTTAAAATGTTCTGATAAAGGGAAGTTCATTTTTCTCTATCAGCTCTACATGTTGCTTGTTGAAAAATGTTTCAAGATATTGGGAATGACAGTAGTGTATTGTGGCTTTCCTGAACAGCTGCAAGCGGAATGGTGGTGTAATACATTTAGAGCTATCGTAAACCTCAATTGCTGCAGACTCAATGCTCTTTTTCCGCCAATAATTAACATTTCCTAATGCTTGAGTGTTGCTCTTTAATGCATTTGTATAAATATAATAACGAAAGGAGATTTTAAAAGTGAAGATGATTTGACACCTAAAAAGGCAATTCAGAGTTCTGAATCCAGAGAAGCAAACTGCTACTCTCTGTGCAGCTTTCTCAGAGAACATAAAAAAGATGGAATCCCATGTAGTACATGACTAAAAGCACTTTTGATCAGAACATACGGTAGCAGTCATTAAATATATCATGTATGGTGACGCTAGGGAAGGCACTGTTCTCCATTCTGCTCAATGGACCATGCTGAAACACTTGTTTTGTATCTTGAAATCATTTATGATTGCTGTTAAAGAACTCCGTGCTTCAGCAGTGCCAGTAAATCAAGTAAAGTCACCCTATTCATCTGTTTGCTAAACCCAAGATATTGGGGAGAATAAAGACAAAAGCAGAATTTAACCCTATTGAAAGCTGCATTAAAAATGTCTTTTATCTCTTTGTCAGTGAAATGTCCAGACCAGGAAAGAAACAGTTGGTGTTTTCTTCAGGTTTTAGGGTTTTTTCCGTCTCAGTCTTTAGTGTTAAATAATCTCATTGCAAGTTTCCAGAGGATAAAGCTTAGGTTGTCTTTTCAGCAACCGTTCATCTTTGACAGCACATTTGGCTCTTTGCAAGTCAAATGTACTTTTGTCAAGGCACTGGCATAGGTTGCCTTGAGAGGCTGTGGCTGCTCCATCCTTGGAAGTGTTCAAGGTGAGGCTGGATGGGGCTCTGGACAGCCTGGTCTGGTAAGAAGTGGCCCTGTCCATAACAGGGGGTTGGCACTGGATGAGCTCTGAGGGCTCCTTCCAAACTAAACAATTTTATGATTATGTGTTGTTCTGCTTGTTTATTCTTTAATGTGTTATCATCTTCCTCCTTTTTAACAAGGGCATAAAATGGAAAATGCTTTTAAATAATCTCAGTTTCCCTGAACAGTCAGTCCAGAGTGGAGCTCTGTGACAGACGTACAGAATTTTTTTTCCGAGTAGGCAGCTCATTGGAATGAGCAGGTCACATCTCACTTGTAAAAGAATCACATTTACAAATGGATCTCTGAAAGGCATAAAGAGGTGGCCAGAGTGGATTTCTTGCAAGCCTTACATCATCATTTGTACAGCATAATCGGCATCCTGGGTAATATGTCCATCCAAGACAGAAATTCTGTCTGTTCTTCTTTAGATTTTTGTATGTTTACAAGATGGATTAGAAGCCCCCTAAGCAGTTGCTGCAACTCATCAAATTCGGTCTCCTTCTCTGGAAACATTTAAAACCTGCCTGAATGTGTTCCTGTGAGACTTGGTCTAGGTGATCCTGCTGTGGCAGGGGGATTGGACTACATGATCTTTCTAGGTCCATTCCAATCCCTAACATTCTGTGATTCCGTGATTCAATCGCTCTTTGTCCAGTTTTCTTGTCCTTATCTTGTGCTGGGCTAAATACTGCTGCTAAGTTGCCCCCACTGAAATACGGATGTGGAATATCTCAGAATGGAGGAAGTCTATTGTTGTTTAGCAAGTAGCTTCTTTTTCCCTAGTGGTCACAAGATGAGTGTTGGAAGTACTGGAAAAAACTGACTGGAAATAACACGATTGACCTGAAGTCATATCTGGCTTCACCTATCTTCTGAGGCTGGTGGGACTACTAATAGGTGTAACTGAGAGAAGCTGGGAAGCAGGAATTCCCATGTCTTTGGGATATGCTCTTTGCTGATGGGACCTACTTGAAAGGAGATTATAGAGAGGAATGACCTTAGCTGCACCAAGGGAGGTTCAGATTGGATGTCAGGAGGAATTTCTTTACTGAAAGGGTTGTCAGGCATTGGAACAGCCTGCCCAGGGAGGGGGCTGAGTCACCATCCCTGGAGGTGTTTAAGAGAAAGGTAAATGTTGCATCAGGGGACATAGTTTAGTGGTGATGATATAGGGCTAGAAAAAGGTTGGATTTGATGATCTTGAAGGTCTCTTCCAGCTGAAACTGTTCTATGATTCTGTGACCTTCCATTGACAATGGGAAGAATTCTTCGGCAATTAGGGCTAAGGGGGTTGTGGAGTCTCCTTCTCTGAAGAGGTTTAAAACCCGCCTGGATATGTTCCTGTGCAACTTGATCTAAGTGATCCTGCTGTGGCAGGGGGACTGGACTACATAATCTTTCGAGGTCCTTTCCAATCCCTAATGTTCTGTGATTCTGTGAAATTCCAGAATTACAAATACATAAGCACAAAACCCTACAGTGAGTTTTAGCTGTCTTGTTTCATCCATTCCTGCAAAGCTAATGTTTGGAGGAGATGTAAATTTTCTTGTGGCACTTCCACTGTATTTATTATTGTATATCCCCACTGAAGTTAGAAGGGCTTTTCATCAACAATTGCCTGTTTATGCTTCATTACATCCACATGTTCAGACTGTGAGGCGTTGGGGAGAGGTACCATGCACAGGTTTTTTTGCTATGTTTGCATGGTAGTGCTATAATTAGATTTTTATTTCAAGGCTAGAGTTAAAAGTCATGATAGCTCTGAGCAGTAATATTGATGTTAACAGTGAATGCAAATAGAAGGCGAATAACAAGGGCTTTTTGTTTTCTCAATAATGAATAGCCCACAGTGCTAACACAGGCTGGAGGTTTACTCCTTGGTGTGTCAGGAAGAAAAGGAGCTATGTAAAACCACTGTGCTGATGTATTAATTGTTATCCTCTGCATTTTGAGATGTTGGACTAGGGAGAGAGGACAGGCTGGAAGTTACTGGAGGTTTTTTTTCAGGGATGGGAACTGATACATTGAAAAGGGCAAGTGGAGCAGAGCACTGAACATACCTGCCCAGTGCCCAAAGTGATACCCTCTTGCGTTGTCCTAGATGCTTGTACATGTGATTCTGGCTCACCCTCAGTGCATGGCAGTGGTTGCAATAAGGAAAGCTTTTGATTTTGTCTACTCTCCAAGACAACATCGTAGTTACCGTTTTACCAAGTTGTCAAATACTGCATCTCCCACAGTTACTGTCATGTTGCTTGTTAGAAATCCCAGATCATGGAAATCCTCGATAAGCTGCTGGTGCAAACTAGGTGATAAATGACCACCTTGGGAGCTGCCCAGTACTCTCTTTTGATTTCACCCAACATTGTCAGGATACTTGTTATGAGATTGCAGAGAATATAGAAAAGTGAAACATTACAAATGTGTCTTGGAAAACTGAAGACTGTGCTTAGATTCTACTGAATTTTCAGGATTAGGCTCTGAAATGGCTGAAAGCAATAAATATCAATCAAGACTGATTCAGCATTTGCCTGGGATCCTCAGACTTGAAAGACTGTCATTACAGACCTCTGATCCTTGCAGAATGAGAAGCTCTTGTGCAATAAGACTGTGTTTGCTACGTATGTGTGCACACATGCATGTAAAGACATGCTGCTGCTTTTTACTTTAGACAACATTTCTGCCCTAAGAAATTTGCCTAGAAAGTTCATTCTATGGATAGAGCTGTGTCCTCCAAGGATTCATGATTGTCTAGTCGGAGGTGTCTTCAGCTCATGGCAGGGTATTTTCAACCTAAACTAACCTATGATTTTATTATTATGATATAACTGAAGACTTAAGGTTCTTGCAGATCCAGTGTCGGAAAAACTATGAGATCTGTTTTTCATAGGGGCAATATCCATATTTCATAATGTCAATTGAATGTCTCCAGTCATGTCCACAGATTTTTGGATTTGGATTTATATGTAATGCAACAGGTCTTATATTTAAAGACCTTATATTTAGCAAGGTCTTATATCCCCAAAAAATGATTGCTGCAGAAGTAACTGCAGTTAATTCATCTCTAGAACCACATAACTTCTATCTGAATTTAGAGATCTGTTTAGTTTTGATTGAATCGAATGCCTATGAAACACATTGGATTCACTGCCCTCCAAACTGCAGCTTTTTATCTGCCCACAGAGCAAGAATAACACAAGCAGTGGCAACATGAAATTTCTCTAAAGGTCATTGGCAATAAGCTAACCTGGAGGATGACCAGTCAGCATCACAGAATTTTACAGATTTTTGACCTGTATCCACTGGGAACAAGTGTAAAACCATCAATTGTTGCTTGAGAGTAGGACGGTGCCTTCTTCTACAGTCAATTTTCAATATGTCAATAAATCATTGGGTTTTATAATGAATCCCTCACAAACAACATAGCTTTCACAATGATTTCCTATTTATGCAGTGCAGGCTAAATGCCTCAGTTCTCCTTTTTACTTGTTTTCTAGCTATTAAAATGCTCCAGAGCTTTGAATTAATCCAACAATACCCCTGCAGACAGGCAGAGAGTTCTCTGAGTTTTCCTCCATTAGAGATAAAGAATTTAGGTTCTTCTCCCCCTTTAGTCTGCCCTGGTGAGACCACATCTGGAGTATTGTGTCCAGTTCTGGGCCCCTCAGTTCAGGAAGGACACGGAGCTGCTGGAGAGAGTCCAGTGCAGAGCAACTGATGAAGGAAGTAGAACACCTCCCTTATGAGGAAAGGCTGAGGGAGCTGGGTCTCTTGAGCTTGGAGGAGTCTGAGGGTGACCTCATTAATGTCTATAAATACGTGAGGGGTGGGTGGCAGGAGGATGGAGCCAGTCTCTTCTCAATGTCATCTAGTGATAGGACAAGGGGCAGTGGGTGTAAGCTGGAACATATGAATGTGAGAAGGAACTTCTTCCCAGTGAGGGTGACGGAGCTCTGGAATAGGCTGCCCATGAGGGTTGTGGAGTTTCCAAGATATGTTCCTGTGTGGCTTGGTCTAGGTGATCTTGCTGTGGCAGGGGCATTAGACTAGATGATCTTTTGAGGTCCCTTCCAATCCCTGATGTGCTGTGATTCTGTGGTAGACTACCTACATACAGTATTAAAGTTTCTCTTTGTGTTTCTAGTATCATAATTGTACTAGACTGGAGTCGCCTTGTTTTATGCTACCAACCAACCATCTTTTGTCATCCAGGGGAGTGATACCTGATTTAAGATAACAGATTGTCTTTGGTGGGTCTGTTTATGCTTGGAAATTATCTCGCTGTAGCCACGTATTGAAAATTTATGAAGGGTACTAAAATATTTCTTGCTGTATATTTTTTTCTGAGCACACTTCTGTAACTTTAGCATGGCTTGGAAACTATTTCTTGCCCACAATGAGCAAGACACAATGGTTTCATATTTCCCAAAGTGGAAGCCAGTCAACAGTGTTCCGTTTTATTGCGAAGAGGGGATACAATAATAAAAAGACATTTGCTGGTGGAATATTGCCAATAAAGTACAATAATACATTAAAATAGATGCTTAAAGTTGAAATTTATGAGTTTGTTTTTCTGTGCCAGTCAACGTATTTTCATATGTTAACATCAAAATGCAGACTCTCAGCAAAACCTTTCACTAAAAAAAGCAGCAGCCGTCAAAGGCAAGTGGAAAATTGTGACTTTTGATATGAGATGTGTATCCTGTGATTTTTGTGGTGAGGGGTTGGGGTTGTTTTTTTCAGATGCAATTTTATTTACTTTTTTTTTTTCCTGATAAAATATTTACCAGCTTGTTCCTTCACATACCCCTCAGTGGAGCTCTGAGGCCAATAACAGCTCTGTTCTGCGACTTCTCTTTGCAGAAGATTAATTTGGCAAACGAGTGTTTCAGTTGGAGAGAATAAAGAAACTCATCAGAGCCAGGGATAGGAATTTTTTTAAATGAGGGTAAACAGCTTATATATTCTGGCTGTGAAACCATAACTAGCTCTGCACATCTTCTGTAACGATCTTCCAGAAACAGTTGCTTAGACTAATCCAAAACAGGCAGTGTAAATCTTCTCATAGTTCCATGGAGGTGCCTTTTCATTGACCCTGTGTCACTGCAGTCAGGATTTGACCCAGCTTGCCAGATTCCATGGGCACATACAAGCTTGTACATGTGAACAGTCAGAACTGAGGGATGCTGCTTCAGGACCAAAAAAAGGTTGGGTTGCTGAAGTACCCACCAATTTTCGTTATCAGAAAACTTCCTTTTAAAGCCAAATTTGAGCAAGGCAGCAGAACTTGCCTGGGCTCTCATCAGTCTCCTGGTGCTTTCCATGTGCAAGGTTGTGTGTTGCAGGTATTTCTGACCCTCAGAATATCTATGTTGCATGTGTGCTTAACCCTATATGCTAATCATAGTTTCCAGTTGGTGATGTACCAGAATTACTATACAAAGTGGTGCTCATGCTGTTATTTTACCTTTAGCGTTGTCAGTTTTTTACGTCACTGGCCATTTCCCCTCCTCCTCACTGCTCTAACTGGGTTCCACATGGAACATCTGTGAAAAATTGCTGCATTACTTGCACACTTCTGATGGGGTTTTTTTGTTTTGCATTCTGAAGCTCTGAATGAACTCAAGACAAGACACCAAAAGTATTAAATACCATAGAGTGAAGGAGACATAATAATTTGCTTGGAATCACGGTGTCATGCAGGACAAAAGGGAATGTAGCTGGGTCACTGCTGAACTTGTTGGTTCTTTCAATCAAATTTATACTGGTTTATTTTCAAGTTGCTTTTTTGCCATTCTTAGAACTCAGGTGGGTGGAACTTGCAAATGCATAAGATGCAACAAGATATACTGGCTTTGTATCTCAGGGAAAACATGGACATTGTTTTATATCCAAAGATAATTTATGCCTTTCAACCTGTGAGGTCTTAACAATGCCACCAAGGGATTTGTGTTTGGCTTCCTCTCAGCATCTTGGGCACAATAAGCCCATGTACTGGTACAGGCTGGGAGCTGATCAGCTGAGAACAGCAATGTTCAAAAGAAGCTCAAGTTGAAGGCAGGGCAAACAATTTGTTTCTCATTAGAAACAACTTGAACCTCACTTATCTGTAACACCAAGATTGTGGCAAGAGGTTCAGGAAAGTTGTCAGATCTCTCTTTTGCTGGTTGTCTCACTAACCAGGGACGTGAGTCTTGTTTTCAGACCACATTTTTCTCCTGGTATGTTACCAGTAAGTAATCTTTTTTTCTGTCAAGTATAGTTGAGAGACCTTTATGTAGCTATTTTTGCTTTGGGATAGACAAGAAAACCCATTGATTTTTAGGCATTAAAATAAAAGTACCAGGAGATAAGGAATAGGATTAAGTTTCTCCAGATTATATCCAAGTCCTATGGTGAATCTCTCTTTCTCTGTCTCTTCTATCTCTTCTCTCTCTCTCTCTCTCTCTCTCTCTCTCTCTGGAGACCGTGGATCTGGGGGATTCACGAATGTTTTTAAATAGCACTGATACAAATTTCTCTATGTTGGCCATCAAATAGCCTCATTTTTATAACGTAGTTATTGAGCTCTGTGTTGGCCAGCTCTGCTAACTCAGTTCTTGTATTGGAAAGGAAAACACGTTATGCCTAGGTGACTAATCCCAGAAGAGCTTCCCAGTCTTCCTGT
Organism: Phoeniculus purpureus; assembly: GCA_028565055.1. NCBI lineage: Eukaryota > Metazoa > Chordata > Aves > Bucerotiformes > Phoeniculidae > Phoeniculus > Phoeniculus purpureus. The sequence continues at coordinate 2,638,999 of JAOXOE010000771.1, read as the reverse complement.
GGACTCTGAGTGACTGGCAGATCTAATAACTACAGATCTCTGGAATGCTGGGATAAAACTTAAGTGCTGAAAGGCAGCAGTGGAAAAGAAAAAACAAAACACCTTTACCAGAAGCTCCAAGAACTGTTTTTCTTGTTTTCTTCTTTAATGCTAAGCTTAAATCTACCAGCAATAATGAGCAGGAGGTATTAAAGATCCAGTTCACAACAGCACAGAAATCACTGCTGTGTGATATTTTGCTGAATATGGTAATCTTGACCAATCTTGTATTTGGACCACTGACAACTGGATACTGAGCCTCAGGTGAACTCATCATGTCTTGGTTCCCTTTTGAAGCCGAGTTCCTTGTTGAAATAGTTTTCACGGGAGGTTTTCTGTACATCCCAGAATTACAGCAGAGTAAATATGGGTGGAATATTGAGCTGCTTCATTAAAATCCCTGTGATTTGTGTGAGGAGCTCCAATCCATTACAAGTCGACTTGTTAGTTTAGATTCCCTTACTGAGATGTAGGTCAGATTTCAATTAATAAGTGGTGACTGCAAAATCTTAATGAAAATGGTAGAGTTTTGTGAGTAGACACATACTCTCTAGTTCTTATTGAGGTGGGAGTATTTTCTTTCTGTTGGTAGAAACCTTGTCAAGGTGTCAGACTGGATTCATTCCTGCGGTTACTACTGGTGACTTAATGAAATTACCAGAAATTCTAAACCTGACCCTTCAGTCACAACTACCCTCAAATCTTTAAGGAAAAAGAAAAAACTTTAGAGGATGCAAGTTTTGTTTTTTGATTGTCATTGAACAGCTAAAGTAATTTTATTTAGCTATTGAAATATTAAGAATTTAGAAAATCATCATACTGTTAAATTATTTCCTTCATGTATGATTGACCTACACTTGATGCTACACCATTTTGTGGGTTTTGTGATGCACTAGCAGGGTGAAAAAACAGCTCTGAATTCCATTGTTAACAATGCAGTGCCTTTTCCTCCCCATTTACCACTTTCACAGCACTGGCATAGAGTCTGAAATAACGCGATGACAGCGTGGGATGAAATCCTCAGGCAATCGTATCTCCTCACACTAGAGACCTGAGACAAGGTTGTGCCATGGCAATGGGGAGAGGTGCCTTTTGTCTTTGCATAGGTGTGATGGCCATCACACCTGAGGACAGTAAATAAACAGCACCACAGTTTGGGGCATTTAGAATCATAGAATCATTAGGGATTGGAAGGGACCTTGAAAGATCATCTAGTCCAATCCCCCTGCCATGGGCAGGGA
>JAOXOE010000771.1:2590737-2635686 GCA_028565055.1 Phoeniculus purpureus | reverse complement strand
AAGAGTTAACCCTAGTTCAGGTTTTGTAGATATTACATTATGGAAATAGTCAATTTCCCTTTTGCAGTCTCTTATAGTTCTCAGTCTTACCACCTCTTCTTTTAGCTCAGCCACCATGTTCATCAGGTCTCTGATCGGCTCACACCTAACACGGATGTTGTCCCTGCTATCCTCCATACCAAGTGCAAGGCTCCAGCACTCACTGCAACCACCTGCCTGAACATTTGCATGCTCGTGTGTGGCCTCTGTTTGGGTGCCCACTGTTTTTCTGCTGGCCTTTGTCCTAGTAATAACCATGTCTTATGGTAACCGCCCTTTCCTCTCTGATGTTTTTTGGTTGTGGGGTTTTTTTTTTCCCCCATCAGCGAGGTGGTGCCTTCTCTGCTCGCAGTCACATGCAGGTTTCTGTCCGGTTGTAGCGAAGTTCCCACGGCAGCGCCTCTGCTGTGTCACTGTGCTCAGGCACGTAGGTAACCCGAGCCCGCTGCCCCTCCTCCTCTGTTCGGGAGTTGTCCAGCACCAGCAGCCCTCCACGTGAAAAGAAGGGAAAGAAAAGCCAAAAAAAATGCCAAAAAACCCAGGCACCCAGACCTGAGCTGGTCGCCGCTGCCTCCTCTGCTCGCAGTCAAGCACAGGGTTCTGCTTCTACTCTGCTGGAATTGTAGTTCCTGAGTCACCTTCAGAAGTACCGAACTGAATATAAAAATTATTGCTCATCTCCATTCAGTTCTCCAGCAGGGAGAGGCAATAAAATTCAGGTTGCTATTCCTCCCCCTTCCCTGGCCCTATTTTTTTCCCCTTTTTCTCCTTTGTCCTCTGCAGAGCTGCTTACAAGTACAGCTGGGAAATAATATGATGTCTGCTCTAAGAATATATTGTCAAATCCACTTTTTATCCCAAGAAGACTTTTTTTATTTCTTTGCAATAACTTTGTTGGTAGACACAGTCTAGATTCATAATGGACAGGCAGAGAAAGTGGATTGCGTGAGCCCCTAGCATGACTGTTGCTGTTCTTTTGTCTCTTTCTCCAGCCCTAAATAAGTACAAACAACATGTAGACAAGACAAAAACCTCAGCAGTGAACAAAAGCTGCCTGCATGTTATCCATCAGCATTATTTAAGCAGGACATGCTGGGCTGTTCATGATACACTCGTACTGTAAGTGATAAGCTATAACATATGATATTCATTTACTTCTCCATTTCAACAGTAATATAGCAAAGACAATAAATTTTCCTGTTTTCTCTGACCCACTGTTCTTGGGTTAAGCAGCATGTTTTGTCTACATTTGTCAGTTGTTACAAGCTTCTGGCTGCTGTGGACCAGGGTATTGATGAACCCTGGAAAATGGAGCCTTGAATAATGTATAAAGCATTAAACATGCAACCATTTCACTGGAAAAGAAAAAAGGGGGGAAAAGTGTATTATATGTTTTCTCTGTTGTAGCTCCTTCATTTACAAAACATATTTGTCAAGTCTTTTGCTAAGAATAATGCCAGGATGCAGTTTCCCATCATTCTTGTTAATGGGACTGTCTTAGTGTTACAGTAAACAACCATAAGTCTTGTGTCTCAGCCATTGTGCAGCACGCTTAGTTTTTTCAGCTTCCAATTAAGGGTATTTTGAATTTGCTGTCTACAGTCGTAGGGGTGGTTGTGCAATTTCTGGTGATGGGTTGGGAGAGGGACAGTAAGGAAAGGCATTCAAAAAGGCAGCGTTGTGCCAGCAGAATCACAGTGTGACCGCAGTGAGTGTATTGTCGAGTTCTTCTAAAAGCTCCATAGTTATTTCTACCTCTTCTAGCAGTTTGTTACTAAAAAAAGCAATAGTGATTCATGCCTTTTGCTGAATGACTTGATGTGATAAACCGCCAATATATATATTTACATTAGCAAATGGAACTTTCTATCATATTTCTGGGACCAGAGTCCAAGACTTCAGTGGCTGTGAATCAATGCAGCTGCATTAGCTTCAGTGGAACTGTGCAGATTTATAGCAACTGAAGCACTGGTTTGTTAAATTCTTCCTCTTTTAGAAGCATGTAGCTGAGCAGTGGAAAATGGCTGGATTTGATTTAGCTCCTAGTTGACATGCTACAGAATTCATCATTGCTCTGGGAATCACAGAACATTAGGGATTGGAAGGAACCATGAAAGATCATCTGGTGTGATCCCCCTGTCACAGCAAGATCACTTAGATGAAGTCACACAGGAACATAGCCAGGCAGGTTTAAATGTCTCCAGAGGAGACTCCACAACACCCCCCTGGGCAGCCCCTTCCAGTGCTCTGTCACCCTCACCATGAAGAAGTTCCTTCTCATATTCATGTAGAACCTCCTATGTTCCAGCTTATACCCACTGCCCCTTGTCCTACCATTATGTGACACCAAGAAGAGCTTGGCTCCATCCTCCTGACACTCACCCTCCACATATTTATAAACCTTAACAAAGTCACCCCTCAATCTCGTTTTCTCCAAGCTAAAGACACCAAGCTCCCTCAGCCTTTCCTCATCAGGGAGATGTTCCACTCCCTTCATCATCTTTGTGGCTCTGCGCTGGACTCTCTCCAGCAGTTCTGTGTTCTTCTTGAACTGAGAGATCCAGAACTGGACACAGTATTCCAGATGTGGTCTCACCAGGGCAGAGACGGGGAGGAGAACCTCACTCAATCTGCTAACCACCCTCTTTCTGATCCACCCCAGGATGCTGTTGGCCTTCTTAGCCACAAGGGCACATTGCTGCCTCAGGGTCATCCTGATGGCCACTAGGACCCCCAGGTCCCTTTCTCCTACAGTGCTCTCCAACAGGTCAGTCCCCAACCCAAGCTATACTAGTACCTGGGATTGTTCTTGTCCTGATGCAAGACTCTACAGTGCCCTTGTTACAGTTCATAAAATTTCTCCCCGCCCAGCTCTCCAGCCTGTCGAGGTCCCACTTAGTGGTAGCACAGCCTGCTGGAGTGTCAACCACTCCTCCCAGCTCTGTGTCATCAGCAAACTTGCTGACAGTGCACTCTAATCCCTCATCCAAGTCATAATGAATAGATTGAATAGGACTGGTCCCAGTACCAACCCTTGGGGGGCTCCACTAGATACAGGCTTCCAGCTAGACTCTGTCCCATTGACCACTGCTCTCTGGCTTCTATCCTGCAGCCAGTTCATGATCCACCTCACTATCCGATTGTCAAGACCACACTGCCTCAGTTTGGCTGCGAGGATGCTATGTGAAGCTGTGTCAAATGCTTTACTGAAGTCAAGACAGACCACATTCACTGCTTTGCTATCATCTGTCCACCTGGTTGTGCCCCCATAAAAGGCTATCAGGTTGGTCAAGCATGACTTCCCCTTGGTGAAGCCATGCTGCCTGTCTCTAATGACCCTCCTTGTTGTGCCTAGAGACAGCATCAAGGGTAAGTTGTTCCACCACCTTACCTGGAATGGAGGTGAGTCTGACTGGTCTATAGTTACTTGTGTCCTCCTTCTTACCCTTTTTGAAGATTGGAGTGACTTTTGCTGTCCTCCAGTCCCTAGGCACCTTTTCTGATCCCCATGACTTAGGAAAGATGATGGAGAGTGGCCTTGCAATGACTCATGGGTGCACACATCAGGGCCCATGGATTTATGTATATCCACTTTGCGCAATTGATTCCTAACCCAGTCCTCATCAACTAGGCCAAACTCCTCTTTTGTCCTGGTGGACTTTTGTGCCGCTGCTTCCATTCGTCCTGTATGTGTTCCGGGGCTAAATCACAGAATGGTAGGAGTTGGAAGGGACCTGAAGAGATCATCAAGTCCAAACCCCCTGCCAAAGCAGCACTGCCATCGTGAGAAATGATGTGTTTAGAGTTTGCGGTTTCTTTCCACAAAGGCTAAGTTCTTGTGCGTATGCAAAGATCTCGTTTTAAAAAGAGGAATGTTATTTAAATCCTATGTGGGGTTGTGAAGGGCCTAGACAACAAGTCTGATGAGGAGTAGCCGAGGGTGCTGGGGCTGGTTAGTCTGAGGAAGAGGAGGCAGAGAGGAGACCTTATTGCCCTCTGCACCTACCTGAAGAGACATTGTAGGTGAGTGCTGGTTTCTTTTCACAGGTCATTAGCGATAGAACAAGACCCGCCTCAAGATACATCAAAGGACGATTAGGCTGGACACTAGGAAAAAGTTTTTCACTTGAATAGTAGTCAGGCTGGAACAGGCTGCTCAGGGAGGGGGTTAAGTCACCATCTCTGGATGTGTTTTAAGATTGTTTAGATGTGGTAGTTGTAGATCTGGTCCAGTGGTGAACTTGGTAGAATAGGGTTATTAATTGGACGTCATGATCTCAAGGTTTTTTTCCCAAGCTGAATGATTTGATGATTCTCTAATGTTAAGCATTTCATTATTTAATATGGTTGCCTTATAGAATACTATCCTACTTCATCTAGCTTCCTGCACATAGAATGGAATGGGAATTCAGGGAGATGTTGATTCACTGGGATGAGAATTTAGCCTGACACTCCTGCAAGCCTGGAGCCCTGTATGGAGATGAAGAGCCCAGGAATGCACACAGAGTCCCCAGGAATAAACACACACCCAATCCCTGCACATTGCACTAAGTATTTACCCAGGTGTGTGTCTCTCCTTAGCAAAATATTTGTCAACAGAGAAGTAGAAATGCTTATGACAGGAGGAGAGGAACATGTGTGAAATTGAAGACAAATACAAAATGTGTAGGATGTGAACCCCCTTCGCTACCTTTCTTGGAGGTCTTCACTGTCCTACTGATGTGATAAGGAAACAGCCACTGGAGCAGAATATCTGCTTCACGTAGGCAGCTGGTGGGGCCTGGTACATGAACTATTTTGGCTGAGTTATTCATCAAGAAAACAGAAGGCATTATTAAAATGTTTATGCAAAACACAGATATATGAACTGTGTGTTAACTGGTGGATTGTTTCAGTTAAACAGGATCTATACATTTGCTCCTAAAGGTGGATACGATGGCTTTGGAGTGAGAGGCTTTTGTTGTGTTTTTAGGATAGTTTCTTTTTTCTCTGTTCTTAAGCTAGGGTGTTTTTTTTCTGTTGCTGTTGAACACTGCTTTTCTGATTGTCATGCTGGGGACTATCGCCAGCGGTGACTTCACAGAGCTCTTTGTGGCTATGGGCATTGTTTATTAGCGTCTGAAGATATTAGCTCTGTTTTTTGATGCATGTAGGCTCTTCCTTTTAGAATTAGTTATCTGAGAATCTATACTAAGGGTCATTTCACTGTTCCCTAAGGAGTACAGGCAGATGGTACTTTAGCATATGGGTGCCTATGGGAAGCTGATGCTTAACCTCATGACTTCATTCTCAGGATCCATCATACCCAGCCTCTCAGAATGTTGTTGCTCTACGATTTGGAGTCTCCAGCATTACTTTCAGGTTTTGATTTACTGACTATGTTCTTAACATGAACCTTGCTAGTTTAATTCTCATCAGTACTGCTGTCTGCAATTCATCTTCTGAAGAAAATTATGGATCCACTGAAAAGCAGGAGGAGATACATAATTCAAGAAGTTTTCAAGATTCATTTTCAGAAAGATGAAGTGCCAACCACATTATATGCTGAGTAGGGTTCTTTGAACAGTAACAATGCCACCTGCAGCACTAAACATGTATTATGAATAGATGTTTTATTGCAAGCTGGCTAGGAACAGAAATGGTCAATCACTATTTGTTGTGTCTTTCCCAGCAGAATAAAGATTCTTCTTTTGCAGCCGTAATGACTTCTGCAAAAAAAAAGAGCACACCAATCTAGGCCTGGGTTCCATTTCTGTGACTCTCACACATTCACAATAGGCAGCTCACTCCATGCATTTCTAGAAGAGATAAATAGGAAATACCTAACCACAGTGCTGTAGAGGAGCGGGGCACTGCTGTGCTCTGCATGATTAAAGGGGAGCGTTCTCCTGGGGGAACAGATGAGGGTACCAGTAGGTGCTGCTACTGACTATCAATAACACTGGTATATCATGTTCCATTCTCCATCCTACCATGTAATTAAATTAACAGTAGCCCAGCTTTACATCACTGATGTCATGCAGTAAAGCAGAATATGACAGAAGAAATGCTGAGCATTTAATTTCAAGTGAGAAGCCACAACTGAGGGACAGGGCTGGATGGAGAAAAAGAACAGGCTCAGTTCTGAGGGTTGTTTTATGCATTAGGTTATTGAAACTGTTCCAGTGGAACATGAGGAAGAATTTGGCCTGGGGTACCATGCTGAAAATCCAATATTTATACTGCTTTCCTGCCACTTTCTGTCTATCTGTCTCCACTAGTTTCAAGATGCTGAATTGATGTAAATCGGAAGTGGAAATGTAACTGGTTACTGAAGGACAAGAGTCCCAATCCTGCTTCTCTGAAGTCAACAGCAACATTATGCATTTAATCCTCATAGGATCAAACAGAATAAAAGCTGAGATTAGTATGTTGTACAAGCTGTACAATATACAAAGTTAAAACTGTTTAAACTGTATAAAGTTAAAAATTTCACATTAAAATGTCAAAAATTCAGTTCAACAGCTGCCTTCTAGACCAAATTGGCTTTCCAGTTCTTTGAGCTGCTGAACAATTTTTAACAGGCAAGATAGCTAGCAATTTTTTTTCTTCCCCTTAATCAGTTGTCTGGGAACACTTCATAGGAGGTTTTCAAATGATCTCCTGGAGAAGAATGATTTTGCTGCTCAGCTTTCCCTGACCTGTGGCTGTAAAGGTGTGTGTGAAGTCTCTGGAATGCTGAGTGGCCCTTGGGAGGACTTTGGGAACAGAGACCAAAGATCCTCTGTAGAGGAGAGGCTTGAAAACACAGTCACTTCTCTGAAATTCAGAAGTCTAAGCTAGTGGTGCTAGTTATTAAATTAATTAATTTACTAAACCCTTAGTGGTAGATTTCTTACCTTATGGCTTAGGATAAACACTGAGGTTTGTGGATTTGGGACTTCTTAACTGAAATTCAGAATCTAAGTAAATCTAGCCAATTTGTTGTGAATGTTTCTTTCATCTTTCTTACCTTAAAATACATTCTCTTACTTTTTCTCTATGAAGGTGGTTTGGGGGTTACTTTAACTGTATGTCCCCCACCAAAAAAAAGGTTCAACAAAATCCTATTGGGGCTGCCTCAGGTAGGATTTTTGTATTAGAATTTTTAATTGAATGTTATCATCAATTCCATTTTTCTGCTTTGAGTGTTGATGTTGTGGCTGCATGGATCAAGAAAAATGTGATTGGGATAGACATTCCATTTGATTGGGATGTGTATTCACACTGTAGCTATCGGTAGGTTTTTCTTTTTTCAGATGAAATTGTGCAGTGGTTTTCAAAATAATTGCTCAGTGTTTTCAAGATCTGATGAGATTATCATCTACCTATAACAGTAGCTGAAAAGAGAAACGAAAAGCAACTGAACCAAATGATACCTATAAATTCACACCAATTGGTATATTAATATAGATGAAAACATTTCTTTTCATCAGACTCCCAAAATTTCTCTTGGGTGCTTTTCCTTTCCTCTCTTATTTGTAAAATTAATCTACCCAGAACAAAAACAATGACTCTTGGAAAAGGAAACACTTGGTTTGTATATAACAATAAGCTGGAAAAAATGTAGTCTTTCTGGGGAAGCTGAGCTTTAATGCGGTTGTGATTGGTTACATCATTCACTTGATAAAATAAAAACACAGTGATCACATGAGTAATTCTTCCTTAATTGGGCACCTCCCTCTAAAGTTCTCAGTACTTCTTAGAAGACAAAAGATAATTCTTAGGACTTTCTCATTCGTAGCTGCTGGATGAAAATGAACTTTTAGAAACAATCCAGGATCCATTTGTCAGGATAATAACAATTCTCTGTAACAATTCTTTCTGCCTCTTCCTGCTCCCCCTACCCACATTAATTATAATGCTCTAACAGAAGAGACCTTGATTCCCTTTTTTATTAAGGTTGTTTCACTCTATTATTGATTAAGCTTATTTCCCATGATAAATAACCTTCCTGTCAAAAAATGATTTATGAAAGCCAGTGTTCTTTCTTTTTCCAGTTTGCTTTTCCTGTGGTTACATATTACATATTATCTCCTGCTGACTGGTTTGGGCAGTCTTTGAATCTACAATTACTCGTCCTCATTAAGAGAGCTGGATTTCAGTGCTGTACAGGGCTTGCAGATTTATCAGGTGAATCATTCAATTTTAAGTTAGAAACAGAAGTACCTTTCTAATGTGAGTGTATAGTCTTGTGAAATGCCTTTCTGCCTTCAGAAAGGTAATAAAGTAGGGTCACCTACCTTAGCACTTGTGCAGACCAGCTCCTTGGAAGCCCCATACTTCATTAACTTTTCTCCTGTGTTCTCCAGAATATAAGAACCATTGACCAGAAAGATACCACCCCACCCCCCCCAAAAAAAAAAGCATCTCCAGTTGGAATAATATGCTTTCTCAATCCCTGGACTCCTGTTTGGGTGGCAGACTCTCTTTTCCTCCTGTATGTATTTCTGGATCTTAGGAAGAATTCTTCACCAAGGACTTATCAGCCATTGGAATAGGCTGCCGTGGGTTAAGCGTGACCTGACAGTGCTGGGTTGAAGGTTGGATGTGATGATCTTTAAGGCCTCTTCCAACCAAAGAGATTCTGTGAAAATGCAATATTGCTTCTTAGAAACCAACAGCTCTGTTTAATGCAACTCCTGAGATGGACACAGTGTGGTTTTGTTCTCGTGCGATTTGTTCTGTTACATCAACAAAACCCAGCTTTAAGCTCAAATGTGAGGTCTCCTGAGTTCTTTTGGCTAGTTGGTAAAGCCGAAAAGATTGAGGCCGCATCTGCCTCTTGTACAGTACAACGTGTATTTAAGCTGTGTATTGATGAAAACTGTTCCAGGGTTCCTGTCTTGGCTCTATCAAGAGCTGAGCCATTTTCCAAGCAGTGTTTTGTGCAAAGGCTCAAACTTTATTCCATATTGTCCACACAAAGTCTTTGCCTGTGTCTAGTCTTCCTCTGCTGCTTTTCTAAATTTTCCATTTTTTTTCCATTCCTGCATGTCTAAATATCCAGCCCTGTATTTTAAACACGTGTTTTAGGCTAAATAACTCAAGTACAGGGGGGACAGACCTTGTCTTCAGGGATACAGAGTGATGACTGTCTTCAGTTCTGTGTGTGGCATTGCACAGTTCTGATCCACATGCAGGCTTTTCTGTGCAACAGACTCATGCAAATAAACAGTCTGTAAAAATCATTCCATAAAGGAATGTCACTGCTTTTAAAAAACCCCAGCTTTAGTAACATTTTCACATAATTCTCATTATGGTTCTGTATAGACAGACAGCACATTAGATAGACCTAAAGAAACCCCAGCCAGATTGCTCTTAAATACCCTTGAGCAGTCTCAGGAAAATCCTGCTGCTTAGAAGTCAAAAAGCATAAGGCAAACCCCAATATTATCATTGCTTGAATTCTCAGCCTTTGTTCCTTCCAGTCAGGGCTCTTAATAGAAACTAATGGTAACTCCCTAATCAGGATATTTTCTTTTCTGAGTCAGTAGCAGCATTAGAGCCCTGAAAAGATACCAGGCTGGCATTTGGTGTTTCTAATACCTAAATCCAGCTTCAAAGAGAATGAGGCAAAGTCACAAACCTAACAAATCAGCGGAGGCAAATACTTCTAACCTGTAGCATCTCTGTTCTCAGAATTAATTTTGATAAGAAGCATTTTACAAGTGTGATTTTTTTTTTTCCCCTTGTATCCTGCTTACCTTGCAAAAGAAAGAAAGAAAAAAAAATTAGGGTCATTTTTCTTGTCTGCTGTTGTGGGGCCATAATATTTCAACTCTCACAGATTTTGAAAGGACCACTTGATCGTGTGACAGGTGATAAAATCAAAGGGGCCAGTAAAGGACGATGCCTTCTTCCCTTCTTTTAGAGAGTGGTTTCTCTGAACGTGCTATTCACTGCTCGTGGACAGCAGGTCCCTGGATTTCTGACATCAGAGGTTATCCTTGGTGTCAAAGATGTTTCTGTTCACACATTTTCTGCAGTAACTGAACTCCCCAGACCTTGTCACTGTGTTATCCCTGTTTGAGAGACGACGAGCAGAGGTATAGAGAGCCCAACATTACAGGTAGCCTTTAAAAAAGGATGAACAGGAGCAGAGTCGTAGGCTCTGATCCTGCTCTCTGGGTGGTGGGATCTGTGTTGGCTGAGGTGATGAATGTGCTGTGACAGCTCTGTGATGGATGCTGAGATTAGGAGCTGTGCACCAGCCTCCTCAACTGTCATTTTCTGGGTAGCTGATTTTTGTGCATATTAAAATAATTCATGAATAGCTACTCAAACCTCAGGATTTCTCAGGATGCCATCTGCAATAGTTAACAACTATTAAACCCAAATGTAGAGCTTCGACTTTATGAAATAAAAAGAAAAGGTCTTATTGTGCCCTGAGCTGTGGTGTGGCTGTTCATTATGCAGAATAGTCTGTAGAAAGGCCCTGGATTATAGAGATGCATGAAGATAACCTATTAAGATCATAAAGATCATAAAGATAACCCATTTGAATTAGGTAACAGCAGAAGGACTATTAAGTACTCGATCAAAGAAAACAAGTTGTATTTCAGTGCAATGAGCTTTAAAAAGTGTTTGGAACCATTTTTAGTAGTTAAACCTAAACAAGGAGGTAAATGCAAAGTTAATTTGCCTGTATTCAGTTACTCATTTATAGCCCTTCTGGTCTAAGTTCCTTTGAATCCATTTAGGAAGTTGCAGGAAGGACATGCTGAAGTCGCGATTGGTCTGCGGGGATATAGGAATTAAACACTGGATTGTGAGATTAAAAGGACTGGCTCTGCAGTTCACTTTGAGGGCTTAAAGCCCAGAGGAAAAGAAGACTTATCTTTAAACTGTCTTGTCTTACTCCTGGTTGCAGAGTGTTCTGGGAACTAGCAGGGCCTCAAGCACTGTCTTGAGTGTTCATTATGTCCTTCTGGAGGCACATGAACTCCCCCCGGACATCCTGTGCACCATGCAGAAGCTCCAGAGCTACTCGCAGCGTTCCGCCCACCCTGAACAGTGTGCTCTCACTGCATCTCTGCTTGGAATGCCTTCTAGGAATGGATCTGGATAATGTGAGGCGTTTGGACCTTGGGTGGGGTTAGGTGTGTTGTAGTCTACAATGTGCATTTCCAAACCAGCCACCTGGGGATGTGCAGTGACAAAGCCCCGGACATGGCTCTGGACTTGGGACTGCTACTACAATTCTCTCAAATCTATAATTGCTACCTGAGAAACTTTGATGCTGTTTCGCACTTTTAATGAACATGGGGCTTTATCTTGTAAGTGGATCTGGTTTTGCTCAGCCCAGACCTTCCTGGGGTGTGTTCATTGCCTGTGTGTTATAAATCATCACTTGACAGCAAAAGCATTTGTGCCTCTAAGCATTCACCACTCGAAATAACCCACCATCCTTGAAAGCCTGGCAACTGATAGGTCCTTTTGGTTTATTTCTTAGCAGAGTAGAGAAAGTCGAAAACAGAGGAATTCACTTAATTCTGTACTTATAGGTAAAGCCTCAAATGAAGGTGTTTATAGTCACGTTCTTTCTCTTCATGCTAAGGAGTCCATTTGGTGGCTTTCATAGAACCTCAAATCTTAAGGGCTGATTGCTTTCCTTGGATTTGAGTTTTCTTAAATGCTATCAACAGTACAGAACCCAAAACCTACATTATGCCTAGCATCTGCTGCCCTACCAAAGCAGAAATAAAAAGCAGCAACTCTTGGTTTTGTCTTCCAAGGCAGATTTTATTTTAAAATCATGTTTAAATAATTCTATTGTACTGTATTTCAGTGATGTCTGCCATAAATTTCACTTTCTGGTTTAGTAGGACATGTAACACATGAGATAGGAGCTTGATGTATCAGAGGAAGTGAATTGTTCTGCTTGTCAGAAATAACCACGCCAGGAACTAACACTCTGGTTAGCGGGAGTGTCTGGGACTATGGATTCAACCATAAGAAATGGTCAAGGAGGAATCAAGAGGCTCTGCAGTGATGTTGGAGATGCAGGGCATACACATATTCCACACTTTTGCAGCAGATGTATTGAAGTTAGTGTTCAGAAAGGTTAGGTGATTCTTCTAAAAATAAATAGGAAGGTGTTGCCTAGGGCATTGTGTGTTCTAGCCCATCACCACGCCACGTACAATGATCATTATTGTTGTGCTTAATCGGTGAGATTTGCCTTGATTTATTATTTTCTTAAAATATCTGGATTGATTTTCTGCAAAGGACTAACTTTCTGCAATCCTGAAGATTGCATTGATATATTTGAAAGGGGAAAGTTGCTTTCTTTTGTGTTTGAAAATCACTCAAAAGACCCATCTTCTGCATGAAGAGTAATGATGATGCTGGTTTTATACTAGTTTCCCTTTAAAATACTGTGGCTTTGTACTGAACAAAGTAAGGTTCAGAAGAAGATTCTGTAAGAGTAAATAAATGAGGCATTTACCTACTAGGAATATTTTTAGATAAGGTAATTTCACCACATTGAATCTCAGCTATTTAAATAGAAAATACATGGAAAGGATGAAGAGAATATACTAGGGGAGTTGAATAGCCACTTCAGAGGCACTTGGCTGTTGTATTATGCAGGTATGTCAGTGTCTCTGGATTTCAGTCTATATCTGACTCTATGAAGAGTCCTTTCCAGAATGCCTCTTCTTTCCCTGGTGTGTGTGTGATGCTCTATTTTCTGAAATGCTTTAGGGAAGGGGACATGTTCTCATACGGTTCTGCTTCTCAAGAGCAGGCAGAACCCTTCAGGAGGAAGAAGGTGGTGAAAGAGCTTCAGGAGAGAGTCCATAAAGAGCAGAAGTCTCCTATTATGCTGCTGTTTAGTGAAATGCTGTCAGGAGTAATCCAGTTCTTCATCTGGTTTGTGTCTGCCTTGATGTATACGATGTAGGGCCAATGCACAAAGTTCTGTAGGGCCACAAAGGGCCTGGGCACAAAGTTCTGCTGCTGTGCTGCCATTGAAAAGGGTCGTGCGAGTACTGCTGGAACCAGGTGACAGACCTACCTTATCTGGCTGTCCCACACATCTGGATCCTGCCTTTGGTTATGGCACTGGGCACAAGGAGTGGGAGAGAGGGGCTGACTCTACGCCAAGCAGCTACCTGCTTTGGCTCTTGATGCCTAATAAACGAGAAAGTGAATATTGTCAGGAGGTTGAACAAATACAGTTGCATAACGTGGAGACCACTAGACAGTACCGTCGTGGAAGCTCATCAGTGGTAAGACCTCAGAGTGCTAAGCAGTCTCATAGCTGAGGTTTGAGATTTCAGCCCATTTTTATTTATTCTTAAGCAAAGTGACCTGAGTTGTATGTTGGGTGGATTTCATTAAAGCTTTTCAAGTTCTTTCAGGTCACATGGATAGAAAATACTACTGAGATACTATTCTGTGCATCTGTAACCATTCATTGAGTTAGCATACTTGTAGCTATTTTTGAATAATTAAAACATGTTTCCTTTTATTGTTAGCATGTATTCCTAATTGTATTTAGAAAGGAAAGTTAAAATTATTACCTGTGTATTTTCTCTAGGTGTTTCAAACAGGTTTGCGGACCTCCCTCTAAATTCCCATTGACTCAACAGCGTTTCCCTCTGTGTCTCATTAATACGTAGAAATCGTCAGGATGAGATAGAAATAGTGCTTTGTCAGTTCTGTAGAACTGTTGGTTTGCAGTTTTGAGTCAGTAATTTGATCTAGACTGAAGTGACACTCGTGTTACACATTTGGTAGTCATGAGGCTACATCCATGGTTTAAGTAAAGGTTTGAATTTATAGGTACTTGTATCCCAGAGCTTAACCGTTCCCTCCCAGCTTCCACTCCAAAGAGTGAAATCTAATTAACATCAACAATCTGGCTCTGGCTAAAGTGTTGCCTTTCACAAAAGATTTTACGAAGAGCTCTAAAATTATCAAAAATGGAGGTCAAGCAATGGCTTTATAACACTCCATTGAGCCCTTCTGTGTGCCCATATACATTTTTCATCCTTACTTTAAGGTTGTATTAATAAAGAAGAAGTCTGCTGCACATTATGCATCTCCTCATCTCAGCTATTTCACAGGAACAGTAAGCTATGAAACTTCAGAGCAATTTTTTCTATAATAATCTGCTTCTGTTCCTACTGATGAGGATCCAGTGCTCCTCTTTCTGACCTTCCATGTTCACCAGCCAATCGAGCCTGAAGAGTTTCAGCAGTGTTAAACTTCACAGCTATTTCTGTTACTCTGAGGTCTGTCCCCATCGATTTTGAAGAAGTCAGCATGCCAGGAATTCATGTCAGATGTCAGCAAGCCTCAGAGTCACCAGCGATAACCTGCTGTCTCAGCACATCGCAGCAGAACAGAGCGCTCATGTTGTGCTGCTCCTGATTGTCTGGTGAATTGGGAAAACTTTGTGCAAAATACAGCAGCTTCACTGGTGGGAAAAATTGCTGAACGGTACCTGCATAGTAAAGCAAGACCATCTGCTTCTTCTCCCTGCCCCCTACTTCTGTATCTCGGTGTACCTCTTGGCTTTTGTCAGATAGGATCGTGGAGCAGTTTCAGTGATGATATCTATGTGTCTGTGTAAGGAAGAGAGGAAAGAGAGAGAGAAACCAAGAGCTGGGCTGTATGTTTTTGTACAGCATGGGATTTCGCAGCGAAACTGACTTCTACAAGATCCCAGCAGGGACAGGAATCCACCAGTGCCCATTAAGCTAATGGGGCTATTTATGAAGAACATATACCCGTTTATGATTTGGTATTGTTTTCAGATCCATGTACTTGAACCAAAAAGACTTAACAGGACGTACACTCTTCTTTCAGGGAAGACAGGAAGGGGTATTTCCTATTACATGTAATTACTCCTGTTCTTATGCGTGGCGCAGTAATTGCTGTCACAGCACCCCGTTAGATCAGAGAAGTTTATTCCAGGTTAGTAATTTTTTACAACTACTGTCCTTGGACAGTCAGGGTACCTTCTGCATTTCTTTTTGCCTATGACACCCAAAATGCATCACAGCAAAATGCAGCCTCTTCTGCTGCTGTAGGAGCAGTTGGGCTCTTCCTTAGTTGAGGTTTCATAAACCCGCTTGCTGTAACGTTCTGGTTAGACTGAAGACAGCTCGTATTGATTTTTTTTCTTCCTCTTCTCCTCCTCTTTTTTTTTTTTTCCTATTTCTTGCGCTTATCCATGTGAAGGACAAAGAGTATCTAACTAAGTATTTTTCCCTTAATCAGGCTGAGAGAAAAGGAGGGTTTCAAGGTCACTTACAGTGCAAGATGCCTTCTATGACCTTCATCATCCCGCCTATTTCTTCTGCCTTAAGAAGAGGGGGTTTTTTTCCACGACACCAATTACAACACAGTCTCTCACAGAGGATTTTTCCATTCAGGCTTGTATTTCCTCTCACGGTGAAGTCCCAGCTCTCCCCCCGGTGTTGTTTTGGTGATGTGAGCTTCTGACCTTTGGGAAACTATCTTGAACTTCGTGAATTCCTTCATCCCTCCCTTCACTTACCGCAGCTACTGGTTACTATTTGTCTTCCGCTGTGTTAGCAAAACACTGTGCAGATGGGGAATATAGATTTCTTCACTGAGGCTAAATTGGCAAAATATATAATGCAGCATCAATTGCCCTCGGTGCCCCGAATTCCTGCCTTTGTTAACTAGGCTACAGCAGCTGTTGAAGTTAATCTGCCCACTGGCTGGCAAGACAGCATCAGAAAAAGTGAAGGTGCCTGCCTCAGGTTTTTGTCCAATTTATCCTGTATTTATGTGGTGTAGTTCCTGACAGCAGCGTTATCTAAGGTGCTTGTGTGCTCTAAAGCGGTTCTCATCAGTCCCTCATGGTACTGGATTCATCATTTACATAGAAACATCATGGTGAAGGTGCATGCTTTGCCAGGTTTTCCATGACAGAGGTGAGTGTCTCCACTCTTTGACCAGTCTAGTGCTCTGACCTCAGGTTTGTCTACTTTGGGAGAGAAATTCTCATTCACTTTGAAAGCAGCTGAAATAGTTGAAGGCATTTCTGCTTCTTTGGTCTATGTGTTCAGATGAGATTACACAGAGCTTGTTTAGTTAGAGCTTCTTTATTTGCCCACTGACTGAAGGTGGTAGACTTGATGGCCTCAATCAAGTTGTAGGGATGACAACTTCCAGCTGAGGATATTGTATAGAGCAGGGGGTGTTCGTGTGTGTTTTGAACCCCCATCATTGTATTTAGAAGCCTGGGGAAGATGTAGAAACATTTGGAGTTAATTTACATGAATTCTACACAAAATTACATAAAACCTCCCATCCATAATGTTCTGTGATTCTGCAATTCTGTGATTTGTGATAAGTGAAGCAGTTTCCAACATGAAGTATTGGCAGGGATGTTTTGGAGGTAGAGAATGAATTCCTGCCTTTTGTACTTTGTATTGTCATCTCCATGTATAATTTAATTAGTTACTTTATCCAGTGGTTATATGTCTCTTCCAAATTCAGCTTTTCAGCTGAGATCTCTGTTCATGCATCTTTATTGTAGGAGTCTCTTGGCAGCATGGTTGGAACCAGTTCAGAGTTACTTAGATGGTGAGTTTAATACTTCGGTGCAGTCAAAAAAGGCAACATCCCAGTCTCTGTCCAGTGAACTGGTATTTTTCCACTTCTCGTGACACCAACAACCATCTGCACAGTCTCTCCCCTCAATCCCTTCAGTGTCCTCCTGACAAAATTTTACCTTTACAGAGTTTGAGAATCAGTGCTTTGCCACAGGATTTTTGTATGAAACTTGGAGTTCGAGACAGTTCTGCACACAGCAGAGTGACAGGGTTGTACCATGAACAATGAGACCAGTGTGTCAGACATCACTTTTGTGCTTGTGTTTAAAGCTCTGACTGACACAATCATCACATGAGACATGAGAAAACTGATGGGCTTATTTATGCTCAGGGTAACTTTTCTCTTTCATAAGTTTGGAGGTTGAATGGTTCAGCTGTTACAATTGCACCCCAAAAGCTGTGCTCTCTCTCCTCACTCCCAGATGCTGGGATGCCTCTTTGAGGCCACCTTCTTTGTGCTTGAAGATTCAGAAATGCCTCTTAAGAGGGGATCATGTCCTGTGCTCTTGGGCCCCACCCCGGAGACCAGCCCACATTTCCTGAGGGTGCTGAGGCACTGGAGCAGGTTGCCCGGTGAGGCTGCTCCATCCCTGGAAGTGCCAGGTTGGCATGGCAAAGGGTTGAGACTGGATTATCTCTGAGGTCTCTTCGAACACAAGCCTTTCTATTTTGTCACAAATATGAGCACTTCCACAGTCTCTAGCTCTGGCTTGCAGGGTTGTCTATATGGGGTCCTGTATGTCTCCTTTAAGAGCTGCTGCCCTTTGTTAGAGTCCTGGCTCACACCTGGCAGTGGCACCCACCTGGAGCTTGTTAGCCAATGCAGCTGTGGCAAATCAGGCTGAATTGGCTCTTGAGGGAGGGGCTTCTGCTCTAGGAGTTATGAGTAGTGGTGTTGAGCTTTGTCTGTGTGAGGGTTGTGACTGCTGAGGGAGTGCCTCCAAGGTAAGAAAATTCTGGTAGTTTTGTTGTTCTGCTCTTTGTAGAACAGTTGAGCCTTGAGACTTAGCAGCTGGAAAGAGAAGAGGGTGAATGTGATAGGAATAGTTCTGGAAGGCCGTCAGTGCTGGGAGAGAGAGCAGATGGGTGAGATGTAAAAGGGAACAGAGAGACACTTGTGTTTTGTGTGATCGATCTCTTGCCTTTGTTGTGCTGTTACTGTCACATGTACCAGAGATGATTTGCTGTCTAAATTCAGGATGTGCACAAACTCTTTTCCCCACACCAGTCGATGTCTTTAAATGGAGAGCTAGTCACTAATGGTGCCTCAGGAGCAGAGTTTTCTTGTGTCTGACCTTATGGAGCATGGTGGTTCAGAGATGCAGGTTTGGGAACAGGCAGTGTGTTGTCATTCCTGCTCTCTGTGGCTGAGGTGACTTGGACCAGAGGAAGTTGTTCCTGTGAAGACAGGCTGAGGGAGTTGAGGCTGTTCGGCCTGCAGAAGAGAAGGCTCTGGGGGGGACCTTTTAGCATCTTCCAGTACCTGAAGGGGCTACAGGAAAGTGGAGAGGGACATTGTATGAGGGGCTGTAGTGATAGGACAAAGGGGGTAGGTTTAAGCTAAAGGAGGAGAGATTTAGATGAGGAAGACATTCCTCCCTGTGAGGCGGCTGAGACCCTGAAACAGGGTACCCAGGCAGGTTGTGGCTGCTCCATCTCTAGAAGTGTTCAGGGCCAGGTTGTATGAGGCTTTGTGGAACCTGGTCTGATGAGAGGTGTCCCTGCCCCTGGCAGGGTGTTGGGACTGGGTGAGCTCTGAGGTCCCTTCCAACATAAACTATGATTCTATGCCTAATAGACTTTTGCTGTGTCATAAGATGGGTCCATGGGGTTTGGAAGTGAGGATAGATGTGTGGGTTGATTATTCCTGTGGGTAGCTGGGCTAGCTATGTGATCTGACCCAAGTTCAAATGGTGCCAGAAAAAATACTTAAGTTACAGTGAGGGGAAAAAAAGAGGAACAACTGGTGGCTGGGCAGAGACAAATACAATTTATACTATAAGATGTTTTTTAAAGATTTCCAAACACAAACCAATAAACAGTTAATTCAGACTCATAATCTTTCACAATGTTCAACATTCTGCAACTCTAATTCCTGGCGTATGTCTATTACTGCTACTGTGGTCCAAGCACAAGCATTTAGCAGGATCTGGCTTTGCTTCTTAGATCAGCAGGTGGGTCTCTCTAAGTTTTATGTTTTTCAAACCACCTAGGTTTAAGTTTTGAAGTGAGTTTAAGGAATTGTGGTTCCTTTCTCGATTATTTACTGATTTCAGGAATCATAAATAATCTTTTTAAAGACCACCGCATTGCAGTAGCATTAATTGTCCAGAGATGATAAAGATTGACGTGTTCAGAACTAAGCATGGGGATATTAAATTCTTCTCTCAGGGCACATGCTGTTAAGGGGAATTACACACAGTCATCAGAAGAGCAGTCTATTGTTTCCAAGTTCTGGTAGTGTCCTCTGGTGAGTTAAAGAAGGACCATTGCATTGTTGGTTATTAAGTATTTATTGGGTTTTTTTATTCCGGGTAGTTTGCAGTCACAGCAGTAGTTGAACATTGGTTTACAAGTGGCAACTGCCCCGATTGTGTCTCATGTAGCTGTGCGGTGTCATTAAGGCTGTCTAGAATCATTAAGGTCAGAGGACACCTCCAAGATCATAATGTCCAGCCATGAACCCAACCCCACCATGTCCATTAAACCATGTTTCTAAGTGCTACATCTGCATGGGCTTTGAACACCTCCAGGGACGGCAACTCCACACCCCCTCTCTGGGCAGCCCTGTCCACTCCCTGTCCACTCTTGCAAGTGAAGAAATTTTTCCTGATGTCCAGTCTAATCTTCCTCTGGCACAACTTGAGACCTTTTCCTCTTGTTCTATCACCAGTGACTTAGGTGAAGAGACTGACCCCCATGTTCCTCAAAGCCAGCCCATCCATGAGCTGCTTGGAATCACTAGCCCAGCTTTTGAAGAACTGTGTGTCTTGTCCAAGAGCACAGGGCTCTCAGACAAGCACTAGAACACGCTGTCCAGGGTGGTTGCGGAGTCTCCTTCTCTGGAGATGTTTAAAATCCACCTGGCTATGTTCCTGTGTGACTTGGTCTAGGTGATCCTGCTGTGTCAGGGTGATTGGACTAGATGATTTTTCGAGGTCCCTTCCAATCCCTAATGTTCTGTGATGGGGTCTCCCTGTTTTGGCTCTAAAAGAGGGATTGCCTTGGCACAGATTGCAGCAGGCTGACAGCGTGGTCTGGTTCAGTACCACCGCCTGGCTCTCGGTGCTGTGCCAGGAGCCACGTGAGCTATACAGCATCAGTACAACTTGGAAGCCCTCATGTTCAGCCTCACCCTTTCCCACTGCTGCTCATTAAGGGATTCAGTGGAATTTCAGTGATCTCCTAGGAGTACATGACAGGGTCTCTATTGCTTTTTGCAGAGGGAGTTTCTTCTGCTGCTTGAGCGCTTTAGAACTGATTTTCTTAAAAAAAAAAAAAATAAAGCTTCTTACCATCTGGCCATAACATTGTACAATATGTTACATCTCACACTGTAAGAAATTTTTTATGATCAGGTTATAATTTGTCAACTGCTCTCAGAGCTTTAAGTTAAAAACTGGTGCAAAATAAAGTTGCTCTGTATATTGTTTTCTAAGATGAGTGGAAGGAGAAGGGAGAAGCAGGGGGAAAGACACTTGAAAGTGTTTTAATTGCACAGGGATGTCATTGCCTCTAGCAAGAGTTCTCTTGCTTCTGTCATAAATTTTTCATATTGCCTCGTGAGAGTGAAAACTGGAAACTTTACCCTCTGAGTGAAAGTCGATGAACCTCGTACCAGCCTCAGATCCCAGTAGCCTTGCACTCAGGAATATTAATTTAATTAAGATCGCTACAATAAATTCTGTGAGGGGAACTCTCCTGGTACCGACGGTAACTCGTGCAAAGAAGGAAGCAAAAAAAAAAAAACCAGGCGAGCCAGATCCGATGGAGGGAGATACAAGAGTTCCATGTCCTCAGAATAGCTGTTCACTCATCAGAAGTGACAGCTGAGAGACACTTGAGACCACCGAAAATAGACAATGGGGTTTTTAGTTGGGAAGAGATAGGCAGTTACACACAGCGTCGTCATTTCATTTTCACTGCAATGACCCAGCTGCAGCCTGAGAGAATAACAAAACATTTTAAAACTTGTGTCTCTCGTGGGATGGACCTTTCCACTAGGGAAAACAGGGTTACTCATCCCCATAACAGCCACCTCAACCTGTAGGAACAAGGATGTGCTGCTTTGCAGGCATCTTCGCCATGGTTTTGAGCCGAGTGGGACAGAGCTAAAAGCCAGGGGCTGTGGTCCTTAGAGTCCATTTAATTTCCTGTGTTGGATTAGAGAGGTGGGATTAATTGTAGTTATATTGTAGGAGGTGGTTGATCCGACTTACCCAGGTGTAACGTAGGAGCTGAGCCATTACAGTGGATGGTCTTAAGGGTCCTTTCCAACCTATATGATTCTATGGTGTTGCATCCTTCAAGTCCAGCAGCTGAGGTGAGCTGATCTCCAGGAGGTATAATATTTTGAAATATATTCACTTGTTGAAGTGTACTTTTTAAAATCTCCTGATCACAAAAGCTGGTCACAGGATAAGTTCCCCAAAAGATACTGGGATTCTGCAGAATTCTGAGGAAAATTACACCCCAGAGTTAAATCATTTCATGTTATTCGCTATACAAATAAAACACAGCTCCCTGGGAAGCTCAGTCTGAAATAATAGGCTTAATAATTGGGCTGCTTTTGTGGCTTTTAAGGGCTGGGATTTGTTTAAGAGCCCCTTGCAGGGGTTGGGCAGAGCGTGTGTGTCACCACAAAAGGGACATGTGAGACTTCTGCTTACAGTCTCTTATTTTAAACCCAGGGCTATGTATTAGTTGATATTAAAATAATTTTAAATGGAAGTAGTTCCTGGTTTATTACCTCAGAAACTTTTAAGGTCTGTTCTTAATTATACAGTTGTGCTCAGTACTATGAGAGGACCAAAAATGAAATTTTTCTTGGGCTCTCAGGATCTTTTTGTCAAGCTACAGAGACCACTCCATGGCTACAAGGGCAGTACAAATAAGGCAGCAAGAAGTGGAAAATGGCTAGTTGAGTTGGGTTTTTTCTTTAATGAAATAAGCTTGGATGGAGCATGATTTTTTTTTTTTATTCTTTTCATTGCCCAGTCTTCTCTCTGCCCTTTACTAAATGGCAGGGTTCAGTATGATGCAGAGATGGGTGTTACTGCAGGCACTGTCGAGCCCTTGACTGCAGTATCTGTTCCTCGTATTCCTTCAGGGGTTACTTGCAAAGGGCAGCGCAGCCAAATGTGATATTTAGGCTCTGGTTCCTATTAGAACAAAACAAATGCGGTGCTAGAGGAAGGTTCCTTTGTTTCAGGGTAACCTGTGGCTACTTAAATGAGTGAAATAAAGGGCCTTTTTCTGGTCTGTAGATTTTGTGTGTGAAGACACTGTAGGGGAAAAAAGACAAAAGCAAAAGTTTCCCTAGATAATCTTGCAGTCACAGAGTATCAGCAATAAAAGCCAGCGCTGATCTGAGGTCCCTTCCAACCTAAGCCATTCTGTGATTACTGGCCAGTGAAGTGGCTATCGGACTCAACTAGAATTGTCTTTCCACTTTCAAAATCCTAGGCTTGTCTTCTAGATCAACCCTTTTTATTCCTAGGAACAACAATGAATGGTTCAGCCCTTGTTAGTACTGTAATAAATTTTGAACAACTCTTTGAAGCCACATGTGTGCGTTCTGCCTTGGGAATGGCATAGGTTGGACTTGATGATCTTAAGTCTTTTTCCAACAAAAGATATTCTGTGAGTCCATCTGTTCAAGCTGTAATCCCTCAAAGTTCCCATTTAACTTGTTTTCTGTGGACTTGACTCAGCCTCCATCTCCTTGTTTTTCCTTAATTCAACCCCTTTGTGTGTCTTGTCCATGTTTTTGATTCCTATTTCTTACCATCCCAGCAGAGAGGACAGTCAGGTTTTAAGGGAATAGGTGCAGGGGTAAGAAATGAAAAAGTGAAGAGAGAATGCAGTAAAACAGCAGAGAGTTTGAACCTGTTATGGCAGAAGAAATTGTTAACCTTAGGTTTTAGTACTTTATTACTGGTATCACAGTGCTGCTAATGATTGGCACTTCTGGAACAGATAAAGAGGATTATGCATGACCTCAAGACATGCAGTATTTTTCAAAAACACATCAAACTGGATATTTCTTCTAAAAAAAAAAAGATAAAAATAATATTTGTCATTAGGGCAAATGTCCTGTTTTATTTGAAAGGTAATTCTGGGAGGTTTCTGGACGAGCACAAGCCGTTGTTTTGTTGTGATTGGATGTTTCTAAACACTAATTTTATGTTAAAGAGCTCTAGTGCTTTCTCACCACAAGTGTTTGTGTTGTTGACAATTATTCTGAGTATCTTAAATATTTATGTTCAGGATCATAATCAGCTCATGTTCTTGGCTGCAAGCCAAGTTCATGTACAATTTTTCTGGAACTTTCTAGGAGGCTTTACCAGTTCAAATTAATGAGCTTGTCTTTGAATCTTTGGAAACTAACTCTTCTCTCCACCTCCTTTCTAGCCACTTTAAATATTGCATTCTGAGCAGACGCCTCTTGTCTTGAGGAGTAGTTAGCTCCTACCCTGATCTGTGTGCGTGGGTTTGCCAGCTGAATTATGCAGAATGAGATAACTAACTTATGAGCTGGCTTCCAGTTAGTTTTCATCCTTCCACAAGTCTCCATTTCATGTACTACCCTATAATTTCTCTGTAGCACATGGAATCTGCAGTGTCTACTGAAGCCTAGACAACTGTTCCCTGTATCTTTTAAATATAATCTAATAAGTTTCTAGATTTCTCTCACTACCAAAAAATTTTTCACCAAAATACATTTCATAGTTTTTGCTTTGATCAGTTACCCAGTCCTTATTTTCTGGGTTTTTTCCTATCCCCTCATGAGCTGGTATTTCATTTTAATACTTGTAGTTCCTTTATCATGCAGGAACGTAATTTGAAAAAAAGCCAATATAATCCCAGAATAGTCCATCATATAAGGATTTTGCTTTTAGCTCAAAACAATACAATTTGTAGAAAATATGAGAGAGGACCTGAGGTGTCCAGATCATACTGGTTAATAGATTGATTCTAGTCCCAGGGGCTGATCTTATTAGCCTTATTCACTAAGGGTTGGGGGTGACCAGCTGCTGATTCAGCACTCACTGGTATGGGGCTGAACTTTGGACCCATTTGGTTTGGTGTAAGATTTGAAGGTTTGCTCACTGCAGCCAAAAGTCTTAAATATTTATCTGAATTTGGATTAAAAAGATATATCACCTCTAGAGAGATCCCCAAAAATTTATTCACTAGGACTGAACCTCTGAATGGACTAATTTGGCCCTGTCTTTCCTCAAGTTTTTCTTTATAACTGTATTATTTGGAGTGGGAAATGGAAAAAGTGTCCTGACTCTGGGCTTTTGGCCAGAACTCAGCCCAAAATATGAATTATTTAAGAAAGAAGGCAAAGTTCTAGTAAATGTGGAAGATGATTTATTTTTATGGGCTGTGATGCTGAAGGTGAAGAGTGCTCTCATGGCTATGATCTGGGTTCCCTGAGGGCACTGATGGGTCTGAATGGCCCTGAACAGCCTCACTTGGCTCTAACCACCACTTGGCCCCAAGAGCTCTAGCAATGCTCAGCCCCAGCTGGCCTGGTTTCAAAGGTGCTGTAGGGTACCTGGGGGCCCCCAGAGGGCCTCATGGGTCAGGGAATCAACACCGGGTTTCTCTTTTTCTGCTCTGAAGGATGGTGACTGTTAAATGGTGGCCATGGAGGTAGGTATCTGCCAGGAGCTGTCAGGGCTTCCCTTTGTCCTGTCACGTGTGGAGACTTCCATTCACCAGAATACATCTTGCCCATTGTGGGGCATGGAAACCAAGGAGGAGATAGTCTGGTGTGCTTCCTCCCACGGCACTGGCACAGTCTGTCTCTATCCTCAGCCTTTCAAGTAAATTCAGGTATGGGGCTAATTGCTGTTTTGAAGAACAGTTTCATAGTTTCACTTTTCTGACAGGCACCCCATGGCTCTGCTTGCCCCCTGCCACAGCCTTTGTGCTCCCCCTCTTCCCTAGCCCTGGGTGAAAGACTAACACAACAGCCAGTGCATCTTCATCTCAGGCAGGTCTTCATTTTTCCCTTCATGTTGCTCTTGTGCTGGCAATTCCAGCTGCAAATGTTGTGTTTGACCTTCACTAAGGGAGCCTGGTGATTTGAATTCTTTTCAAGCAGTTTTCTGACAGCAAGCCTTAACCAAAGCTCTTAAGGTTTCCCCTACAAAAGCCTCATGACAGCTTTGCTTGAGGCTTACAGTGGTCAATGCAAGTGGAAGTAGTCTGTAAACTGTAAATGGCCTTATTAACTTCCTGGCAGGGCTGGAACAAAGCCCGGGTCTTTGCTAGGCTAAGCCTCCAGAGCTGAAACAGAGACCCCCTTGCACCTCTCATCATAGCAAATC
Organism: Phoeniculus purpureus; assembly: GCA_028565055.1. NCBI lineage: Eukaryota > Metazoa > Chordata > Aves > Bucerotiformes > Phoeniculidae > Phoeniculus > Phoeniculus purpureus. Next base: position 2,610,464 of record JAOXOE010000771.1, on the reverse strand, counting down.
AACCTGCCTGGGAGATGCCTGATGCTTCTGAGACTCTCCTGACAGAAGAATGTCACGGGAGATGGGAATATTTGGAAAAATATGTTAATTAGTCAGGCTTCAACCTTTTGCTTACTCTTTTGTCATGGTCAGCACCAGACAATTGCCAGTCTGCCTGGTAACAACAGTTTCTAATCACCGGCCTAAACCTGTGGTGTGGAGTCCAGTACCTTAAGGTGTCAGTTTATTCCATCTCAGTAGTCTCAATCAGGAGGACAGGTTTGATGAAGAGCAGCTGAGGGAAGTAGGGTTGTTTAGTCTGGAGAAAAGGAGGCGGAGAGAGACCTTGCTGCCATCTACAACTACCTGAAAGGAGATTATAGAGAGATGGAGTTTGGCCTTTTCTCCCAAGCCAGTAGTGATAGGATGAGAGGAAATGGCCTCAAGTTGTGCCAGGGACGGCTAGGTGGGATATCAGGAAAAGTTTTTTACTGACGGAGTGGTCAGGGATTAGAACAGGCTGACCAGGAAGGGCATGGAGTCACCATCCCTGGAGATGTTAAAAAAAAAAAAAACCCCAATATGTAGGACTGGTGTGTGAAAACATGATTTAGCGGGCATGATGGTGTTGGGCTTGGTGATCTTGGAGGTCTCTTCCAACCTTGATGATTCTATCATTAAGGAGCATCCTCTAAACTGTTGTCATTAAATTAAGTGTCCTCCCTCTGGAACTTGTTCTGTTGTGACACTTACCAGCTTGCAGTTACCCAACTTGCTTTTACGTTTTGCTTTTTGAATTCAGCATTCGCTGTTCTCCAGCTATACAGGAGCAATTCCTACATCAAAGACTTATTTAAAATGCCTTGAAGCCATCACGGGTGACTTTGGAGGGAGCAGGCTGATCCAGCAGTTTACAACTGATGTGAGGTCAGCTTTGGATCCTTTTGCCTATTGTGTTTCTATGTCCTTGGGTTTGTGGGCTCAGCACTAGCCACAGCCCTTTTTGAATAGAACTTTTGTTCTTCATGGTTTAATATCTTTTATTTTAAACTGTTTGCAATACAAGAATAAAGTTAGAAATGAAACACTTTTCTACCGAGACTATTATAGTCTGAGAACTTAGGTCTGCAGTGTTCCTAGTTTTGCCTTTGAAATTAATTCACCAGCTGGTTACATAACATGGGAAATTAATGGTAGAAATTAGTGGGGAAACAACAAAAGGATTTGCACTGTGTAGTTTTATTATAGAAAGTAACAGGAAAGTTTGCATGGGCAGACATTTTTGGCTTAGGAATTAGAACCAGATGAAGTATTGAAGTACGTCTTTGGCAGAATTTCAAACAAAGTAATTTTGTCTTAAACTATTGTGGGGGGGAAAAGTCTGCAGCAAACAACATGGTCTGCAGTGCTCATAGACTCTAAGGCTGGAAGTCAAAGAAAATTTGGGATGAAGATACAAGTTATCATGAATAAGAACCATTGTCATTGTCTTGGGGAATTTAAGCAAGTTGTTATATAACTCTTTAATTTGCTTGTTCATTAACATGAACATCTGGACACAATAATTCTCATGATCACTGACCAGAAGTAAATATCTGGCATGTTGAGGGTTCCTGTGTTACTTCTAGTTCACTTTCTGGGTTTAAACCAAACCTCTAAGCATTCTCAGTGTTTTTCTAAACCATGCTTAAACCCACATCATAATAGGGCCAGTCTTAATTAGTTTAGCTCTTCTCCATGTTGGGCAACTAGCAACAGTCAGGCTCTCCTAGAAGTAGGACCTTGAGTTGTCCCAGCTGTTCTCAGAAGCTGTACTCACACATGGAGGAGAAACTGAGCAAACTTTAGGCTGTTCCAAAGAAGTTTGAAAAATGGCAGCTTACTCATGGTTTTGTTTTCACACTGGTAAAGAATAGAAAAGATCACACATTGATAGTGTGTTGGGTTAGAAGGGACCTCCAAAGGTCATCTACTCCAACCCCCCTGCAACAAGCAAGAATATCACTAACTAGAACAGATTGCCCAGAGCACCATCCAGCCTGACTTTGAATGTCTCCAGGGATGGGGCCTCAACCACCCACCCTCAGATTATAGAGCTTTTTTCCTGATGCTCAGCCTAAATCTACCCTTTACCAGTTTCAAACCATGACCCCTTGTGCTATCATTCCCTGCCCTTGTGAACAGTCTTCCCCAGAGACAAGGTCGCTCTAAGATCCCCCTGGAGCCTTCTCTTCAGGCTGAATAACCCCAACTCTCTCAGCCTGTCCCCATAAGAGAGATGCCTGTACACATTAGCTAATTGTGAATGTTTTGAATCCAATAAAAAAAAGAAAGTGCTCTACATTTGAAGAGATTCAGCAGGTCTAGATGAAACATTTAGTACAGCTGCATCAAAAAGAGACCCTAGGACAGTCTTGCTTAGCACATAGTCATTGTTTTTAGTGGTTTTCATCTAAACCAGCAGCACCAAAGAGTTCTGATTGCTGTTGAGCAAGGAATTCTAGGCAGACCATTCTGCTCTGTCCTAACACCATCCATGGTATGGCTCCTCCATCCTGAGGTGTTTGTCAGTAGGCCTAGAAATATTTTGGCTCTGAGATGTGACATTTTACAGGATTTCTGAGTTTGTGGAACTCCTTGAGGGCTGTCCGGTGACAATGCTTTTTTTCATTGCAAGTGCCAGTTTCCCAGAGTGAGCGCCTAACCTTTCAGAAGCACATCCAGGGAGACCTGTCAGATTTGAATGTCTTTCTTCCTCAGCTCCCTCCTCTCATAATTTCCCCTTGTGGATATTACATTCAAATCCAATATGCCTTTGGAAAAAACCTCCTCCAGCTTGTTCCATGGCAGGAGAAGTATCTTTTCTGAGAAGCTTTGACAGTTGTAACTTGCTACCTTCAAAGCCGCTTGGAAATACCTAAATTTGGATGTTTTACTGACAGTGCAGGTATTTCTGGATTATGTTTTCAGGAAACTTAATAGCATTTTATATACCTGGAGAACTTGCTGTCAATGAAAGTCTGCTGTGATAAAAACCCGATGGCATCAGCATTATTGTTGATATGGGAACAGTACCTTTCACAGAATCTGTTTTCTTTTCTTTGCAGCAAATCAGGAACCCCTGCAGAAATCTCTAGAGAAGAGAGGCAGGGTGTCTGATTTGCTCAGAATGAGCATGAAGATGATGTGCCCCATGTACTTGTGAGCTGTCGTTTCTTCATGTTTGACCTTGCACAGCAGTCTTTTTCTAGTTAAACATGTTGATCCTCTCAACTATAGTTCAGATCTCTCTGTGAGAGGGATGACCGGAGTCATGGGGAAACTTACAGGTGCTTTAGAAAGCAACTATAACAAATACTGTTGTGTATATGGGTGTCAGCTGGAACATAGGAGGTTCCATATAAATATCAGAAGGAACTTCTTCACAGTGAGGGTGACAAAACACTGGAAGGGGCTGCTCAGGGGGGTTGTGGAGTCTCCTTCTCTGGAGACATTTAAAACCCACCTGGATGTTTTCCTGTGCTACTTGGTCTGGGTGATCCTGCTGTGTCAGGGTGATTGGACTAGATGATCTTTCAAAATCCCTTCCAATCCCTAATGTTCTGTGATTCTGTGATCATAGAATCATGGAATGGTTTAGATTGGAAGTGGCCTCAGAGATAATCAGTCCCAACCCCCTGCCATAGGCAGAGACACCTCTCACCAGACCAGGTTGCCCAGAGCCCCATCAAACTCAGTTCAACATAAAACTGTCGAATTATGAAACCAAAGCTGGATTAAACCCAGACTTCTTAACAACAAGTGCAATTAAGAATCATTTTGTCTCGGGTGGAATGTCATGCCCCACGCAGGACCATGGTCTCTACACTCTTACACCTAGTTCCTGTGTCCAGTGATAGAAATCAAAGTTTGACCCATGTACCTCATGTGATACTGGGTGAAGTACTGGTTCTGTCCCCTATTATGCCAAACTGGAGTCTGCAAACATAATTAACAGGATGAAGTTCTGAGCAGTAAATAATCTTAAGGAAGTAGTGCTCTGAAAGAAGGACTTCTTGTAACTAAGTGGATATATTGCTTAAGGCACCACATGTTCAGAGCACTGAGGCAGACAAAACATCTTCAGTTTTGCTACCTGGCAGGCTTCATCTGGAAAAGTCTTTTAAGATGTGTAGAGGTATTTTTTTTTTGTGGCACTGCTGTTCCCTCTGCCCTTTATTATTTTGAGGAGGTAAAGAATTGTTTCCAGAGCTCTTGTTGTTGTTCTTGAAAGTGCAACAGAATTTGTCAAAATTATGTTCATTTCAGAGGAACAAATGAGTTGCAAGATACCAGGTTTTAGAAGCTTTCAGCAGCGGTAGGAAACACTTAGCAGCCCTCTCTCTGAAGGGGAACAAACTGAGTAAATGTAATTAGGATTTTGAGCTGATGCATGCATGTGGCAAAAGTGTGACCTGTATATGTGAATCTTTATTTCTTTATTTTGGGTGACTGAATCTGGAACTGACTTCAAGCTTGTGACATAATTAGTACAATAGTGCAAATCAGCCATTTTTGAAAAGAGTAATTTACTCCATATGCAGCTTCTCAGCAAGAGCCCTCATTAATCAAAGAAGGCCATGTACATCAAAGTGTTCCTTGCTTGCTACAACAACATCCATCATGCAGCTAGTAAATGTGCTGTGGCAGGGTTTGATAAATATAATGCCTTTGATGTGCTGATAATTCTGTGGATTGGTATGTTGCTTCCTGGAACTCCCCGGGTATGCACAAAAACCTACAGCAGCCCGCATCTGCTGCAAAGTTCCACCCAGGCTTTGTCTGAACTCTCTCAAAAGCCTGAAGTAGGACTCAAGTGCATTTTCACTCTCACTTATAATTCAAAGGGGCAAATTTATTTTAACTTTTTTCTTTTTTTTTTTTAATTCAGGTTCCCAAATGCTACAAATTTTATTTGTGGATCTATTTCCATATAGATGCAGCCTAAGCTGACAAAAGCTTCTGTTTGTTGAGGCTCTTGTATTTAACACTGTATGTTCATTATTCTGCATGAATATGCCTTAGAGACTCAGAGTAAAGCTTGTAAGAGACTTCATATGATAGGAGAAAATAAAACATAAAGTGCTGGAGATTGGAGGGGACATGGTTTTCTGGGGAAAAAAAATCCTAAAAAAGCTTTCAGATGGAGTTGGATGTGGTTTTAGGAGCTTGGACACAAAGGACAAGATCTATTAATTTATATTAATTTACTGCCATCACTGCAGTTTGTTACCAAAGTGACTGACTGAGAAGTGATCGTTCCCCTGTACTGGGCACTGGTGAGGCCTTATCTCAAGTATTGGGTTCAGTTTTGGGCACCTCAGTAAAAGAAAGACATTGAGGGGCTGGAGCTTGTCCAAAGAACAACAACAAAACTACTGAAGTAAGATCTGACTTGGAGAACAGGTCTGATAAGGAGCAGCTGAGGGAACTGGGGTTGTTTAGCCTGAAGTAAAGAAGGTTAAGGGGAGACCTTAGTGCCTACAGCTACCTGAAACGACATTGGAGAGAGTTGAGGTCAATCTCTTGTCCCAAGTCACTAGTGATAGAGTAATACGGAACGGCCTGAAGTTGTGCCAGGGGAGGTTTAGATTGGACATCCGGAAAAATTTCTTTACTGATGGAGTGGTCAGGGGTTGGAACAGGCTGGTGGCGTGGGGCAGGTCACCATCCCTGCAGATGTTCAAAAAACATGTAGGTGTGAGTCTAGAAAAAATGTTGTAGTTGGGTTGATGGTTGGACTGGATGATCTTGGAGGTTTCTTCCAACCTTAATAATTCTGGGAGTCTGTGTTTGAAAACTCATCTGCAGCAGGTAGCAGAAATCGTTGCCTGTGATGTTTGTGACATGTAAAAGAGGGAAACTTAAGTTTTTGCTCTATTTTATGCAAACAGTGGTGCTTCAGATGTGAATCCATGAACTATATCAGGTGTGTAACACAAAGCTATGCGGGCATGTGTTCAGTTACATAATTTAATGCATTAGTTTAATTGATGTATTGAGTTACAGATTAGTGGAAGGGCAAATTATAAACTGGGAGTTTTCACCTTATATGTGCAGCATGTCAAGTCCCTCACTTTGCTTTCTACTCCTGGAACATTTTTACCCAGGGAAAAGGTTTGGAGAAAAGTCCTTGCACTTTGGGTATTGTAGAACCCCTCAGCAGCTGCTGCTTAAGCTGGTGGTTTAGAAGAACATCTGTAATCCTCCCCTCCTCCATTAAATGTGGCATGTTGGGGGTTACACGACCAGTATGAGTGACGTTCCTAAAGCCCTCTCCTCTCACTTTCTAGCCCACTGGGTTGTACCTTGCATGCTTGAGCCTGTGGTGACCCTTGATTTGGATGTGTGGAAAGCAGGGGCAGATGAAACCTGCCAAAAGTAACTTAATCTACTTGAGAGGTATCTGAGAAGAAACAGAAGGGTGGGAGGGAGTGGAAGAGTGTTTCTATATAATATCTCAACTGGCTGCTCCTCTGAAAGGTTTAACAAACTTTTTTTGGCATCTCGAGGTACTTGGACTTGGCAAACACTGCCAGGCAGTGTTGGCTGTGCTGAGCAACTCTGTGTTCCCCATGGTTAACACTTGCAATGTTCAGTCATGCTCTACAGGGTCATTGGTTATCTCAGATGGTTTTCAGTAAGAAAATACAGGAGGACTTAAAGGAAGAGTGCATGGGGTTCATAAGTACCCTGAAAATTGTGAGTAGTTTTCTTCTGTAGATGCTATCCCTCATCACTGCAGGGCAGTTGGATTAGGTGACTGTTGAAGGTCCTTTCAAACCCAATGCATTGTGTAATTTCTTTAGGGTGTGTTTTGGTTGTTTTTAAGTTAAACAAAAATGGAGATATGTAGGGGTACATCTCATAGAGAATGGACATGTGAGCAATCCCAGCTGTGTGAACTTAGCCGGAGTCTGAGCTAAGGGCTTTGAAGCCTGCTCAGAGAGTTTCTCAAGGTCAGTGATGTGCAGGTTAGTGAGAGAGCTGGCACACGGAAGAGAGAAACAACTTGTGGAATGAAAAGTAACTATCACACGAACAGCGCGTGGACAGATGTACTTAACCAATAGCAGTAGCTTTTAAGACGCATGGACAAATGTCTTGTACCAATCAACAATGCACTTGTATTGCATGGACCGCCTGGCTGCGTATAAAAGGGCTAAACTGACGCTTAATAAACGGCATTCCCTTGATCATACTGATTGTCTCGCGTATGTCCTTTTTGTTAGTCCCAGGAGAGAGGAAACTACACAAAAATGGTTATGGCACAGCAATTATTTTCTGCGAAGTTAAAACCTAAAAGTAAATAGAGCTTTTACAAAACATTGTAGAAGAGACAAGGAGTCTTGCTTGGATCTCTAAAGGAGACCTGTCTGGAACATACTCAAAGGTTACTCTGGGCAAGCAGTAAATACACCATGATGGAAACAGCAATACTGATGGAGCAGGATCAACTGGTTGAGATCCTGCCTTAAAGTTGTTGGCCCTTCACTTACTACACGTGGTGGTTGGGATGGAACTAGTAAAGTATGAATCCTACTGCTGTGCTTCCTGCCTTGTGTTAGTTTGAATATGCATGTCTGATGTGTGAAGCAGGAGAAGCTGAGCACAGTGTGCCACTTGCATTATTGCTTCTCTGCAAGCCTAACTCTGCAATTAAATATTAAGATGTTATTCAAGTAATTAAAATTAGGATTCACTGGAGTTTTCAGTTTGCTCTTTCTTGGTGTGATCTCTGGTGTTCTTGGATGCTGCCTTTGCTATTGCAGTTTTTACGGCAACCAACTGAACTCTTCAGTGGTTCAAGCTCTGCTTAGCAATGTGCTTATAGAGTTAATTGATTAAAAGCATTTTTCTTCTACCACTGCATTGTGTAAAAGAAATTGGGCACAATAATTCTGTCCTACCAGTACTAAATACTACAACAAGAGGTACTATTGGGTAGAAAAAAAGGAGTTAAGTTGTCTCAACAAGATTACTAAAGCCCAGACACATCAGTGAATTGAAGAGTCTCTGTGTGAACAGCGTAGGAATCAAAGTGAGGCTTGAGCAGCAGCTAATCCTATAATAATAAACAGAATCAAAGATGATTTTTATCTGTTCTGGAGGCTGAGATGCTGGAATTAGTTTATTTTTTGGATGATAATGGGGTGGCTTGAAAAATCATAAAAGTAGTACTTATCGTCCTTTTCTTATTCCATCACCTCCCAAATGCTCAATAAACTTTCTTGATTGGCATCATAGTTCTGAATAACATTTTTGGCTTTAGACACAGTATCTGGAGCTACAGTTTGGTCTTTTTTGCTTCCAGACAAAGCTACTAAGTGACTTAACAACTGCCTTAGAGACACTAATGGGTATATTAAAAAGTTATAGTTTGAAACTGCAGAACATCTGGAGAAAGATATCCATTGTAATGGGATAATCTAGCTAAACCCTGAGACAGGTAAAAATGCTCCAACCTACAGTATCTTTTTAATCAATTCTGAAAGTGTAGAAATTTAATCTTGCTCTGTCAATCATTCAGTTGAAACAAGGCCAAACTCTCGGCTTTTGAAACCCTGACAAGCCACAAAAAGGGCAACCCTGTGAGTTTTTTGACATTGACAGTGCCTTTGTCTTACCTGAACTGCTGTGGTAGCTTCTGTGCAGACATGCTGGAGGAAGGGAGGCCATCCAGAGGGACCTTGACAGTGCTAACTGCATGAGGTTCAATGAGTCTAAGTCCAAGGTCCTGTGTCTAGACTGGAGTAATCCCCAAGCACAAATCTGTGCTGTGAATGGGTTGAGAGCAGCCCAGAGGAGAAGGATTTGGGGGTGTTGGTGAAGAAGAAGCTCGGTGTGACCTGGCAGTGTGTGAGTGCAGTGCAGAAGGCCAACAGTGTCCTGTGTTGGATCAAAAGAAATGTCTCAAGGGAGGGGATTCTCTCCCTTCTATTCAGCTCTAGTGAGACCCTGCCTGGAGTAACTGTGTCCATTTCTGGAGTCCCCAACATAAGAAGGACATGGAACTGTTGAAGTGAGTCCAGAGCAGGCCTTGAAGATGATCAGAGGGCTGGAGCCTCTCTGCTCTGGGGGCAGGCTGAGGGAGTTCAGGCTGTTCAGCCTAGAGAAGAGAAGGCTTTGGGGGCACCTGATAGCAGCTTGCAGCACATGAAAGGGATTCAGGAAAGCTGGAGAGGGACTTTTGGGGGACTGTGGTAGTAGGACGGGGGAATGGACTCAAGCTGAAAGAGGGAAGATTTAAATTAAGGTATTTTAAAAGTGTGATTCACAACCTCTTCTTTCATTGGCCATGAAGCATTTTGAATTGGGCATTAAGAGTGCAGCCACACTGCTGTTCCGTTTCAGGTGAGAGTCTATGTATGAGGGCAGTTTCCCAGTTTCTTCCTTAGTGAACACACACACGTGCAAATGTCTGGACCTCACTGCTGAGGGCTTGGCTCATAGATCTGATAGGTCTGCACTACTGGGTAACAAAGACTAAGTCCCTGAGTTGTGACGCTCAAAGACTGCGTATCTCTTTGAAATCGAGCTAAGGCAAAACCAGGCACAGGTGAAAATATCATCTAAATGCCTTGTCTGTAGCTGAGGTAGCAGGTAACTAAGCAGTGAATTCAATGTTTTCCAGATCTTATTTGAGTTTATTGCAACATATTTTTTTTTAAGTAGCATGATGTGGTAAAATAGGGGAAAAATAAATCGTATGAAATGCATTAGAGGATAACAATCTCATAGAAAGTATTAAAATACAACCTTATCTGTCCAACTGTAACTGTCAACTTATTTTGTCAAATTACATTACACTGGCATGAATTTACTGAGCAGGAGACTAAAGTTTATGGCTCATTAGCAGTAGCAGTTGCACACCTACACTGTAATTCCTGCAAATGAATTTTCTCCTTTAGTACTGCATATGCTGTGTGGAATGACAATAATTACAGAAAGTAATTGAATGAGATAGTCATAACTCTGAAAGTCATATTACTTATTTCAAAATGGTTTGTTCCCTGAAATAAACAATCTTTACAGAGTGAAGAGACACAACATCCCTTTAAGTTTATTAAACTCATTAAATTTCCTTAAATACGTTGAAAAGAGTGTGCTGTGCATTTAATAGAGGGCATAGATACATCCAAGAGCAACATTCATAAACACTAAAATCCTCAAAATGAAGTCTCAGTGAAGCAGTTTTTCTCAAAAGTTTGTTTTTCCATAGCTAATGGAAAACAGGAGAAGTTTTTGGAATTTAATAATGAAAGTTTGTTGAGAAATGAAACCTCTGAGTTTGTCCTTGTTACAGGCACAGGCGACATCCTCATCCACTGGAGGTTTTAATGATTGCTTGGTTAAAGCAAATCAATCCTTCCTCATTAGTACAAAGTTACGCTTCTTCAGCAGTTGTCCCTTCTAGTGTGCAAAAAACACACCCCATTCCCCGAGTCCTGCAAACAAAGGGATGTGAATAGACATGTGAGCACACACCTCCCCAGGTCTTGCAGTAGCCATTAGGAAACACCTAGACTACTGTGTTGGATGGTTCTGCTTTGAAAGGTGGAAAGATCCACCTTCATTCGAAGTAGCCTCAAAAACATGGGTTTTTTTACTGATTTGGGAGTAGCCTAGATCATCCTAGTTCTGCAGTAGGTTTTCCAGTTTGGTCTGTCTTTTGGCTTTGCTTTTTATTTGTTGACTGGTGCTGCTCATTATTATCTTAATAGATAGTGAAAGGGTCGTTGCTAGGAGTTAGTAATGATTTCAGCAGTTCTCATTCCCACTATGTTCCCCATTTTGTTTGAAGGTTCTGTGTACAAACTCAGACTCTTGTTAGTGGGTATGATGTGGTTTAATAGTAATGGACTGCTCTAAACCAGTGTAATATCTGATGTGTTTGCATATAGGGCAGTCCTCCTCTTCCCATGGCACCTTCTGAAATTGTTCTTCAGAGAATGGTGGAATTGTTTAGATTGTAAAGACCTTCAAGGTTATGACCTTTACCCAGCTGTCCCAAGACCACTGCTAAACCCTGTCCTTAAGCTCCAAATCTTTGTGACTGTGAAACACGTCCAGAGATGGAAATGCAACCTCCTCCTTGGGCAGCCTGTTCCAAGGGGTGAGAACCCTTTCATGGAGAATTTTTTTTTTTTTCATGTCCAACCTCAACTTCCCCTGGTGCAGCTTGAGGCCATTTCCTCTTGTCCTGTCACTTCTTCCTTGTGAGAAGAGACCAACTCCCACCTCTCTACACTCTCCTTTCAGGTAGTTGTAATAGCAAAGTCTCCCCTCAACCTCCTCCTTTTCAGACTAATGCGCCCCAACTCCCTCAGCCGCTCCTCATAAGTCATCTTCTCCAGACCTTTCCCCAAGTTTGTTGCCCTTCTCTGGACCCACTCCAGCCCCTCAGTGTCCTTCTTGTATTGAGGTGCACAACACTGAACCCAGTACTTGAGGTGCGGCCTCATCAATGCCCAATATATGGTGACAATCACTTCCCTACTCCTGCTGGCCACATTAGTGCTGATCTAAGCCAGGATGCCATTTGTGTTCTCAGCCACCTGAGCACACTGCTGGTTCGTCTTTAGTCAATGATCAGTCAGTACTTCCAGGTCTTTTTCTAGCCACTCTCCCCAAGTCTAGGACTAGATGATCGCCGAGGTCCCTTCCCACCTGGAGTACTGTGAAGCCTGCCATGTTGCACTGGGTTACTGGATTGTAGCTATAGTGAACTCATTTGTGGAGGCTTTGTTAGTTCCTCTATTATTTTCCAAGGTTTCGGTGCGGTTGCTGTGTTCTTACTGCATATGTGCTGTCTGCAGTGAAGAAGAATTCACCTTTAGAAGGAAATAAGAAACGCTCTTCACTCGGCAGTTCCTTGCTTCGCTCTATTTCGTAGGCTGTCTGTTTATCAAGTAATTGTGTGAACTTCCTCCTGGTGGAGAGTCTTTTAATACAAACTCTTTCACTTGTAGAATTGCTTTCACTGACATCGAAGCTGACAATCTTCGTCAACATTCATCTGGTGTGTCATATAAAACAAGGTGATAAATGGACCTGGGCACCCTGGGGTGTTCCGTCTACAACTGTTTTGCTCCACTTTGCTTTCTTTTACCGGTCGCTCTGTCGCTGGGCTGCAAAACCTAATTGTGGTATCTTCTGCTCTCCTAAACAAGCTCATTTTTCTCCAGCCTAACCCATCAGAGATGCTGTCAATCAATGAGAAACATGTCACACAGAGATCAGGGTGGCAAAGGGCTGCAGTGTGTAGGCTGTTCACAGGAAATACTTGAAACCATTTTGAGTTAAACCCCTGTAGACTTCTCTGTGTGCAGCCTTAGCGAATGAATCTTGAATAATTTTTCCTGTTTTGTGTCTTCAACAACAAATGGTAAGTAGAGCAGATAAATGCTAAGGATGGCTGTACACTGCAAGGGAAAGATCCAAATTTAAGTAGGTATTTCCTCCTAATAATTTTGAATATTGTAGCTGACTACAGCCAGTTTCCCTGTCATAATACAAGTGACTGTAACAGAATCTAATAACCATTGGAAATTGTATTAGTCTGCACTCTCCCTCTGACTAAAGGGGACAGAAACCTGAAAGCAAGTGGATGGGTCAAAATAGGGTGTCTTTGACTCAAACTCATTGCCTACAAGTATTCATTATAAACAAAACCTGTCAAATCTCTTCACTAATAAGGGTATAGATCTTATTACAGCCTCAGGACAGTAATAACTTATTCTCTGACATATTATGTGAATTTTATGTGCCTACTCTATAAAAAGTGCACAGTTTCCATAGCAATTTTGATACTTCTATGATACATGATGTGACAGCATGTACCATTTTTCCTTTTTCCATGATAAATTGTTCCCACCACTCACGCGCTACACTGCTCCTAGAAATCAGAAAGGATGAAGCGTAGGAATCTGTTTAGAAAGGCATTAGGGATAATCCCAAACTTACAGGGGGAAGAGGTTCCGTATTAACACTGATAATTAGATGGTGAGGAGTGGCTCTTTTAAGAGGATTCCATACATTTGTCTGATCAACAGTTACCACATCTCTGAACAAGAGGGTGAAAGAAAAGCGTCAAAAGGCTACCTGAAGAAACGATTGAGCCATGGTGTTAATATAAAAGGCATTTTGGCAGAAAAAACCCCACAAAACTTACTCAAAATATTACAGCTTTGTTTGTTCTCAGAGTATAAAAGTAGCACTTCTTTAATTTGTCCAGTGCTGCTTGTGAGTTGCTTGATCTTGCTTGAAATGTATCACAGTAGGCACTTGAGCTAAGACCTGGTAATTCACTCAACTGCCATTTTGGTTTGGTAAAAGCCAAGATGACTTTTTGTTGAAAGCCTCTTATGGCTCACTGGGTGTGGACAGAGTGACTGAAATGAGGGGCATGGTAGGCTTCTGGGTTTGTGAAACTAAAGCCACAGACAAGAGGATGCTAATCTAATATTGCCTGTAAATAAATGTCTTGCATTACAATTTAGACACATCAGGTGTGAATTTAGATCCCACCATCTCCTGTAGTGGTTGAGATTAATTATTAAAGTTAGTTTTTTTTCTGGGGGAAACAGTTCATAAACTGAAGAGACTGCAAATCATCAACCAGACCTGCTATAGCTTCACTTCTAATACTTCTAATTAGTGGAGGTGAAGGATGACTTGGAAAGACATTCTCTGCTTATGGATCTGGTCTTAACTCTTGAGAGTGTGTCACACTTAAAATCATGGAATTAATTGGGTTGTTAAGGGACCTTCAGAACTCATCTAGTCCAACCCCCTGCAGTGAGAAGGGACATCTCCAACTAGATTGGGTTGCTCACAGCCTCATCCAGCCTGATCTTGAATGTAGGAGGTTCCATATAAATATGAGAAGGAACTTCTTCACAGTAAGGGTGATGGTGCACTGGAACACACAGCCAAGGGGGTTTGTGGAGTCTCCTTCTCTGGAGACATTTAAAACCTGTCTGGATATGTTACTGTGTGACTGGGTCTAGGTGATCCTGCTGTGTCAGGGGGATTGGACTAGAGGTCCCTTCCAATCCCTGATGCTCTGTGATTCTGTGAAGGGGCTTTCACCAACTGTCTGGGCCACCTGTTCCTGTTATACTACTCAGTGTATTAATAGATCAATCTTGAGATTCTTCAAGGCTTTTTTTTTCCATGAAGAAATGAACATTTTGGTGCACTCTTGCTTTGTGTGGTAACTTTAGCTACAAAATTTTTCTATCTGTAACATTGCAAACAGCCAATTAGCATGGAAGTTCAGTTGATGGTTAACCAGAAGACATCTGAATCCCAAACTCAATAGGGCTGCCACCTTCCTGTGAGGGTGCTGAGGCCCTGGAACAGTTTGTCCAGGGTGCTTATGGCTGCTCCATCTCTGGAAGTGTTAAAGGCCAGGTTGGAAGGGGCTCTGGGCAACCTGGTCTGGTGAGAGGTGTCCCTGCCCATGGCAGGAAGTTGGGACTGAATGATCTCTGAGATCCCTTCCAATCTAAAGCAGTCTCTGATTCAACAACTGCTTGGTGCCATCCCTATCAGTACCCAGTGTTGTTTTGGATGGATCAATGTTTATGTATAATAGAAGACACTAAAGGTAAAATACGAGTTCGCATAAAACTCTCTTTGTTTGATGCTATTAAGCAGTATAGAAAGTCCATCAATTTTATAGGTCTAATATTTACTGTGATGTCAGGGAGCTGTATTGGTTTCTGTTAAGTATATTTTCAGTGAAAATTACTTATTTTACATAAATATACAGATTAATTTATAGAGCACTTGGAAACTTTAGATTTATCATCTTTTTTATATACGGTAAACGTTGTTCTGTAGCACATGCCAGTAAGACTAGTCTCTGTTGTTTTGCATATTAAAAGGGAAAGAAGTTGATCGCCTGTCATTTCTTGATTTAGCAGTTAATTGTGTTGCTCTTAGGACAAAGTCTCTGAGTAGAATGTAATCTTGTTCTGATAGGCCAATGCAGATTCCAATTTATGGCAAGTGGAGCAGGAGGAACTTGTCAGAGTTGTTACTGCCTTTATTAGAGTAGCAAATACAGTCCTGTTATGTTATGTTTTTCACTAGAATAAATGCTCATGACAAAACTGATTTAACATGACCTTGCTGGTGCACAGTCCTAATCAGCAAAACATATCTGGGGTTTCAGCTACTGCTATTTCCCTTTTTTGGTGGCCTAGAGAGAGATGCTGAAAAGCTCTAATCCCTATTAAACAAAAATCTCTGTTAAACTAAAAGAAGGGAAAATTGAGATTTGGAATCATAGAATCATGAAGGTTGGAAAAGGTCTTCAAGATCATCAGTGTTCATTGCTGTTGAAATTTTGTGGCCAGTTCTGCTTCTTTATGGGCATAGCGGGCTGTATTCTAGGTGGCACTATAGTATAGATTGTCTCGATCTGTTGATGGTGCAAGCTGGAGCTCTTGCTGTTCTGGGTGCCTTTTCTATCAGGGCATGGCAAGCACTGAGGTGGGTGATAGGGGAAGAACCAGTGATAAAGAAATACAGAACATTTACAAACTGGATGTAGGAGAGACAGGTCTTTGCCTGGTCTGAGATTCCCCTGCCCCTTGAGAGAGCAGGCCTTGGGGAAAACTGAGAGAACAGCCTGACAGCACAGATTTGGGGAAGGTTGGGATGAACAGAAAACAGGTCTTGTGTTTTATTCTCTGGCAGAACTTCCAACTTTTAACCAGCTATTTCAGTTGATTCATTTGCTTTAGTTTTGGACTTGTATCACAACAGTAGAAATCCTGGAAAAATGCTTCTGCTTTCTGTTCCTCTTCTATGAATTTTCATTTTGCTGGGGATGGGGACTGCTGGGATGCAGACCAGTATTCTCCCTAAAATTGATGGTCATCTCTTGCTGACAAAAGCCTTGAAAGCTCCCTTGAAGCCTCAGTGAATTCCTGAACTTAGTTATGTTAAACAGAAGGGCAGCACCTGATCTACTGGTGCAGATTTTGACTGTTTTTCTGTAAGAAGAGATTTGCTTAGCTGCAACAATCGGATCCTTTCTGACTTCCTGCATCTCCCTGATATGCTGGTCCACAGGTCTATGCTCATTGTGTAGCAGAGGTATTAGAAAGCTTGTTTATTATTTAATGAGTGTTTAACAACGTGCTTCCTTGTGAGGTTTTCTTTTGCCTGTAGGTAAAATTGAAGGTTGATGTGGTCTGTTCAATTAGCCAGGTGTTTGGGTTACATAGGAAGTTGCTGGGGAAGTTTGAAGAACAAGTAGTTTCAATACAAGAAGACTAATTTGATAGAAGTCGACCTGTTTTCTGCATTCGTTATATCTGATTTGCTTTAATAATGCAATTTCTATCTACAAAGGGTTAGAAACCCAAGAATTCATTTTGCCTGTAGTACTTTTATGGATTAGATGCATCCACGTAATTATCTTGGTAGTTTTCAGTTCCGTATTGCAATGAAATTTATCTGCAGCTTGTGAGAAATGACAAATCAGAAGTGACAAGTATTGATCAAATATTTTCTGCAATCAAATTTTTTTCAGGCAGACCCAAAGTGTTAAAACAACAGTATTTTTCTGGGTTGTATCTCTTTTCAATAAGTTTTTTTCTCCGGAGAAAATGTGGGAGATTGTGTTTGGTCTCTTTTCTTTGTTGTGATTGATTTCATTTCAGCCACTTTTGTAAAGTGAAATCGATACAAATACCTTACAAATCATTATAATATCTCAGAGTGTGCTACACATAAACCAAATTATGTACATGTAGATCAGGGAACTGAGCAGTAATATCAAACCCAAACAAATAACTGTAAAGCAGCAGCCTGGTAGAGATCTCACATAAACCACCATGTTTCATTGACAAAGCAATACATTTGGTAGACAAAATAATATGTAACTCTAATGAGGTGTTTAAATTTCAGGCCATGTTTCACCTTGTAGTATTTCTATTTTATGAATGAACAGAGCCATTAAATTAAAAATGAAATGAGGTGGTAAATCATGGATTTGGTTGCGTTTGAAGTTGTCATATGGCTCTGGATTTTTCTGAAAGGAAAAATCAAGCTTGCAAAGCTCTGCATTCCACTCAGCTCTTTAAGCTAAACCCCTCTTCCTTCCATAAATTCAGATCTCTTGGAAATAAACAGCCAAAGATGGGGGCCTCTAACTGAGCGTGGCTTAGTTTAATGGTCTGGCACCTCCAACTACTGGAGTGCTGGTCATCTCATCACTTTGTTAAGGAGCAGCACTTGCTGGAATCCCAGAAACCCCTTCCAACAGTTCCAGCTTTTCCAAGGATTCTGTCTGCTTTTGAATAATCAGAATTTTAATTTTACAATATTAGGCTGATCTTTACATGGAATCAGACAATTGGTGTGTTGCTACACTTGGAAAAATCCTGGCAAATCCTGACTGACGCTCATTAGTTTGGCCCCAGGTTTCAGGAGAGCAGTTACTGATCAACTTCCTGCTAGAGCTTGTTCTCATGCTTGTTTTCTGAGCCTTCAGAACAGCCCAGTCTTGGGGCCTCCGTGGGAGCTCATTCCTGTAGTGGTGAATCCTCCATGGCTTTAAGGCCATAGTGGTGCAGGTCTGATTTAGAGAAGTGTCTCAGGCCTTGACAACACTCTGACTATTCAGACGAAAATGAAGTGCACGATTTCAGTTGCAGTCGACACAGAGAATCCTTTAGGCTGCACAATGCCCAGAATTACTGGTTAGGCATAACGTGGCAGGGACAAACCTTAAGGCTTAGACTTAGTAACTGGCACCTACCTTCTTGTACAAATATCCACAGCTCTCCTAATACTTAGCTTCAGCACTCAAACGATAATGTACATGAACCTGTTATAGTAGGTGACGCTGAGAGCAAAAGGCACTATGTCTTTTCTTTGAGCAAATGGAGTTTTCTCCACACCACTTGCCATATCTCTTTAGTTGTTTCCTTCCAACCTTCAAACCTGTGTGTCTTGCTGGAAACTGTGTCTTCAGAGCATCTCTTAAATCACATATCCTGCCAAAGAACCAAGAATTTAAACCAAAACCCACTTGCTTCCTCTGTGTGAAAGTCATGTTCTGTGTTTTGGTAGTGGCCTGAGATGTGTAAAAACAGCTATGAGAAAGCTGAGGGTCCTAACAGGACTCTTACTGTATCTGGGCTTAGTCATCCAGTTTAGCTCAGAGCTGCTCAGTGGCCTCCAACTGGTCACACACAAATCCTTCCATCCCCATAACAATTCTTTTCTGCTGTTAGGATAAAGGCAGGTCAGTTCTCTACAGTGCTTATCTCTGTTATATTTAAAGACTTTTATAGGGTCAGCAGCCACCGTCTGCAATTGCCATGTGTAAGCGGAGCAGAAGCAGAGGCTACTTGTCTGTCTTCAGGAACTCTTTCATGGGCATAAGGCATAAATGCCAAACCCTCTTTCTGCCATCAAACCCCAGGAGTGCTGGCCTCTCCAGAAACTTGTGCTATTGCAGCTGGGTTAGCACAGTGCTGCAGTTTCTACAGCGGTAGAATTGACTTTCAAAATTTCAGCTATCAATAAGCTTCAATTATACTTTTAAGCTCAGAGTCTCCCAATTGTTTCTTCTTTGTCCATTAAATCATACGGATTAAAGACAGCTCTTGTCTCTCCCTGGGCTCTTGAGCACTGAGGGTTATGTCATCACTGACACCTGTAGCTGTTGGAAATGGACTTGGTTAAACACATAGTGAGAGTTCTGGTGACCAAATTCCTCCATCTGACGGGTTGCACTTGATGTTCAGCTTCACAGAGTTCAAGGTGTCTTTGTGTTTCTCTAAGCAGCAAGGTCTGAGTTCTCAGGTGCTCAGCTGTGGAAGGGAACTGACTTTGAAGAGAAACTGATTTTCAGAGACAGAGTCCAAAAGCAGTTAGTCAGTTGGCCCTGAAGCAATAAATCTTTACTAACACAGAGGGAACTGTGAGAAAGCTGCCATTGCGTACTCAGGCATAAAATGTGTGCTGGGTATGTCAGATGTGGCGTTTCTGTTCTTTCTTTTCCTGATTGCATGATCTATGTACTTTGCTGTCACACAAAGAACTTTGAATGTGCACCTGCTAAATGCTAGACCCTATTCAAATAAACTGCAGAGAGCCCTGTGTAATCTACTTGCATTTGTAACTAAGCAGTCTGTGGAGAGAGAGAGTGTCATTTGCTGGAAGGAAAGAAGGTTATTTTGAGTGGCAAAGCTCTTTTGCAAGACAGCTCATGAACAGAAAATGACAAGATCTATTGCAAATCTTCTCTGCTTTTGTTTATGTGAAAAAATGTTGGGTTTGAGTCAGTTTGTACTCACCAAACTGATTCCTGACACCTTTGATGTGTTCCTCAGTGTCTTACGAGTCTCCTGACTGGGAACCACACAAAGCACAGGTAGTTATTGACTAAATTTCAAAATGTAGACTGGCTTCTTAGCTTTTCATGGAGTTTCTTTTCCTATGAATGTGCTAAAAATGAACCACTCTGTGAGATTTGTTTAGTGGTCTTAAACTCTGCAGCAGCCCAACACAGGCTGAGGGAACTGGTTTCTTTTGAGCTTGGAGAAAAGGAGACTGAGGGGTGACCTCATTCATGTCTATAAATATGTGAAGGGTATGTGTCAGGAGGATGGAGCAAGGCTCTTCTCAGTGTCGTCTAGTGATAGGACAAGGGGCAGTGGGTGTCAGCTGGAACACAG
>JAOXOE010000771.1:2579608-2590706 GCA_028565055.1 Phoeniculus purpureus | reverse complement strand
CTGCTGTGTCAGGGGGATTGGACTAGATGATCTTTCGAGGTCCCTTCCAATCCCTAATGTTCTGTGATTCTGTGAAATGGTACTTTTGTGAGACTTGTGTGCCCACGTACTATACCTCTGACTCTTGCCAGTGATGCAGTGTGGCCTGGATTTGCCAAAAGGGGCTGCTGAGTTACCATTTCTTGGTCATTTTCCCATTGGAGGTCACTTACAAGCTTTTTTTTGTTCTCCCCAGTGTGTGAAAGATGCTTTGAGTCTGTAAAGAGCCTCTGAAATGAATAACAACGAGGTCAAAAGAAATAAAATGAGCTTGTTACTATGATGGCTGTTGAAAATTTATGAGACCTGCTTTGTGCCAGCAAAACAAACTCGGCTGCCTTCTGCCTGTCTGCAAGAAAAATGCCCTTTATAAAAAAGAAAACAAGTCCAAGAAATCTTACATTGTTGAAGTGCAGAGGTGTGGGAACTTCTCAGCTGGAACAGCTGTTAGATTCTTCATGCTTCAGCTTTCCTTTATTCTCACACCGTAT
Source organism: Phoeniculus purpureus (assembly GCA_028565055.1). Classification (NCBI taxonomy): domain Eukaryota; kingdom Metazoa; phylum Chordata; class Aves; order Bucerotiformes; family Phoeniculidae; genus Phoeniculus; species Phoeniculus purpureus. Next base: position 2,590,176 of record JAOXOE010000771.1, on the reverse strand, counting down.
TAAAGAGCGCTCTCTTTGCTTAAAGAAACCAGTTCAAAAATCAGGCAGAATCCTTTCACTCATTGCAGGTGGGATGGGATGGACGAATGGGTGGATGGGAGGCAGAACTGGTCTACATGGATTCATAAAATCCTGAAGCAGCTATTCTGTGACCACGTGTTCTGGGATGATCCATTTACACCTAGCATCTGAATATTGTGGAAATTTGGCACTTGCAGTGCAAACAGGCACATAAAATCTTACTAGCACAGTCCGTGTCTTAACGGCAAGGTAGACACAGAGGGATGGTAGGAAAAGGGTGATATAGAGGGAAGTGTGCAGACATCAAGAGACCTAAGGTCACAGCAGGAATTTGTGCCAAAGCTGGGAGCTGTAGGTTGTCTGAACCCCAGTCGGTGTCTTTGTATAGGGAGACCTCACTGCAGGGACCTCATCACACTCTACATTTACCTGAAAGGAGACTGTAGTGAGTTAGGAGTCACTTTTTTCTCCCCAGTAACAAGTGATAAGAGAACAGCCCCGAGTTGGTCTAGGGGATATTAGGAAAATTTTGTTTACAGAATGGGTTGTAAAGCACTGGAACAGGCTGCCCAGGGAAGCAGTGGCATTCCCATTCCCAGAGGGATTTAATAGATGTGTAGGTGTGATGCTTAGAGGCGTGGATTACTGGTGACCTAGCAGTGCTGGTTAATGGTTGGATTTGATGATCTTTAAGGTCTCTTCCAACCAAAACTATGCTGTGACTCTGTGATCTTGACTTCTGAAGCTGCACTTTTTCCATTAAAAAGTATTAATGTCACAGAAATATGTTAACCAAGGCCCATCAATATTTGCAATCATTTTAATTCTGCTGAATGTTTCCTTACCACAGTGTCCAGAGTCCAAGTTACTAAGAAAGTCTTTTTATCTTATTTTCCTTTGACAAATCCTTTAACGTCAGGGTTGGGGCACAGTGGTGAAAGGCAGGAAGCCCACTTCACCCATTGCTTGTGCCACACCTGTTTAGCAGATGGACTGACAGATCTACAGCTTCTTTCCTGGGTTTTCAAATTAAAAACACAGAACAGCAATGTGAAATCTTGGCATTCAGTTGGCTTTGGTGATCACCCAACAAAAAGAGTTGGGATAACTTAGATAATTTATAGCAAGATGCTGCACTACAAAGAAAACAAATTCCATCCCAAACAACCTCAGTACAGTTCATGATCTCAGCTTGTCTTTGCTGAATTGAAAGTTCTGGGGTCACACCTGGGTCACTTGAACAAAGAAATACCATTTACAAGTGCAGGAACAGTTGAAAAACTAAACAAACCCCAAAGAACTGAGCACAATTTTTTTAAACAAAGTGTCCTAGAACTGGCTCTGTGAGCCACATGAGGCTTGCTTGGTGGATTACTGTTGTTGTTCTTTGTAGCCAAAAAACAGTTGTTTTCTGACCCTACTTTCAGACATGAATTAGAGGAAAAGGTGGAAGAGAATGGGGAATGTAGATCTGTGAAACTGTCATTATACGCAAACTGGGACTTGTACATTCTTTCTCGTTCTGTTCTGCGTATAATGTGGTCAGATTTCTGCTGCTCCACAACGAATGAATTAAATTTCATCAGAAACTCAATTTTCTGAAACCTATGGTCCCTTCTTGTCACCTTTGAAGCTTCTTCTTAAACAGTCAAACGCGTAAATGAATTGTATTATTTCCTTCATTGTCCTTTTTTTTGTATGTCTTGTGTTTTGTTCCCCTGCTGAGTCCAACATGACCCATTTTTCCCCACAAGGTCTATGTCAGTACAGTGCCTCCAGTGCAAGACATTCCAGTGATGTATTGTGCCTATACATCATCAAAGGAACAGGGTTTTGATAAACAGCTTTCTAATACATCATTAGATCATCAGTGATGACACTTTGATGATGTATTGTATTAGTACATCATCAGAGCACTGTCATTCCTGTGATGTATTTCTAAACAGATGGTGCTGTCATGCAAGCAAGAAGGGAAAGCAGAAGAGAACATTTCACTCAGTTACAGTACAGAATCTGTCCCCACCATTTATCCTGTGAGATTAAAGATAAAGACCCCGCAAAGAATAATTGTTTCATTAGATGTGTTAGCTCCGAGTTCACTGACATCTCCATGTGGCACAAAAGCAAGCAGGTAGATGATGCTTTTTGGCCAGTAGTGCACAAAGCACTTTGAATCGTATTTTCATGTTCCTTGTCACTCAGTCATGAAGTTAGGATTTATTGATAATTTTTCATAGGTGCATGTGTGTAAGATTTAACTTTTCTTGATGTAGACAGACTTAAATTCATAGTATAAGCTGTTGTGCTCAAACAGTCAAGTGAGGAGACTCCAGCATCAGGAGACCCTTGGCACACCACCACATGCTGAGCCGTTTATTCCTGAAGATCACTGGAATGCTTTTCCCCTAATTCCATAGGGTGGTTTTCTGCCCTCAAAGCTGTTGTTTTGTGTTTGAAGCTGCAAGAATAATCTCTTATAGTGCTAAGAATGATTATTTTGGGAAGTACCTTTGCTTCAGACATTGGAACAGGCTGCTGAGGGAGGAGGCTGAGTCAGCATTCCTGGATGTGTTGCTGGGGGGTATATGGTTTAGGGGTGAACTTTGTAGAAGGACTTTGTAGAGTAGGGTTGATGGTTGGACTCAATCATCCTATGGGCTTTTCCAACCTGAATGGTTCTATGGTTCTGATACGCAACTGGAAAATAAATAAAAGAACCTTGGCAAATGTAAGCAATATAACAAGGTGCGAGAGCTCTGTTGTCTGTAAGAACAGCTATTCAAGACAGGGCAAGGTTTCACAAGTTTTGTGGTTGCAACTCAGCATTTCATGCTAAGGGTGAAAGTTTACAGGGAGCAAGATTTCTAATTGTAATACGTCCAGCCCTTTCTCAGCAATCCAAGGCATTTGTATGAACTGTTCATGTACCACTCTGCCCCATATAACCACAACTGTTACGAGTCTCAGTACGTAAGTTAGGTGGAAAGATCCCCCTTGAGTCCAGCGTTGAATAAACACGTACCTGCTTTATAACTCTTTGTGGGTCACAGAGTTTGATTCTGCAAGTCAATTCTACTTAAGCAATCTTCCTGTGCAGTAGGGGCAGAATTTTTAAAGTAGCAATCAAAAAAGAGCAAACTGTTTTTTTCGTCTGCAAAGATACAGATCTTGTCCTGTGTAGTGTTGTAACTGCTAAAGTGATGCTACCTGTAAATACAGTAATTAACTGTTGTGAAAGTTAGGTTGTTAGATAAAGCCTCTTGCTGTTGCCCCACAACAAACAAGACCAGAAACATGTTCCTTTGCTGGGTTTGTGCATTTCTTGTGTTCTTGTATTGTCTTGCTGAACAGCATTATTTAAGCTCTGTTGCTGAGGAAATATTTTTATCTTTTTTGTGTTCTTTTTAGATGAGGAAATTGAGAATCACAAAGGTGGTGTGAACTGTCTGAATCGCACAGAAGTCTCTGCTGAGCTGACAAACTCCAAATACTCTCAGCCTTGGCCCAGAAGCACCTCTGGCAGGTAGGTCAGTCTTATGCCATGATGTATTTACAAGGCTACAGTTTGGGCTGTCTGTTGAAATAATGACCAAAGTTCTCATCTGATAATACTGTGGGGTATCTGGTTTGGACATTAGATTTTTTTTTGTCCTGTTTTTGTTCACCTGCTGCGATTGAGAGATGGGACACAGCTTGATGCAAGCTAAGAGTCAGTTTATTGAACGCAAATGCAAGCTTATATGCTCCTCAAGATACGAGCGTGCTTTGTTGTCACTGGTGTGCTTAAGCCCGTTTATACAGCTTCCGGTACTTTTCCATTCCGTATGCTGTTAAGCACACAGCGTTTCTTTAGCATACCAAAAGGCTTGGCCCTGGTCTCCCAAGGCCTTTCCTACATTCACCCTTTTTTCCCCCTCATAAAGGCAAATATTTTTAGGAAGACAGTTTTGTAGATGCTTTACGAGGTTAGCCAAGGTAGTAGATCTAATAGTGTGGAGATTTGCTGGCCAAGTAGGAAATGGAAAACTGAATATATGCAAGTCTCATGATGTTCTCCAAATCCTGGCACTTGGAGAAGCATAATTCTGTTTATTGGAGGTAATGAAAACTGCTTAAATCCCTGCTTAGTGGTGGCGTGTGCTGAGAGAAAGAATAAAACTGGTGCCAAACCTCTTTGGGTTGGATTTATGCAGTCACTAAAACTGAATGTGGTGGGGTATTCTCTCTTGACCTTATTTTGTAACGCGGGGACGCAAGCAACTTCTTTTAAAACCGGTGAGCGTTTTCCACTTGAAAGGTCTCTCAGGCTGACCTCTGGTGTATAAGCTAGTATGTGACTATTCAAAGAGTGCAGCAGGGTCTGGATTTCTCTCAGCTCTTTCCGTGTAGCGTGCTGCAATAGCCGTGACATCTCTAAGAAGAGCAGACAGGGTCGTCTAAGTCATAGCAGCAATGTGATTAGGTGGGTTTAATCATACAATTGTTTTTAGCTCAGTAAGGACTGGGGGATGCTTGCCTGTAAACCTTGCAGCAGTCAGTTTTAGGAGAATATTGTGACAGCTTGTAACAAAGAGGAATAACACAATGCAGTAGAGAGATTCCTTTCAGGAGGAGAGTCTTAACACTAAAAAAAGGATCTCACAGGTATTCAAGCTTTCTTTTATTCCCAATGACAGGCAATATGGGTGATTTAAGATTTATTCCTGTATTCAAGTCAAAATAGAAATTACCATCAGATATGAAAGTTTGATTGCAGATCATTGGCCTCTTTGGGTTCCAGTCTGTCTGCTAAACCTGCAAACTACATGGAAAAAACAATCTTGAAAGGAGTTGATGACTCCAGGAGTGTAAAATAGTGCCAGAGCCCCCATGCCAGATGGTCTTACCTCATACTGATGTGTATTCTGTACACAAGTTTCAAAACTTGTCTAAAGAAAGCATGACATCTTCTAATTTCATTTCTCCCCCCGTTAGTGAAATTGGGGGCGGGGGTAGTGTTGGACTACTTCAACTACTTCTGTCTGGACTAATACTGTCTTAAGAGTGCTCTGAAGACATTTTAGAACAATATGACAATTTCTGCTCAGTGAAAGGAGCTCAGGAGTAGGCTAGATCACAAAGATAGAATGAAATAGAGAATGATATGCAAACAGTTCCCTTTACTTAGTACTTTTTAACTCTCGTTTGTGACACTGTCACCAGTTTGAGACCACTGGTACAAAATGTCAATAAACTTGATCAGGTCCAGAGATGGACCCCTAGATAGTCAGGGGGGCTGGAAGGGAGTAAAACCAACAGAAAGAAGCACTACTGAGAAAGGCTAAAGGTGACCTTAAATTTATAAGCCTGGATATGTTCCTGTGCAACTTGGTCTAGGTGATTGTGCTGTGGCAGGGGGATTGGACTAGATGATCTTTCGAGGTCCCTTCCAATCCCTAGTGTTCTGTGATTCTGTAGGATGTACATATTTACATTATTAATTTGTTTACTCTCACTATTCATTTTGATACAATTGACTGAAGACTACCCAGCCAGCTGGCTTCTCTATCCTTAACTGCTGCTCTGATCTTCATCTCTGTTTTAATACATTTGCATATGTGCATACATGCAAATGCACATCCTTTTATTCCCATCTCAACGGCCCTCACGCTCCCCTGGTATAACTAGTCTTGTTTTGTAATATTGGATTGCAAACTCCTGCCTTCTTCTGTGACCCTTACACTGCCAAAGGAGAGTACTCAGATCCAATGAGGCTGCTTAATAACTTATTAAGATTGTGCGCTAATCATCACAAGCAACAGCAACAACCAAATAAACCACCACAAACAAAGGAAGAGAGAGGGAAAATGCCGATGAAAGTTTATACATTAAGCATGAATCTCGTAAATTACTTACTGGAAGATGCTGGTAATCACCCATGTCTGCAGCAGTTTAAATTTACAAAAAGGATGCAATTTTTTCCTAGGAATACAAAAAAACCTTAATTTCTAAATCTTAGTTACTTTCTTCATTCTGTCATAGATTTCACTGTGCTAGTGGCAGGTTGCTTTTGGAAGAACAGGTTGAACTTTGCAGAAAAATGAAGGAAAACCTTTCCACCCCTGAGCACTGCAGCTCCAGAAATCCTAGTTTACTCTTATTCCTTTTAAATCCTGGACAGGAGAGTTAACATCTTCTTGTATCCTAGTTTCTGGGCAATTTTTTGTCTGACCTTTTTGTTGAGATTGTAAAGACAATGTTCAGTCCAGTAATTTTTCTTCTACTAGTGCTTTATATATGGAGTAGGTACAGTGATAAATACACCAGTTGGTGTTCAGTAACCAGTGGTGAATACCAGGGATCAGTGCTGATGCTGTTCAACATCTTTAGTAATGATCTGGATGAGTAAATTCACAGATGACACCAAGTTGGGAAGGAGTTTTGATCGGCTGGAGGGTAGGAAGATGCTGCAGAAAGATTGGGATTGGCTGGATCAATGGGCTGAGGTCAATAGGAGAAAGTTTAACAGGGCCAAGGGCAGGGTCCTACACATTGACTCCAATAACCCCCTGCAGCTACAGACTAGGGGATGAGTGGCTGGAGGGTGACTGGACAGAGAGGGATCTGGCAGTACCAGTTGACAACCTGCTGAACGGGAGCCAGCAAGATGCTCAGGTGGTCTGGAAGGTCAATGGCATGCTGGCTTGGATCAGCAATAGTGTGGCCAGGGACTAGAGATGTAACTCTTCCCCTGTATTAGGCATTGGTGAGGCTTCCCCTCGAGTACTTGGGGCACTTCTGGGCCACTCATATCAAGAAAGAGATTGAGGGGCTGGAGTGGGTCCAGAGCAGCAGTGAGGCTGGAGAAGGGACTAGAGGGAAAGTCTGATGAGGAGAGGATGAAGGAGCTGGAGGTGTTTAGCCTGGAGAAGAGGACACTCGCAGGGAACCTTCTCCTTCTCTACAACTCCCTGAACGGAGGTTCTAGTCAGGTGAGGATCGGGCTCTTCTCCAGGCAACCAACAACATAATGAGAGGGCAGGGCCTGAAGCTCTGCCAGGGGAGGGTTAGGTTGGATGTTGGGAAGCCCTCCTTCATGGAAAGGGTGACCAGACCCTGGAATGGACTTCTCAGAGCAGTGGTGGAGTCCCCATTAGCAGAGGTATTTAAAGACAGCCTGGCTGTGGCACTTAGTACCCTGGTCTGACCAATGTGATGATGTTAGGTCATAGGCTGGGCTGAATAAGCTCAGAGGGCTGTTCCAGCCTCAATAATGCTGTGATTCTGTGATGTGAGCTTATATCCACTAGAATCTGGATTGTGGCCGCTAAATCAGGCCATCATTACAAGTCATTGAGTTACTTCATCACTGCCATGTATTCTAAACCTTAATTTTCCTCTAAGGCAAGAGTGAGTTGCAGTTCTGGTTGATTCTTTGCAGCCTTTAATAGATGCATGGGAGTAGAGGAAGATACAAATGACAGTTTCATGACTGAGGATAGATGATGTTTCAAGGCTTTCAGCTATGAGTATGCTTTCAAACTTTCTATCATACTTCAGGTAAATGACTCAGGTTTTTCTAGCTGCAGTCACAAGAGCAAGTCTGCTTTTCTGGTGCTTACTCTCTTGCATGTAAAAGCTCCCGGCATTTTTGTGGACATATGTTCCTCGTATTCTCTCCAGAACAGTGTTTTTCCAACTGGGCAGTAGACAACATCGAAGGGAGCTTGGGCCAAATATTATGTCAGGCTGGCAACCAGTTATTTGGTGCCATCATTTCAGTGCCTGTGAGAAAGATGGCCAATTGCTGACCCTTTTCTGAAATGGCACTGTCACTAGCCAACAGACGAGATGTGGTACATGTCTGTCTTAAAGCATCAGGGTCTGTGGTGGTTGCAGCTCAAAGAAACTGTTAGAGCCTGTTTGCTTTTATTACAATTTGCCATGAGGTTGGACATTCTTCAGAGGAAGCTTCTTCCCAGACTAACAGCAGACAGGCAACAGGCTGCAGAGACTGTGGTGCAAAAAAAGAGCAAAAGATAAAACCAACACCATAGTGATGTTGCTGCAGTGACAGAATCTCAGCTGTTTACTGAGTGTGTTTCAGTTATACTCTTCAGGGGATGCTCATAGACATACAGACTTATTGATGTCTTCTCATGAGTAATGAGTTACAGAATAAGAGGAAATTGCCTCAAGTTGCACAAGAAGTTGTTTAAGTTAGATATTAAGAAAAAAATCTTTACTGAAAGGGTCATCAAACCTTGGCACAGGCTGCCCAGAGAGAGAGTTGAATCACCCTCCCTGGATGAGTTTAAAAGTTGTGTAGAACTGGAGCTTAGGGAAAAGAATTTAGTGGTGGCCTTGGGACAGTTGGGTTAATAGTTGGACTTGATAACCTTGAAGGACTTTTCCAATGATTCTATGAATGCCTTCATTGCCTCGTAAGCAGGTTCCTGCTGTAGCAGAGAGGGATGGTTGAAGTTACAGTAATTAGAAAACTGAAATCCTGCTAGTGTGTTTCTACAACTGTCTGAGTGCTGCTGCTGCTATGGAAGTGAAATACAATACAAGAAATCGTCAACAGACACAAGGCAGACACATGGACACCACCAAAAATCAACAAACAAACCTGTTATCATACTGCTTGCCCAAAAGTTTCCTTTGTTATTCTCTCTCTCAGACTGTATTTACCTACAGGTAGGCACAGGAGTCAGAAGAACACATCAGGACTTCAACACAGAAACACTAGATGAGGTGATGGTACCCCTGTACTTGGCATTTGTGAGACCACACCTTGAGTACTGGGTCCAGTTTTGGGCACCACATTACAAGAAGGACATCGAGGTGCTGGAGTGGGGCCAGAGAAGGGCAACAAGGCTGGGGAGAAGGCTGGAAAACAGGCCCTATGAAGAGCAGATGAGGGAATTTGGGTTATTGAGTCTAGAGAAGAGGAGGCTGAGAGGACACTTTATTGCTCTCTACAGCTACTTAAAAGGAGGTTCTAGAAAGGCTGATGCTAGTCTCATCTCCCAGATTACTAATGATAAGACTAGGGGAAATGGCTTCACCTTGCATCAGGGAGGGTTAGGAAGAAGTTCTTCCCTGAGAGAGTGGTTGGGCATGGGAACAGGCTGCCCAGGGAGGTGGTGCAGTCCCATCCCTGAAGGTGTTCAAAAACTGAGTAGCTAGAGCACTTGAGGCCATGGTCTAGGGGTTAGGGAGCTGTTGAGATGAGAGCTGGACTCGGTGATCCTGGAGGTCCTTTCCAGTCAGGGTGATTGTATGATTCTATGACTAAGAGACCATGTGTGTAAGTTAGCCATCTACTGATAAAAACACATATCGAAAAACAGAGGTTTCAGTTTGAATGATAAAAAGATAAATAGTGAAAAAAACTTTTGGGTTTGTCAACCTGCATGGTGTCACGGTCCACGCAAAGTGGACTCATGTAGGTGTTTTTACCACGACCTCGAAGCAAGGTGACCATGCTACGGGGTTACGCTTCAATTCAAAAGTGCAATTTTGTTGTTTTCCCTGTAAAGTGGCACACAAAAGAAAGACAAGAGTGATGGAAAAGAGAGAAAGAGCAAAGTAAGGAGAAGAACGGACATTATAGCTACCACTGCAGGGTCCCAGGCAGCATTCATCTGCCTTCTGATCTTCCAGGTGATTTTTGCTGGGGAAAACTTCCAAGAGCTTTCCTGAAAGCTTGCCACCTGCTTGCAAGCTTGACATGCTCCTGCAGGCTTGCCGCACCAGGCTTGCCACGCTCTGCAGGCTTGCTGGGCTCCGCTTGCTGTACTTCTCTAGGTTGCACTTGGTGTGCTGCATGCTGTGAACTCTTCTTGCTGCGTGCTGCTTGGTTGCTAAGGAGCCATCTTTTATACCAAGCAACACACCTTGCTTGCCAATCTCTGGAGCTCTGCCAATCTCTGCCTTCTTGAGCCAAGGTATGAAGAGGAGAGCCTCCCTGTAGGTGAGTGGCTTTTGGCCAGCACGTGTGTTTCGGTATTACAGAGAACAAAGTTCACCTTAAGTCTTCATGGATTTCTTCACCAATGTCAAGATGGGTCTCTAGTCATCAATTTTCCTTGTCAGTCTGATGTTACCAGTTCTATACCAGGCAGCGTAGAAATTCACAGATTCACAGAACATTAGGGATTGGAAGGGATCTCGAAAGATCTAGTCCAATCCCCCTGACACAGCAGGATCACCTAGACCAAGTCACACAGGAACATATACAGGCCGGTTTAAAACATCTCCAGAGAAGGAGACTCCACAACTCCCCTGGGCAGCCTATTCCAGTGCTCTGTCACCCTCACTGTGAAGATGTTTCTTCTCATGTTGATGGGGAATGTCCTATATTCCAGCTAATACCCATTTTCCCTTGTCCTATCACTAGATGACATTGAGAAGAGCCTGGCTGCATCTTCCTGACACTCTTCACATATTTATAAACATTTATATTGGGGTTTGAAAATATCCAGAATTTTCAGACTTACAGGTTTGTGCTTTCATGAAGAAAAGAAAACGTTCTGTGGCTTTAAGAGGACTTTCCTCCCCGG
>JAOXOE010000771.1:2543916-2571828 GCA_028565055.1 Phoeniculus purpureus | reverse complement strand
GGAGACTCCACAACCCCCCTGGGCAGCCCCTTCCAGTGTTCTGTCACCCTCACTGGGAAGAAGTTCCTTCTCACATTTATATGGAACCTCCTGTGTTTCAGCTTAAACCTATTGCCCTTTGTCCTATCACCAGATGACACTGAGAAGAGCCTGGCTCCATCCTCCTGACACCCACCCTTCACACAATTATAAAAATTAACTAGTTCACCCTTCAGTCTCCATTTCTCCAAGCTAGAGACCCAGATCCCTCAGACCCTTTCCTCATAAGAGAGGTGTTCTACTTCATCTTTGTGGCTCTGTGCTGGACTCTCTCCAGCACTTCTGTGGCCTTCTTGAGCTGAGGGGCCTAGAACTGGAAGTGTTGGCAGTGTTGACTCTCCCTGCTGGTAGGAATTCTTGTCTCCACTAGTGCTTTTTTTCCTCTACCTGCAGTGCTGATTTAGAACTGCTTTCTGAGAAGACAATTAACATGGCCCAAGCACTTACCTGAAGTTAAACATCTTGTTATATGTTTTTAGAAAGGGGAATGACCTCAGCGTGTTCTCAGTTGTTTCTCAGATGTTTTTCCTAAATCCAAACTCAAGTTCTTCAAGTGTTAAGTCAGGTTTATCTCATAGTCAATATCAGACAGCTTCATTTTCTTAATGTCACTGTTTCTTAAAATCTCTAATTTATCTATTTTATGATCACAAAAGGCTGAACATTTTCTCTACAGTAGCATCCACAAACAGCTCTGGTAGGTCTTTGCAACTATTCTGGCAGAGAGGGAGGCCCATTCTGACGTATGTTTTGAAGGCTGACTGCTGCTTGCTGAGGAGAAGCGCTGGAAGTGACATATATTTGTACAGTTGGCTTGTGATCACAGGTATCTCTTAGATCTACAGTCAGAGGTGTTGGGCCAGGATGAGTCACAACATGCCAACTATCCTTCTGTGGAATCACAAAATGAAAAAAATGGGTCAGGTTGGTAGGAACATTTGGGGATTGTCTAGTCAAACTCTCCTGCTCAAAGCAGGGGCAAATAAAACAGACTGTTCCATGCAGTGTCCAAATGGATGTTGAATATCTCCAAGGATGGAAAATTTCCGGTGTCTCTAGGCTTTTTATGGTATTTGAATTAGAATGTTCTGTGTTTTGGCTTGTGCTTGCAATCTCTTGCTCTTTCACTGGATACCACTTCTTGTTATTAGTAGGACTAGAAAAGGTCTGTTGATTATTCATTATCAAATTCAGCAAAAGGGCAGTTTATCAAGCAGATGAGAATAGGCAGAGATCAGCTGCAGTAGTGAGAAATGTACAGACATTGAAACGGATGGTACAGATGTTCTGGTATTCAAGGTGCCTGCATCCTGCATGGTAAGAGTCAACTCTGGAGTCAAATTCAGTGCATCATTATAGAATTATTTGTCCAGGTATAAATATCTCTCTACAACCTCTCTGACCCTGGGTGCATGGTTAGAAAGCCAATTCTATTTTGTTAAATAAAAGCCTTTGCTACCAGACCAAGAAACTTGCACAGACTGTTTGTTACACTGCTTTCTGCATCTGTCTGTGGCCTGTGTTCTCTGAAGCGCAATCCTGTGTTCTGTGAAGTACAGTCCTGCAGAAGCATTGTTGCAGATGGCACCTGCCTTCCCTGAGACATGACGACCAAAGTAGCTCTGCTGCTCTGTCAGTAGTACATCAGTGGTACCCAGCTTTTGAAGCATCCTCTCATTGATCTTTCCACCTTCAAGAACACATGCAGGAGCTGCTAATAGCATCATATCTCCAAAGGCTTCAGCTGACATCAGTTCTGATGTTTCTGAAGCAAGTGACATGCATCCATGGGTATAATATTTTAAAATCCCAGTAATTGTGTGACTTGCAGTATTCTCTGTTCTCTCTCCTACAATAGACTTCTGTAATATTAATAAGAATCACAGGATACCAAGATATGCTTCATAGAGAGAGTTGGCTGAAACTTGATATATGATAGTCTGCTTTTAATCCTTTTATCAAAGGATCCAATCAGGAAGGACTACGTTTTTGTGGAAAATGAATTATTCTCTGAGTTAATCAGAAAAAAATCATTCAGCAGAATTATTCTGTTTCAGGGGCTTTCCCCCCACTCTGGGCACAAACTGAACATGAAAAAATGAATCGAAGCATCTCATGTGATGTAGGGTGGAAATAACTGTCTGCTGATTTGTTATGACTGGAACATTAGGACAGTCAACATTCAAATAATTTGTTTACTGAATTTGGGATTCAAACACAATTTTGAATCCAGCATTGTCCCCAGCATTGTCCTCATTTCTTCATTTCTAATTACCTCATGAAGTAGTGGCAGTAGCGCTGAGCTCAAACCATTTGACACTTTAGCATATCACGTGGTGCTTAGAAATGCTTCCATTACACTAATACATTATTATTTATTTCTCAATCATTAAGCATAATGTGGTTTTTGTGTAGGTTTACAGATACATCAGTAACTAGTAATGGCTTTTATCTCATTTGAGGGGCAGCTTGGAAAGCTTTCAGTGTGCATTGAGCCTTCGTGACCACAGGGAACGTGATGTTTTTGGCAGGTGGGAAAATTGACAGATCTTGAAAACGCTTCCGCCAATCAAAAATAACTGTTTTATGAGAACTCTCAGGAAAACAGCCTGACCCTTAAAATTTGTAACTAGGCTCAATGACTAGTCTCACTTGACAAATTTTTGTGGTCATGTTTGGTATTGATTCCTTTCTCTGAGTTTTTGGTGCTGTGTTTCAGCTTTCAAAGATTAATTTGCAGTCTTTGTAATTCTTAACATTTCCTAAACTAAATGGCAAATTAGGTCTGTGGTGACAGAGATTTCTGCCTTGACTCCATGTCGTATTCATTATGAAATCAGCTCAACTCTGACTGGCTTTATAGTTTCTCTGTGCATTTCTCTCCAAGGTGCAGGGTTAGGTTTATATAGAAGGATTCACCTTTGTGTGTTGCCAGAAATCACTGTTGGCTAAGACATCATACAGAGGTGTGGCAAAGGGCTGCCTACCCAGTCTGGATAGTTTTAACACGGCACTTCTTAATTTATCTTTAAATTCTGTTTATTCCCTTCTTCTGCAGTGCCATACTTGAAATTCTTTCTCTGCTTGCCTTGTACAGAATCTGTAGCAAGTATTAATTACCTTAAGTGCAGTAATTACTGTTTTGCACTCAAGAATTCAAGCACCTCCTTTATAGTAACCTCTAAAAAAAATTTTACAGTCGAGACACTGAATTCTTGAGAACAGTGAGAAGCAGCACAGTATAATGTGTCTCACTCTCTCAGGCCAGGCTCTGCTTCCCTTAGCTCCTTTCAAATGACTCTATGACTGCAAATACGTTTCCAGACACATTTGAATAAGCAGCATAGAAATTTAAAACCCACATGGGCTCCATAGCACAGGACTGACTAGGGTAACTCTGTGTATGGATTGGGAAGTGGAGAAACATTTGATGTGGAATTGAATGAGAGACAACTCTTTTGCTCTGTAAGTCTACCTATATGCACCCAGGTGTCTGTTTGGATGGATGGATGCGGTTTTTAACCCAGCAGGAACGTTTTAAGTGAGGTTCCCATGAAGGGTTCTGTTACGTACCCCTTTTTTATTTCCAGACCTTTCTGTCTCTCTTGTGTATTTAGTCAGTTGTGAGCTGCATTGGTTGCAGCCGTCTATTTCGCAAAGAATTGCACCATTCCAGCAGCAGCAGCACACTCGGTATTTTAGTACTGTGTCTTGTGTACAGGAGACAGGAGGAGAAGCCATGCCTGAGATGCATTTGCAAAGGCTCTTTTATCACCTCTACGGCATAAACATCAGTTCAAGCTGTATTTTACCAGCTGGAAATCCAACCCCTCATTATACTGCTCACCCAAGTGCTTTTATGAAACAGGAAGTATTTCTGATTTTGTGATTTAAATTAAAATTTCCTTCCAGCACGATTTTTATTGCGAACAGGGTGCAGAGTGCGCTGTGCACTCGGCACACTGCTGCGCAGAGGAGACCTCCCCCCCCCGAATGTTTTATGCATGCTGGTACTTTGCATCAGGCAGAAACAAGAAACTTAATACAATAAATTTTAGTGAGCCATAGATACGGGTCTTTCCTGGCTTGTCTATAATGTGAAAAATATGGAATGATTTGCTTCCCCTTTAAGGAGGTTATTAGCTTTCTTGTATCTACCAGAGGAATAGAGGTGCACACAGTCTCCCATTATTCACCGGGTTTTTAATCTTGATCCCTGGCTTCTGCGATAAGTTATTGCTGGGGACTGGAATTGCTTGGGGAGTGATGCAGGTGCCTGAGGGGCAGCAAGTGGCTCTGTTATGAGAACTGGCTCTAACGATTAATGGTAGGATGCAGCGCACTGCTACTGACTTCACTGGGAAATACAACATTGTTAATTTTATCATTATAAACTCCCAGCACTGCAAGAGAATGTGTCTGCCTCCAGGATGGTGAATTTGATAAGAAGGCTTTTCTGATAAGGTATCTTGTACTCCCAGGGAAAAGCATTCATGTTTAATCAGGGAGCATTTAACTTGCAATCCAAATGTTACCGAGTAACGTGAACAGGTCATTTTAAATTTGTGCTCTACAGCTCGGGTCATAACATTATAAATGAGTTTGTATACACATGGAAGGAAGAATCGATATGGCGCTGCTCCTCACAAAGAACTGTCATAAGCCACAGAAACTAAATATTTTCTCACTCAAAAAGCAGGATGGACTATGTAATGACTAGTAGTACTACAGATGGATAGATCCTCACATAGAGCTCAGGTACCATCCTGCAAGGTACTCACCAGCTTTGCACTTGCAGATGACAGTCTATGTTTTTGAAGTAAACCACTGAGGGTTGCACCTTCCCCATGTGGGATAATCCCTATTGGATACCATGTTCTTTACAGCATCTTCATCCCAGTTTAGAGATAGACCTTTCTTCCACGCCCTCATCCCACACCTCCCACAGTACCTCATACCCACCTAGATGTCTCTTTGCTTCCAAAAGCACTGGATTATCAGCATTTTGATTATTCTGTTATTTGTCTTCCTATGTATGGGTTTTTTCCTCTCCCTCTCAAAATTAGAATTCCTCAGGTGATGGTTTTTCTGCCTTTTTGAACACTGGAACAGTTTGGTGGTTACTCAGTAGCTCCTTAGGCCATGCTGATACATACGACAAAGATTTCATCATGTTTACCAAAATGTCCATGAAGACAATATTAGCAGACATCCAGAAAAATTTGAAATGGGGAATAATTTTGCTTTTTCTTGAAAAATATTCAGTCTAGGAGTTATGACATAAAGCAGAGAACAGCATTTGAAGGCGCTAAGGTCATTCTTACGGAAAACCTAAAAAGGATTTCCATAAGTGTCAGTGGGTTGGTAGTTTTAAAACTAGGTTTTGCGTCTTGAAAATGGATTTATTTTATAAAACTGGGTGTGAGTGTCTCACACTGTGAATCAGGTTCTGTAACTCTGGGAATTGTGTTAATTGTTCGATCTGACTGGCTCTGACCAAACAGATTGAGTTAATGCCTTAGGTACTGCACTTGTCTTTGGTTTGAACGCAGACTAGTGTTGTGGCGACTCAATTCCTAACCTTGGCATATCATTTAAGAGACTAACTTGGTACATAGATGGGGAAAAGAATGGAAACAGAGTCCTGTAACTCAGCATGTTAACAGAAAGAAGTACTAGAGTGAGAAGAACATTTCCGACTTTCCCATTCCAGTTCAGACCTACAGCAAGTGTCTCTTTTGTGAAGGAAAATTTTGTCTCTCAGGTACTGAAACAAGAAATGTCTACCTGCTGATAACTGAAAAATCAAAATAATAGCTTGCCCATTGCAGAGGTTAGGTTTTACCCTTTCAGGTTCTTTTGTAAGGTAAATGCTGCAACACTGCCTTACTGAAGGAGGGAGGCATGGCAGGTTGATGTCTATCAACTCCAGTATTCATAACACAGCAGTAATGGCAGCTGGTAGTATCAGCTTAAGTTAAGTAGATGATATAGTAAAAGCTTGCAGCTAAGTGGATAATGGGAATGCCATCCTGAATCTCCAGGGAGATGGTAATCCATAGCAATCGAGATGACTCAGAGGCACGGAAGAAGTGCTTAGATGACTTGGATGTTAATGTGTGCAGACAGAAGCTGCTGTGCACGTTCCTTGAAACCGTTGTACTATCAGTGTTGTGTGTGAATGTCTTTGTCAGTCTTGGAGTTGTGGAAGATGCAATTTGTGCAGTCGCACAAAAGAACTTCATGGTTTAGTAAGTGAGTGGCAGAGAGACGGCTGAGTGCTTTGCAGGCAAAGATTTACAGGCAAATCTCGACAAACTGGAGCTTAGGAGTCACCACAGGATGAAAGAATTGATCTGGGTTTGAAAAGGGAACATGTGCTGAACTAGAACAGGTCTGGAACTGCCAGACATCTTGCGTAAAGCACAAACACTGGGACCATGTGACTATAAATAGTTATATCCCATCAAAACAGTGGTGATGTTGTCAACTCTCTTTTCACTGGCTTAACATGATACAGTATAAAGAGCCTCTGAAACGCAGGCTGAGGTTCTGTACTCAGTTACTTGCAGTAACCAAGTCTCCTACACATATCAAAAAGATTTTTTTTCTTTCATTGTGTCCTTGGCTCTGTGTATCATTTGGAGACTCTCCCTCTGAAGCAACAAAACCCAGCCGTGGGAACAGAACACCTAGCTAGGATGGGAAAGTGCTTTGAAGCCATACAGACCATCTCATACCCTTGGTGTCTGAGGTCATGAATGAAGACTAGCCCCAAGATTTTGTTCTCCCAGTCTTCCCCTTCTTCCTGCCCCAGTCCCTAGCAGCCAGTCACACTGTTAGAGCTGTTTGAAGAAGATTTATTCCTGTATGACATGAAGAGTAGTTTAGGAGCTGACTTCATTTAGATGTCTATCTCTCCCTCAGAGTGTGTGCCTAGTGTCCTTAAGAAGGAAGTAGTAAAGCCATGCTTACCTCTGACAGCTTTATTAAGAGACAGAACATTAACTTTTATGTGATTTTTATGAAACTGATGAGCTGGAGAGTACCTAGTCCCTCCAAAAGACTATTCCTTGCTTTGGTTGGGGCTGCACTGGTTGCACAGCACAGGGCTAGGGCAGTGCTGAGGGAGAGCTGTGCTGGGTGAAAGGCCTTCCAGAAGCCTTGATGCCACCTGGCATATGAGCAAAGAGGAGTGCACCAGCCTTAAAAAGGTCTGGATATAGCAGAGAATAGCAGAGACAGACAGGTGAATGAGAGCCACAACAATGCGCTCCATTCCTCTGCAGAAATGTTGGTCTCTTTTAGGTTTAACTCGAAGCTTAACCAAATGAGAACCTGGACAGAACACGCTGATAAACATTAAATTTCTCACTTTGCTGAGCTCTGTTCATGGGAACTAAGGTATGCTGCAACCACTACATCACTTCAGGAGGTCAGAAGTATCTGTCCTTCTTATATACCTCCTCATTATCTTTATTGGTTATTTCCTAGCAGCTGAGCCCCGCAATACATTTTCATGTTTCAAAACTATGAGAAAGAACCAATAAGGTTCAGCCCATTTGTTTAGCACATGTAGGGAGAGTATCTGCTGTAGGCTAGGAGCATCAAAACCCCACCGCTCAAGTGGTAAATCGTAACTAAATAATGCACCCTGATCCTTTAATCTTTCTGTCTATGCCATCTTTCTGATATGTGGCTGACAGATCTAAGAGAGACCAGGGGTCTTATGTCGGCACCACAGTCTCTCTGAGTCCAAACGTACAATGGCAGCTTCTCATCTTGGAGTGTCCAGACTGCACTGTTCCTTGTTCAAACAAAGGCACCAGTTGTCTTGGGTCAAAGGCTGGATTTGATGATCTCATAATCTGCTTTCCCCATGTCTGCTTGCAAAACAATATTACATCATCAAACCCTTTCCAAAACACAGAACATTCCACCAAAATAGTAATCATCCTTTACTACCAGCAGCAGACTGATTTTTCAGAGAGGGAAGAGCAGAACTTTTTGAGGATTTTGTAAGGCAGCATCTGCGTTAATCCTGAATACAGTACTGTTCTGGGGCCTGCTGTGCTATGAGGAATACTATTCTGCCCCTTATCTTCTTATTTAACTGATCAAACAGCAACACACCCTCTACCAGCTCAGGAATGCTCTTGATGGTGTAAGACACAGCTTAGAATTTTTACCTTATCAGCCCCTATTGAATAGTCTGCTCAGGTATCTGGGTAGTTAAGGAGTAATGCACTTTTCAGTAGACACAAATTTGATCCAATTTAGAAGAGACAATATATATTGAAATACAATTTCAGAGCCCCCTGGATCCTGAAGGACACCTTGTTTGCCAGCTCAGGTATCCAAGCACAGCTAGACACGCAAGGAGCTGACATTGTCATTAGCACCAGCAGGAACTGCACAAAGGGGGTGGTGGTGGAGATTCAGCTGCTGAAAAGGAAGAGCTGTACTTGTGTGAAACAACTTTTAGATTTACTATGATTGCTGAGGAACAGAAGCAGACATCCACCTCAAAGAAGTCATAGACTTGCCCTGCTCTTGACAGTTGATCACTGTGATCTGTAAGAGCATATTTTCTCATAGCCTTTTACACACAAGTAGTTACTGCACCTATGCATGAACAGGAGTGTGGAAAATGAGTGAAACATGAGATGGAGTTTGTTTTCCTACTCTCTCAGAGATAACTATGCAGCCAGGAGAGCTGTTCTCTGCTCTGACAGGGTGTGCTGGGCTGGCTTCTTTGTAAGTCACAAAGAAGTTGCAGAATGACAAACTGAGGTAACATCAGGATGTTGTTCTTCCATACACTACTGCATATGGAAAATAGTCTGAGTGAGTTATTGACATAAATGGGCCTGACACTTTGGGTTTTCTTTTCTTTTTCTTCATTATTTAGAAGCTTTTACACCTCTCAAGGCGTCACCCCCTTCACAGTTCTTCATGGAAAACTGAGAAGAAAAATCATTGCTTCCATGCTGTGATTCTTCTGACCTATTTTAGAACACTCACTTTGGACAAGATGATCCACTGTAGTACAAGTGTTAGTTGCCTTCCACTGGTTACAGCAGGATAACTGAGATATCAGCATCTGCTTTGAAAGCTCCTAGGATTAGGAGCTCACTCCTTTGTGAGTGAGCTATGTGCTGTGAGTCAGCACAGAGCAGCTCCTAACAGTGGGAGGAACACAGGTGTAGGGCTTTTCAAGTGCTAGTTAACTGTATATCAGCATGTCCCTGGATGCATTTGTTGACTCTCCTTCTTACGTTCTTCAGATCACTGCCAAGAGTTGTGCTGCTTTGTTGTTCTTCTCCCATACTGCGAGTAGCTGTACTATGCTACGTTGAGCCCAGAGTCTGGTTTGCAGTAGCTAGTGCGTGAACTTAGGGCAAAACTTACTTGCCCTGTCAGCATCCTCTGTGCTGCTGAGTATTTAGAAGCAAATGTGATAAAGAAAGTAGGAATGCAATTAACAAAGACCAATAGATAAAAAAGCCTAGAGCCAGTTTTAGCTACTATTTGTCGATCGGGGCTGCCATTGTACCAATGCTGAGACGTGGAGTTATTGCAAAGTCAATAGTAGTGGCATGGCTTTCAGTAATGATTTCAAGTCAGTCATGATATGCTGCAGAAAGTACTGCAATCAGCTCCTAGTGTTCATCGTTGCCATAAGAAGTTGTGAAGCGGAGCCGTTTCTCCTTGCTGCTGATAGCTTTGTAGCCTGCCCGTGTTACACTGCATATTTCTGTCTGCTTCATCCACAAAGAAGAGCTTAGAAAACAATACAATTCTTGACCACAGTACATGTGTCTCTTTGGATGAACTTATCAATGCTTTTCACTCGTGAGTGTGGAGGTTTGTCAACCTCTAGCCTGAGGACAATTGCTGCCCTTTAGGGAGACCTTGTTGTCTTTTTTTACAATATTTTGCAGGTTTTTAGAAAAATGAGTCTCCAGTTCAGGTTTCAAGGGCTGAAACAACAGAGCAGTTCTTGTCCTACAGTGTGACTGCCCTCTGAAGATTAGCGAGCCTTTAAACAGAGATCAGAGGTGAACATCTGGGTATATAATAATGTTAATGCCCTTCAACTTAGCTGCAGCTCACTAAACAGTGGCCAAGTTGGAAAGCACCTGCAAGGAGCACCAGGGACTTTGCAGCCTGAGGGCTTAAAGTTTGTGCTTTTTGTATCCCCAACACCGTTTAGTATTTCAAAATATTTACAGTGCTTCTGGTGTGCAGGAGATATCCAGTCTCCTAAGACTCTGTTCAGTTGCTTTAAGAATGTCTCCAGAACTGTTATCGGGGTTTTGCAAACAATATCGTTGTTGTGGTTGCTGAAATACATTTTGCAAGTTCCAGTGCTGTGACAGAAGACAGCTGTGTGTGGGTCTGCAGTGACAATCAAGCAAAGGCACAGAAGAAAAATAGAATATTGTAGGTATTCTTTTTTCAGTCTTTTATTGCTCCGTAAAAATACGAAGAGCTGAGATGATCCTTGATATGAAAAATAGAAAGGCTTGAGAAAAGAAGAGGAGCTGCGTACAGGATTTTTTGATACAGAAAATTCAGTGTAATATTAGTGCTAGTGGTGTGATTTACACTTCACCACAGGGTCACCACGAACCATAAGGACTCTTAATACTGTTATATGCTTCTTGCAGTGGCAGAAGGAGCTCTCATCACAGAGGTTGGGTCAAGGTAATATATTTAAGGGTGGAAAAGCAAATTGCTTATTTGCTGTGAAGAGGGAGACCCAGTGGACATCAACACTCTCTTTTAAGCCAGGACACTTTGTGCCAGGCTTTTTCTTTATTTCCCTCATTACAATTTAGAGAGGTAATGTTCTACCACATTCACAGTCACAACAGAGGGCCGTGTGAACCAGGCTGTGCATCTTTGGCAGAGACCCTTGAGGATGTGACTGGAAATTATTGATCGCAAATTGTGGGGAATCTGCTTTCTTCAGCTGTTCTGGAGACCTGGACATTTTTGCTATTAAAGCAGAAAACCCCAACTCTGCTGTACTAATCGTAAGGTAAAGAAATTGATCTGGGATGGGAAGCTACAAAAGAGAAAAGATGAAGTGATCTGTATTACTTACCCTTTCCTGATGTACCCAGAAATCTGTATATCACAAATAGTTTATAATTTGAAAACAAAATCATCTTGATGAAAGACAAGGTGAATGTAATTCCTACAAGTCTGTAGTACACAAGATGTTAAGTTCCAGTGTAACATCTGCTAGCTGTTGCATAAAACAGGGCACATCAGAAGAAAATTTTGAGCCCTTGACTAAAGCTTTTTGGGTTTTTTAAATGTAGGTTTGAAAATTATCCTCACTTGAGGTGAGTGAATCTTGTCATTGCGACAAAAAACAATTAAGCTTTTTCTGAGAGGTTGGGTTGAATAATGACAAGACCAGTAGAGTTGATTTCATAGTTGTTTTGTTAAATTGCTGCTTAATTCTTTTCATTTGAAAGACTTTTGTTTCTTAAACAAGTCTATTTCCTAGACATTATTTTCACCTACTATGATGAATAAGATCCATTCTGAGTGCGTCAGCCTATTACAGCCAAGTCTGATGGAGAAGTAATAGTTTAAGCATAGTCACTACTTGAAAATAGCAGCTAAAATTACACGTCTATCAAAGTCTGAGTTTATACTGTATTAAATTTCAATACAATCCCATCCCAAAATAGAAATCTATACAAAACCAGCTTTATTAAGTCTTCTGTGCACTTAACTGCTTCCTTTAAAGAGATACAAAGGCAACCTCTGCAAACAGGTGGAGAGGTAACTCACATCAACTTCCTTTGAACTGTACCTGGAATCCAAATGAAATTTGCCACAGCAAAATTCCCAAGCTGGCCTTTTCCTTTTCTTCTGTTTGTTTTCCCTCTTTCTTTTGTTCTTTTTAAAATTTGTTAATTTTTTCCCCGTTCTTTGCTAGCATATGTAATCACTCTGCTTGTGTGTCATGAAAGCCAAGTGCTTCTCCCTGTCATTGGTCTGGAATTGAACATTTATCTTTCCTCCGGAAATCTTTCCCCCCTTTGCTGAATTTGGAGCCAGCAGAGCTTAATCTCTTTTGAACTCAAATCCATGTGAAGTGCAAGTGAAAAACAGGTGCGAGCTGAGCTCTGGCTTAAAATAGCAAACAGTAGTAAAAGTAGCTGCTGTTCATTTGGGAGAAGATAACAAATGAGACCTCCCAGGAGTCAGCAGTGCGACTTCACACTGTTTCTCATCTATATAAATGATCTAAATACAGATAGCAATGGTAAACAAGCAAATTCTATTGATAGCAGAAGTATCAGGGAGTAATAAGCCCAGAGCAAACAGCAAAGTGTTCAGGGGATTTTGATCTACTACTTCTGCAAATGCATAATTGTCAGTCTTACCAGCAAAAATAATAGTGTGAGATAATAAGCACAAATAAATGGGGCTGAGCAACGACTATGCTGTACAGACATTTGAGCAAAGACCTTGAAATTTAAAAACAGAACCTTGATCTAAGATGCAGAGGAGGCGCTAACAGTGAGCCAGGATGCCCCAGCAGATTGCTGTCGAGTACCTGACTTGGAAGGGCTCTGGTTTGTAAAGCTGCAGCTTTATTGTATGGCCTTTCTGATAGGAACACCATTGTGATTAAGCAACATGGCAAAATTGAATGAAACCTTCCTTTCCTTCAGTCTCTGGATCTTTTTTCCCTGCCTGGCATCTAGTGTATTTTAATTATTTTTGGTCAAAACACGAGGACTAATTTAGACAACAGTGAAGGAAGGATTGTTCACTACATAGGAATGTTTTGCTCCTGATGTTAATGTCATCGGGTCATGTGAAGAGATAGTGCATGATCCATTATAGTCTCGTGGGTCATGGAGTATGGGAACAGGTTGGTAAAAGCAAACAAATCTGTACACATACTTCTCTTAAGGGACAGATGCAAGGTGGCTGTTTCAGAGGCAGAGAGGGGGGTACCAAGCTCTTACTTGGTGTTAGATGTGTTAGGGGTCTGAAAATTCCATATCTGCACTTTCCCTCGTTGGGATGCTAGTAGGTGGAGTTCGCTTGGTTAGCGCTTGGTGAGACCTTAAAAAGGAAAAGAAGCGTTTTCAGTGGAAAAGAAGCACCTTCACAAATGAGCAGATGGATAATGGCCTTATGACTTGTTTGTTAAGGGTGGAATGAACTAGGCTCAGAAGGAGCAAGAGGTGAGAGCTTGCCTAGAAGGATAAGGACGAAATAACCAGCACAGTGATGTAATTACTCTGTGCTCAAAGAGAGCTAGAATCAAGATTGCCTTAGAGTCTGAAGGTGGGTCTGAAGAAAAATTGGACTTAAGAATAGGAGAACTCTGGCCTTCTGGTCAGCAAGAGAGAAGCTTGAGCTTACTGCCCAGTGGACCTGGAAGGTAAAGTAAAAGAGTTTTACGGAATATCAGCATTGATCTGCTGATGTTGCACGTGTTGTGTTTTTTTTTTTTAAATACCTCGAATGCTCCCCTACAGGGTGAAGGCTGTCCCTGTTTGTTATAGGGAGCCCCCCTATAAGCAGCCTTGGGAGCCCCCCTGCCAGAGAACAGACCTGACACAGATAACCACAGTGCCAGGGAACAAAATGTGATGCAAAGGAGATGTTGTTTGTTTAGGGTTTGTTTCGGGCAGGGTGTGGGGGGGTGCATCTTGTTATTTCGTACGGTTTGTCTTCCACAGACACCTCACTCTTTATAACACACTGTAACTTTTGGCATTAGGAAGCAACTTTTTCAAGCTATTTCTGAAGTGCTTATTTCTGAATATACCTAGCTATTATGATATTTTTATATATTTATATATATAATAGCTATTTCTGAATTTCTTAATGAAGATATTTCTGTAAAAAGCTTCTCCACTTGAATAGAAGGCATTCTTAAACACTCCTTACTAATTTGTATTACAGTTGTGTCTCAGAGTTACTGTCATGGGTGAGTGCCCTGTTGTGTGAGGAATTCCAGAAACATCAGAGAAATATAAAATCGAACAGATAAAGAGCAGATGGAAGCCACAAGGCAAATATTGGCAAGTCTCATCTTGCCATTGTTGGGGTTCTGCAGGTGAGACAGAAGCTGAAAAGAAAGCTGATTATTGTGATGTTAGGGGTGAGGGTCAGAGTTGGGGGGTCCTTTTGCTCTCAGAAGGAAAACGATTACAGAAACCTGTGTGAAAACTAAAGGTCTAGAGCTTTTAACTCTTTTTGCTGATACATCACCTCATTAGAGTATAAGGGAAGAGGTAGGTAGGACGTATACAGGCACAAAATCCTATAGTAGTACTGACTTAAAATATTGAATGGGCACGGTCCATCCTTCATTTTTCTTTAATTAAAACAAATGTATTGAGGACAAAATGGTGTAATCAATCACAGGATTAATGGAAGAGAGAACAGCTTCAGTCCTAAATTCTATCTAAGTACACTAATTTTCCATTTTATCACCTCCTGATTTTTACCTAATTGTTTTGGGGAGATGTGTTTTCTCTTCTGCTGACATAGTGATGTGTTATAGAAGCCACCCAAATTGGGCTGCTGGCCTGATTCCAGCATATGGTCTCCTCTGTTATTATGCAAATCCAACCAGCAGAGGAACAAAATCCATCAGCTGAGGCAAATGGGGTGATTGCTTAGCAAAAATTCCTGAGGAATAGAAGCTGGGGAAGACATGAATTCTGATGCAACAAAATCTGGGGCACAGGGAGGAACTGACACCCTTCTATTTGACTCCTTGCTGTGCGTAAACTCCTCTAGCTCAGTGAGGTGTGTTTTGCTCCTATTCACTTCTACAAGCCAATCCATCATTGTGGGGTTTATATGTAAATGATAATGGAAGT
Source organism: Phoeniculus purpureus (assembly GCA_028565055.1). NCBI lineage: Eukaryota > Metazoa > Chordata > Aves > Bucerotiformes > Phoeniculidae > Phoeniculus > Phoeniculus purpureus. Next base: position 2,556,910 of record JAOXOE010000771.1, on the reverse strand, counting down.
AGGTTCCAGTTCTGTTCTTTTCTCTTGGATGTGTGTTACCAGATCTATCATGTTGAGGCATTGCTTCATTATTTTTATCTCCCAAATCTCTTTTACTGAACTGTTTAGGAAAAGTGATGTGTTTTCTCTGGACTGCAGAAAGCAATGCCAAGGGTACTGTGCAGTCTGAATATTTCCTGTGAGTGACCCCATGTAACACTGAGGTCATTTTCTGCCAGGGATGGTGCCTCCATTAAGTCTTAGGAAAAGACGCCGAAGTGTTCTAAGTAAATTCCAGCTTTGATAGAAAGGTTTCGCTTCTAATTTGTAACGACATTTTCCCCCTTAGCTAGGAGAGAGAACTATACCAAATTGTAAAGTTCCATTAAATACTTTTCACAGTTACCCCAATCTTTCTAAGCTTATGGTATTTTACAAAAAATTATTCTTAGAGGCTTTTCACTGCCAATTTCTGTGTCCCCTTGCTGATCTAGAGCAAAAATAGTCTGATCTTGTAGCATAACTAATTAGTGGCTGTGAGATAAAAAGGCACATTTGCACTCTACATTTGCATCACACAAGGTTAGACCTAGTAAATGAGATGAAGCACCATTAATAAACAAACAACTGAGGTCAGATCCACTGTTCTTTTATTCTATCCACTTCTGTTATAAGTTTTACACTTCCTGTGCTCCACAATTACACAATTACTAGTTTCCTAAATACTACCTGAGTTTTGACAAAACAAACACTTGCAAAAGCAAAGTCCTGTCTATTCAGTAGAAATTATTTTCATAGGTGATGAAACCTGGAATAGCTTTTAGGCTGAGTTCTTATTTCTTTGGGGTGGCGGAGGGGCAAGGTTGGCTTTTTCTTAAGGGATCAGGCAAGGCATGATTTAAGCTGAGTACTTCTCTAATTTTAATGTATAACTTCTGTAAAGTTATAGAATAATCACTGTTTTAGGTTTTATGGGTATGGGGTTTTTTTTTTTTTGGGTGGGTGATGTTTGTGTCGGTTTGGGGTTTTTTTTAAAATCTCAAACCCCCCTAAATTATGACATGGTGGATAGCTCCAGTGCTGATTAAACCTACATATTCAGGTCTAGGCACATCAAGGACAAGAGAGTCATTAGAGAGAGTCAGCATGGCTTCACCAAAGGGAAGTCCATGCTTGACCAACCTGATAGCCATTTATGACGGCATAACCAGGTGGAGAGATGATGGCAAAGCAGTGGATGTGGTCTATCTTGACGTCAATAAGGCATTTGACACAGTCTCCCACAGCATCCTCACAGTCAAACTGAGGCAGTGTGGTCTTGACGATCGGATAATGAGGTGGGTCATAAACTGGCTGCAGGGTAGAAGCCAGAGAACAGTGGTCAGTGGGACAGAGTCTAGCTGGAAGCCTGTATCTAGTGGAGTCCCCCAAGGGTCAGTACTGGGACCAGTCCTATTCAATCTATTCATTAATGAAGACTTGGATGAGGGATTAGAGTGCACTGTCAGCAAGTTTGTTGATGACACAAAGCTGGGATGAGTGGCTGACACCCTAGCAGGTTGAGCTGCCACTCAGCAGGACCTGGACAGGCTGGAGAGCTGGGCAGGGAGAAACTGAATGAACTCTAACAAGGGCAAGTCTTGCATCAGGGCAAGAACAACCCCAGGTACTAATTCAGGTTGGGGACTGACCTGTTGGAGAGCAGTGTAGGAGAAAGGGAGTTGGGGATCCTGGTGGCCATCAGGATGACCATGCGCCAGCAATGTGCCCTTGTAGCCAAGAAGGCCAATGCCATCCTGGGGTGGATCAGAAAGGGGTGGTTAGCAAATCAGGAGGGGTTCTCCTCCCCCTCTACTCTGCCCTGGTGAGACCGCATCTGGAATATTGTGTCAGCTCTAAGCCCCTCAGTTCAGGAAGGGCACAGAACTGCTGTGAGAATCCAGCACAGAGCCACAAAGATGATTGAGTGTAACGCCTCTCTTATGAGGAAAGGCTGAGGGAGCTGGGTCTCCAGCTTGGAGAAATGGAGACTGAAGGGCTAATTTTTATAATTATGTGAAGGGTGGGTGTCAGTTGGATGGAGCCAAGCTCTGCTCAGTGCCATCTAATGATAGGACAAGGGACAATGGGTGTAAGCTGGAACATAGGAGGTTCCATATGCATATGAGAAGGAACTTCTTCCCAGTGAGGGTGACAGAGCTCCTTCTTTGGAGACACTTAAAACTTGCCTGGATATGTTCCTGTGTGACTTGGTCTAGGTGATCCTGCTGTGGCAGGGAGATTGGACTGGATGATCTTCTGAGGTCCCTTCCGATCTCTAATGTTCTGTGGTTCTGTGATTAATCCCCTGGAAACCCATGAACTGGCTGGGCAGAACTCTGCAGAACTGCAAACTGAGCCCTTATTACTGTGGAGACCCAGTTCTGAAGGACGTGACAACTAGAGGCAGAAGAAATGTGTTACTTCTTTTTATACATGGGTCTATAATTTTATCTGCATAAATTAGACACATATTAAGAAGCCACAGATTTGTTATCCCTGCCATTCTGTTGCCTTTGTAATTAAGCCTGGCTCACACTCCACCTTCATTTTCTAGCCCTATTCATTACTATAGTATTTTCTGGCTCTACAGTGCCCTAGTAGTCCACCCCCACCTTTCTGATTAATTATATTTGCTCCACATGTTTCCACTTTTGCCAGTTCAGCACCTCTGGGAGCAAAATCAGCTGTTGAACACCAGAGACTCTTTTCTTTGAAGTATTTTATTTAACAAAGTTGGACAGCCAGAGGACAACAGGAGAGTTGGGAAGAAACAAGAAAGTCTTTAATGGTCTAATGTTTTTAGGCTGTTCCAGGGCGATGCTTCACTTTTATTGCGTGTGGTGTAAAACAGTGCTAAAGTTAATCTGCTTTCCTTCCTCTTTTGCCCAAAACTAAGTTGTTACTCTTCAATTATCTTATTTTTTTTATTAAGAATATTTTTAGTGCATGTTTTACACCAAGCCTGGGTTTTTTTAATACTTGTCCTCAAATCACTCAAATCTCAAAGTCTTAGCAGTAATTATCAGTACTTCTTAAAATTTTCACTGCATGTTCATAACAAGAAAAGCACATTACCCATGAACTGAATAACCCAATTCTAAAAGAGCTATGACACAGCACAGTGTTCTTTAAAGATATTAGTTTTTGTTAAAAAAGGGCATTTGGAGCTCTACAGCTACACGGAAAAGCAAAAAAAGGATCCTAGATCTTAATTTGCCCTTTTTTCTGCTGATAAAGCTGTTCTTTGCTTATAGTACTTTGAAAGCCTTAGAAAAGTGTATTTGCAGTTAGTCCTAAAGGGAAATAGATTTTGGAAAGAATTAATTTCAGTGCATTTCTGCAGAAGATTTTGGGGACATTGCAATTAGGCTCGAGATGAAAAGCACTGCCAGGAAGTAATTTACCTTTGTTATGGATGTGTCATGTGTATTATTGAGCAGTTTCACACTCCAGTGTATAGACAGCATTCCAAAGAGAAAGGAGTCTCATTTTCCCACACGTGCATTATGTTTCAGAGCTCCCAGGTATCTTGAACAGAAATGTGACCCTTAGCCCTAAGCAAAGTGTCAAAGAGCATTTCATCTTAGTTTTTGATTCTTTCATACGCCAGTAGCAACAGTTGACTAAAAATACACACGTGAAGCTTTCTGGTAAAAAGCAACCTTTGGTTTTTTTAGGAGCAGTAAGCTTTGCCAACATATTAATTAATTGGTAAAGAGCAGAGTATAGGTGACTAAGAGAGGTTGGAATTGGGTAGGAGGGAGATGTCTTAGTCTTCTGCTAATTGCTACCAGGTTATCTACCTGGTATGCAAGTAGGTATCACCAGAGAGTCAAAACACTACTATACTATATTAATGGGAATTTTTATATACAAGCGAGTTTACATGATCCATTAAAAGGTTTCTATGAGTAAAGCTTTTCTGAATGTGTGTATTTTGAGATTTACAATCCTATTCATAGTATGTGGGAATCAGTGGATTGGTGAATTCTGTATTATCTACTGATGAGTGGCTTCTGTTTTGGAGCTTCTCTCTGTGTTTTGGTGTTTGCCTTCTTTAGCCAGCAACCTGTATTCATGAACTAATACCCTTTGCTTTAACAAGAGTTGCTTCTATACAACAACTTGCTAAAAATGGATTTTACCATATGCTAGAGACCTTGCTAGCCAAGTTCAGTCCATACAAAACTTTTCATGTTTGTGTTACAGGCTCTTGTAGACTGATCTTTGCCAGGGCAACCCTAACGTACAAACCTGAACAGTGTTGTTCTAGTTAGGCGTTACCTTTTCTTTTTATCAGAATTCAACAGTGGAATATTTTGTGTAAAGATCCCAAAAGAAACAAAGGATTAAACACTCATCGCACAGCTTAAGGTCCCTTCAGAGGTTTTCTGGCTTCTGTAAGTTCATACACTATGGACTTGTAGACGATTCTGCTTAATGACAGCTGTGGTGAGGAATAATTCCCTTATGGGCAAGCTGCCCCAGCTAAGAGGCTCTCCAAGAGATAGGAGGTTGATTTTGTCAAACACTATATTCCACAGGATAATTTCATCCATGCTGAACATGGTGACAAAATGACACAAGGGATAGGATGAGGAGCAATAAGGGGAGACCACTCCAAAATCACATCAATTAATATAGCTAGAGATTACATTATCTGTGACACTAACAGTAGAACTCCCATGAATAATAATGATTCAGTGATCAGTTGAAATGTAGGATTTATTTTAATATATCTCCCTGAGACATTCTGTCTTCCCAATTAGAAATGAAAACATTTAAGAGAAGTTAAGTGGCTTCATGTAGATCATACAAAGAATAGCAAAAATTATACATATTGAGACTGACTGTTCTCTTTCGTATACTCATAGGACACTCTTAATCAAGCAATTTTTCATAGAATCAGAGATTTGTTTAGGTTGGAAGAGAACTCGGATCAGCCAATTCCAACCCCCTGCCATGGGCAGCAACACCTCTCACCAGACCATGTTGCCCAGAGCCCCGTCCAGCCTGGCCTTGAACGCTGCCGGGAATGGAGCAGCCACAACCAGTCTGGGCAACCTGTGCCAGTGCCTTAGCCCCCTCACAGGGAGGGGTTTCTTTGGGGCAGCCCTACTGATTATTTTGAGCTTCAAATGTTGCTTGATTTAACCATCAACTGAACATTTGTGCTAATTTACTTTCCGCACTACTGGAAATTTAAATATGTTTAAGGATTGACTGTACTACACGCAGTAAAAGGAAGTACTTTCTATTTCCCTTCAGTTTCCATAAGCAGGTGAGAAGGCATCCTCAGGGACTATCATCAACCTTTCAAAGGGGTAGCATTCAGCTGAACTGTGTTACACCACAGATGTCATGTTCTAATGCTCTTACTGCATCTCTGTCTCCCTCTAGTTTCATTATATCCTCCTAATCTGACTGATTCTTGGATAGTTTACTCAGCAGAACTAAAATCAGCTTTGAAAAGTGATCAAGGTTGGGAAAACTTGCATAGGGAGTTGTGTCCCCTGAATCGCATTAGAATATGGGATTTTTATCCTTAACCTCAGTCTAATCCTGCATTAAAAAGAACTCCAGTGGCTTACTCTCTAGCAATAAGCCAAGGTCTACATTTCCTTTTCTTCCCGAGACACACCATACAATAATTCCCAAATAATAAGAGATGCCTAAGCATGTTTGACAAATTGGACTGTTTTCTTCTGTTTGTAGTAGCCCTTTGTGTGTTCACAAGGCTCCCAATACCTCCATAATCGTATCTTTTGAGGCATACCTGAAAGTGCTTTACGACTGACTTCCTCAATCTGTATGCAGATTTATACTAAGCTAGTAAATAACCTGTAACAATCCCTATGGTTTGTGCTCTTTGCAGTCCAATTCTGTTCATTTGTAAATGGCTTCTATTCTTGTGCACATCAGCAGTAATAAGATTGCTAATAAAAAGCTGTTAATATAATATATAATGTGAATAGCAAGTGTAACTTAGAGGGATGAGTTTTGACACAAAAGCTTTTTCAAGCTCTGGGCAAAAACAGATTAATACAGTTTTATTTCTTCTTTTGTTTTGCTTTTGCAGTCTAAATACAACCTTGTGGCAAAACTTCTGTTTCTAATTCCGTTTCTCTTGCTCTCATGTATGTTATACCTTTGTCTTGTTCATTTCAGTATTTCTGTGCTTTGACAGTGTCTTGAGGTCAGGTGCCGAAATTAGTCAAGTGCCCAGCCTGAAAATGTTCACGCAGTGGTTTAGGTGATTCATTTTTTGCTTTTTTTCTAAACTGGAAGCTATTGACAATGGACCTACTCTGTAATGTTGACTCTGAGTAGAAACAAAACTTGTGATTGCAAAATGTGTGTAGAGACTTCCTTGGTAACAGCATCATTAATGGTGCCCATACAATGATTTCTGGTGACTCTCAAAATTATTTTGCTATCTGCATTACTCCAGTGTGCATGGACAGAGAGAAATTGAATGAACTATAACAAGGGTTAGTGTAGAGTCTTGCATATGGGCAAGAAGAACCCCAGGTACCAGTATAGGTTGGGGACTGACCTGTTGGAGAGCAGTGTAGAAGAAAGGGACCTGGGGATCCTGGTGAACAGCAGGATGACCATGAGCCAACATGGTGCTCTTGTGGCCAAGAGGGCCAACAGCTTCCTGGGGTGGATCAGAAGGGGGCTGGGTTAGTAGATAGAGAGAGGGTCTTCTGCCCCTCTACTATGCCCTAGTGAGACCACATCTGGAGTATAGTGTCCAGTTCCGGGCCCCTCATTTCAAGAAGGACACAAAGCTGCTGGAGGGAGTCCAGCGTAGAGCAAGAAGGATGATAAAGGAAGTAGAACACCTCCCTTATGAGGAGAGGCTGAGGGAGCTGGGTCTCTTTAGCTTGGAGAAGAGGAGACCAAGGGGTGACCTCATTAATATCTATAAATATGTGAAGGGTGGGTGTCCGGAGGATGGAGCCAGGCTCCTCTCAATGTCATCTAGTGATAGGACAAGGGGCACTGGGTGAAAGCTGTAACATAGGAGGTTCCATATAAATATGAGAAGGAACTTCTTCCCAGTGAGGGTGATGGAGCATTGAAACGGACTGCTCAGGGGGGTTGTGGAGCCATCTTCTTTGGAGACGTTTCAAACTCGCCTGGCTATATTCCTGTGTGACTCAGTCTAGGTGATCCTGCTGTGTCAGGGGGATTGGACTAGATGATCTTTCGAGGTCCCTTCCAATCCGTAATATTCTCTGGCTCTGTAAAGCCAACATGTGTTGGCAGGAAGGGAATCATCTACTGTTTAAAAAAAAAAAACCCCAGAATCTAGTCTTCCTTCTTGGAGGCAGTCAGAAAACTGTTGACATTCAGCCTTCTGTTAGTCTGATTTGTATTGTCTAAGGACTGAGTTGTCTCACCTAGTGATGAGTGCAGCACTAGAACTTGAAACCCAGGGTTTTTTCTAGCTTGTGCAATGCAGCTAATGTGTGCAGATTGTCTTAGGTGATGTTGGTTGTTGCTGTGTCCTACCTATTGGAATTGCTTCTCTTCTCACCACCACCCCTGCACCTTGCATTTTGATTGCTGGTGCTGTGACTTGGGTGGCTTGAATGCTGTGACCTTGTTTCTCAGAAACTTGTTATCTCTGCATACAGTGAGTGAGGTTTCACTGAAATTCTCTGTCTTAACTTAGGACGAATATGAGATAACTCATCAGGAACTCTCATGTTTGAAATCCCCACAGGAACTTGGGGGCTTTAAATGGAACCCACTTGCACAAACATAATTATAGGTGTGGGCTTCGGAACTTATTTTTGTTTGGTAGCAAGATATCAAGAGACACCTACACTGTCACTTTTTCTGCAGTTGGATCTGTGGCTTAATATTTTCATAGAATAGGGAATGATTGAGTGTGGGAATTGCATATCAGAGGAGCGGTAGTGAAATGTCATTTGTGTTGCATAATTTGTACTATCGCTTGTCAACAGTGATCCCCTTAATGCCACCCCTTTGACAGATGAGCAAAGCAAAGCTTTTAGAATTCTGAAGAGTAAAAGCTGGGATAAAGAGACAACCTTGTTTGATTCCCTTCTGGAGTTGAAAGGATTTGAAAGTCATGACACTGGTTATTACAGTGGTCTTGGGAGAAATGCATAGAAACTTAATCTATCTAATCAAAGTGTCTCAAAAGATAAACCTAATCAAAACTTCTGTTTTTTATACAACTTTTGACGTGTTTCTAATTTCTCCTAGTATTTATTATTAGCCAAGGAAGAGCTGTGTTAGCAATATTAATTATTACTTAGCTGCTACTCAGTGCATTGGGTTATGCTTCCCTAATAACAACAGCCTGGGCTTCTAAGGACCTCAGCTGGGCCCTGGGCAGACTTTAACTGTGGTGAAAGATATCGTCTTGAGAGTCCTGGAGAACGTTTGGTGATGTCAGATAAAAAGTGCTGTCTCATGATGTGATTTATTCCAGTTAGTCATACTTGTTGAAACCGAATAGGTGTCCAGCAAAGAGAATCTACGGTATGAAATCTTCATTCAAACATTCGAGGTTAGGACTGTATTACACACAGGTGCAGTTAGGACTCTATTACACATAGGTGCACAGGTGTGCACAAAACTAAAGACTTCTAGTACCATCAGAGGGCCTTGGGCCCTGAATAGAGTTAGGTCAGCTAATGCAAAGATACAGGCCACTTTCTCATGTTTGAAGTTCACAGGGGCTATGGAGCAGCATAACCTCACTGGCAGCACTGTTTCGCCTCCAGTGGCTGAGGAGGTGATCTGTTTCATCTGCTCAGCACCAGTGAGGTCACACCTGGAATGGTGGTTCCAGTTCTGTGTTCCATAATCCAAGAGAAATACAGAGCCACTCCAGAGAGTCCACCAAAAAGTCATTAAGATGATTAAAGGAAGAAAGACTGAGCAAGCTGGGATCAGAGAAGGATCTTATCGCTGAACATAGATATTTGAAAGAGAGGGTGCAAAGTTGATGGAGGCAGGCTCTCTTCAGTGGTGACAGGACAAGAGACAGTGGGCACAAGTTGACACACAGAAGTTTGATCATCAGGAAACACTTTTTTACTTAATGCTCAGTGTGACTGAGCATCCTACTCTGGGTGACCCTGCTTGAGCCAGGGGTTTGGAACATAGGATGTCCAGAGGTCTCTTTCCCCTGTGATTGTGTGACTTCTGGACACTAACATTTTAATGATGGACCATCAAGTAAGAAGTAGGCAGGTGCTTACTTAGGAAATTTAATGGTAGTGCTGTTACTGCAACTTCCAGGAATATCTTTAAAGCTTAGAGGATGACAAGGGGAATGGATAAGCTGTTTTAGATTAAGAGACATAAAGAACTCATTTTCACTTATCCAAACAGGAGCCAGATGTGAATACGATTATTCTTGTATGAATATGACAAGTATAAAAGTTAGTACCAAGTTGAGAAGACAATAATTTTAAATGAAATGGCAATACCAGTGTATGATCATATTTTAAATGACCAAGGTTTTTAATAGTAACAGGAATGAAGCTGTGGAACTGCTAGAACACAAAGCAATAGACAAAGGAGCATAATATTTTTCCGGGCTCTGTATAGTAAAGTCCATGTAAAGTGGCTGCTCTGTTTTTAGTGTTCTTGCACTGTTACTAATCTGAATGGCAGTTATTCCCAGTCATCCTTAAAGGCTGGAAATTTCCTTTATCTACTGAAGCTGGAGTGGGAGTCTTTGGAGCATCACAAATTGTCTGCTGCTAGTGTGTCAGACAGTGAGACTTTAAGCAACACTGAAAAGTTTCTGAGGTAGTACCAACTGCTTCCAGCTCACATGGTGAAGTTAGCCCAATTACCATACGCAGCAGAGGAAAGGGTAGTAACTCCAGTGTGTGCTTTGTCGGGACTGCTGCTGGTGTTTTGTCCCTGTGTGATAAATTTTTGAGTACACCCTTAGGCTTCGGTACGTGCTTCAAACTTTTTAGGTAAAACGTGCAAAGGTTGTGCCTTTGTCTTGTCTTTTGTATGTTATTCTGAGGCTCCTGTCTGTTTACAGTGTAGATCTTACATTTGCTGCAGAATGGTTGAAGATCTTCGTTGCATACTGTCACAGTTGGAGTAGAAGTTTGAATATTCTGGAATTAATGCCTATGAATTTAGGCACTTCCCTCTGCCATGTGTTTGTTCATAAGGTATCTGTGTGTTGTGTCAATCCTGGCCCCTGTTTAGAAGAGATGGATTTTGCTTCTGTCTCTCTAAGCAGTCACAAAACTTGGGCTTCAGGTGGGTAAAGAATTTCATGGCAAGACTGCAGAAATTAGTTGTTTCATGATAAGGCCACAGAAATTAGTTGTTCTTTTCTACATCCTACAAAAAAATTGAACTTAGTATTTCATTAGTTGATTCTAAGTTTAAACTCTCGTGTACTGTGTAATCAATTACAAGTTAGATGTCTATGGGAGAAGTTCGTTTGCAGCTCAAATGGCAGCTTGGTTGTTTACAGATCTTGTAAGAGTGAGTAAATAAATTGAGGGAGTTGTATTTAGCTAGAATTTTGCCCACTTTATTTCCTTTTTTGTGTTTCTTTTTAGTTGATTCTTTGATCAAATAATTAATGTTTGCAGTAAGATGTGGTATAATACAGGAAGCACAGCTATAGGTTTTTTCTAAGAATAAACTTACTTGACATGAGATGGGTCAGTATGTCCCAAATTTTCCACATGTTTAGCCATAGAATGGCCCAAGTTGAAGGGCCCTCCAAAGGTCATCCAGTCCAACTCCCCTGCAGTGAGCAGGGACATCCTCAACGAGATCAGGTTGCCCAAAGCCTTGTCCAGCCTCCCCTTGAATATCTGCAGGGATGGGGCTTTAGCTCTCCCCCTGGGCAAACCTGTTCCACTGTTCAGCCCCCATCCTGCTAAAGAACTTCTTTCTAACATCCCATTTCACTCCGCCCTTCTCTAACATGAAACCACTGACCATCGTCCCATCCCTACAGGCCTTCATAAACAATCCTCCAAACATTACATAACAACCCAGGACTGCTTCGTATATTCAATTATTGTGGTTTGCTGAATGAATAGTAATGTCTTAATGGCTAATTGAACTTTGGGGAATGTGACGGGCTTGGGGATTTAGGTTTTAAGTATTAGGGAGGTAGACTTTGTGAACAAACTTGAAGTCCTGAATAATTTGGGGAGTGGAATGATAAATATCGCAGAAGGATTTTGAGGAATTTCTAATTTATGTCATTTTTGATTGATAGTCATGAGGGATATTTTCAAAGGTCAATATAGAGGTGGAATGCATAATTAAATACAGATTATTCAGGGAGAGATTGGACCCTGAAATATGAACAGATTAAATTTGTATCAATAAATACTAAACATAGGATGACATCATTTAATTTCAGATCAGATTATATATCCCACCTCAACAAATGAAAATGATGTATAGCTGCAGTTTCAGGGCTGCATAATAAGTGTAGGAGAAGGGGTGAAGATTTGATGCCTGTGATTTAGAGTACAGCAAGACAACAGAGCTGAGTGTGAAGAGGACCCGCACAGTGTGTGTGTGATTTAATCCAAGTATTTATACCTGTGTGCCAAGTAATGTGTTGAATAATTGCAATTTATGGAAGATGCAGGAGCAGGGCAAAACAATTTATATCCCATATTGGCTATCTCCAGTGTGTATTGACTGCTGGACAAAACCCACTTGATTTAATCCTGTTCTTGATAAACACTGGTTTGGTTTGAAGATGCTTCACTGTTCTGCAGACACTATGTGAAAACACAATCACACCTCTTCACACTGCACATCAGGGGTGTTAATGCAGGTTTCCAATTAGAATTCATTACTTGGTGGTACAGTAGGAGAATCCAATAAACCTAGAATCCAATTGCAAATGTGTTATGTTGATTAATGATTAAGTCATTTTGTCCGTCAGGTTCTCATCTGATTCATCCAAGCTCTTTTATGTGTGACAGTATTATTCTTGTAAACATAGTGGTTTAAGAGTATAAGTGAGGTGGAGTTTGTAGAGAGAGGCAGTATCTTTTATTGGACTAATGGATGTGACTTGGCTGTGCTCCTGATAGCTTGTCTGTTCCTTCCTTGCTATTTCAGTTGATCTAATGAGTGATATCACCTACAAACCCAGCCTTGTTCTTATCTGTAACCAGAGGTAAAGGGCTTTTGCGTGTTTGTAGTTTTCTGTGTGTACATGTAATATAAGAGCAAAATGAAAAAAGGGAGGTTGGGTTTTTTAAAAACAAATAATTACATTCATAAGCATTTAACTTGAAAAGTTGTCTTTTTTTAATTATTTCACGAAATTTAGTCTTAAAAATATTTCCAGAATGGTGACAGGAATGACAGCAGAAACTATTCCTGGAGTCTTCAGAGACGCTGCTGCTTCTCACTTGTTCTGTATTACAAACCCCTAGGAAATGGCTGAGGGGCATGTTCAGGAGCACTGCACTGCATTCCTCTTTTAATTGATAGCGCTTAGCTTGTACAAACATAGTGCTCTGGACTGTCTGGGTGTATTGCTACCTCCTGGACTTTCCTTTTGTAAGCCAAGAATCTGTAGGTAATGGTTGCAAAAACAGTCTCCCACACTCCAACTTGTCCTTTTACCAAGTGCTTATATTTTAAGTAGTTTGTTCATTTTCTGCTTGTAAAACCTGAGATAACTCTGGTGCTGATGTATCCTGATGTGGGGGAAGTACATGACTTCATAGGTTATGTCATGTGAAACTCATACATTTAGATCTGAGAGTTCTGGAGAGCTGATAAAATCTGTGCCCTATGATACAGTGGTCTGGTACCAAATCCGCTTCAATCCCATGGCAAAGCCTCTTGGTATTTTACTGTTCCTATTTACTTTAATCTGAACTGCTTCAGCTTTAGACCACATCTGGAGTATTGTGTCCAGTTCTGGGCCCCTCAGCTCAAGAAGGACACGGAGCTGATG
>JAOXOE010000771.1:2486462-2543816 GCA_028565055.1 Phoeniculus purpureus | reverse complement strand
AGCACTGGAAGGGGCTGCCCAGGGGGGTTGTGGAGTCTCCTTCTCTGGAGACATTTCAAACCCACCTGGCCATGTTCTTGTGCCACTGGAACTAGGGGATTCTGCTGTGGCAGGGGGACTGGACTGGGGGATCTTTCAAGGTCCCTTCAACCCCTAATACTCTGAGATTCTGTGATCCTGTGATTCTAAGATTCTGTGATTCTGTGATGCTTTTCTTTTCTTTTGGCATTATTTCCCAAGGTCTGGAATCCAGCAGAGCAGAGATGACTCTATTAGTTGTTTTCTACAGTGTTTGGAGCTGATCATTTACGGAGGTTTCTCTGAAACCCAAGAGGTCTGTCATAAGCCGAGGGGACCTTGCAGAGGCAGCTGGGTGGGCTGTCCTGCTCTCATACCACTGCTGGCAGCACAGAACTGGACTTTAGCAAATGTCTTCATTTCTAGCAGCTGCTCCCCAGTACTAATTTTGCCATACGGCCCCTACCCCCCTAATCAGCATCTATGATCCATAAACAAGCTCCGTTTCTTTCCTCATACCAAACAGCCACGCGCCACGATGAAAGCTCGTACTGCTGTTACTCTCTATTGTGAGAGCTACTCAGGGCTTTGGCTAGTGGCACGATGGCATGCGAAAATTCTAAAAATAGCAGAGCAGAAAGGGTTTATCAAAGAAATATTCCTTTTTATAACTTAGAGAGGTTCCATTCACCGTTTGTCAGTGTCCTACATACCTCTGTAGGTGTTCGTTTGTATCACTTAATGGAGATCTTAAAACCTGCCTGGAGTTGTTCCTGTGCGACTTCATCTAGGTGATCCCGCTCTGGCAGGGGGATTGGACTAGATGATCTTTGGGGTCCCTTCCAATCCCTAATGTTCTGCTATTCTGTGATCTATCACTGTGACTAAGCAGTGAGGATGCTTCACGGCAAGCGTGCTGCTATGAGGAGTTAATTAAATATTCATCGTAACAGCACCGACGCTAACAGCCCGGCTCCGTGTTTGTCCTCGTATGTGTCTGTACCACGCTGCTGTCAGAGAGCTGCTTGTGTTCATCACTGCATGTCAGAAGTACAAAAAGGCAAAGCCATCACCTAGGCCTTGTCTTCAGCCCAACATCACCCTATCCCGAGGCAGAACAGCAGGCGTATGGTGTGCCAGGGCAGCACAGTGCGGTGCACTAAACCAACCCTTCCTGAAGACACCCTGAGCTCACCACACCGATGACACTTTGGGGACAGACTTCGCCTGTGGGGTTCCCCATTCGCTTCATCCCAGATACTGGATTTCCCAGACACAGCCAGACAGTGCTGTCTGCAGCAGATTCTCCAGGTTCATGGGTGGTCCCACAAGACTTTAAGGCTCTCTTTTGCGTACAGGATCATTTAAGGCTAATATTTACATTGTGAAGGCATCCAGCCTAAAATGAGGGAGAGGATGTCTTAGAGAACCACTGTGAAAGGGCTGGTGAGGCTGGCGCTGCAGACAGCTCTGCAGGGTTCAAGGAGGTCTCTGCAAGGGGCAGAGCTCTGCTGAGGGTGGAGAGCAGACCCTATCACGCCAGCACATCCCACGGCGGGGATGACCTCACATGACAGCACAGAGGTTTCCATCTCAGAGACAGCAGGTCTCCTGGCTAGACACCGAGGGGACAGTGCCATGCTTCAGCACTGCCGCCGTGACAGTTCTGGAGCGCCTCTGTGCCAACTTGCTGGTTTATCTAAGGACATGAGTGGAATTATAATTACACTGCGCAGTGCAGGCAGGAGGTTTCCTGCGCTGGCAGCTGGCAAAGGGCCACCCATCCAAGCCTCTCCTGCCCAGTCCTGCCTGCTTGCAGCAGGCAGAGGCGGGAACACAGGAGACCCACTGGGACAGCAGGAGGGAGAGCAAAACCATCCAGAAAAGCTGCTAAAAGCTGCTGGCAAAAGTAGCATCATTTATCATGGGAAAGGAAGGCACAGCTGGAGGGAAAGAAGTGGGAGAGGCTTTCTCCAGACATCAAGTCAAGATCGGTGGTATGGTGTGTGCGTGAGCATGTGTGCGTGTGCGTCTGGGGAGAGCACATGCCGAGGAGCTGGTACGTCTGAATTTGTAGCTGTTTGGGCAGTCTGTGCATTTACTGAGCTGTGTTTGAGATGCGTTTTCTTGCTTTCACAGGTCTGTGAAGGAGTAACCTGCACATTGAGGCAGGCACATCCCAACCAGCCGGCAGGTTTGGGTATGAGAAGATTAACAGCAGCAGTGAACACACTTAAAATATGCTTTGCTATGAAAATACTGCCCTATAATATTTAAATGTTATTGTTGTATAAAACACTTTGCTAATAATGTTAAAGCATTGTTGGTTGTAACTAATAAGTGCTGTAAACTACAGCGACCACAATAAAATTAGGGGAAAGATTTGTAGTCTGGGAAGGTAATCTCTTGTTAGACGAGATGGTTCCAGAAGACTGGATATGAGGTGCTTAATAAGCAAGATTATCTCTACTGACAAATTCAGTCTCACATGCAGCATGATAATAATTATAATAACAATAAAACTCTGCAACAGTAACTTGCCTTCAGAAAGCAGTGGTGGGAGCAGTTGCCGACTATCTGTTCTGTCTGCTGGGCAAATCCAGATGTTAACGACCCAGTACTTGCGAGGGTGAGTCTAGCCTTTGCCATGGCCAAGGAAGGAGGACTTAGTTCTCTGCAGGAGTTCCACCAGCAGCTCTGAGTCGTCTCTCAGCAGCTCCCAGGTTTTCATCGATGTTCCCCTCTGCCCAGCAGCACAGGGCTGGGGCAGATCGCTGAGAAACTCCTTTGCCTCACTCTTCACTCATTTTTAAAAAGAGGCATGACAGCAGGCTGGGGCTGAGGGTGAGTGTTCTGCCCATTAATATCTTCACATCACTGTAAGCATCTCATGTGTGTGGTGTCATTACACCTGTAGGGCACCCATCAGCAGATGTGATGGGAAGAAGCATCCCTCCCGGCTGTGCCTGTGGAGAACATCATGGTTACCCACAAGACAAGGATCAGCAGACGAGTGCAGTGCAGCTGTGGTCACTGCTTCAGCTGCTTTTGCCAGGAAGTCTCCAGCAGCTGAAGAACCACAAACACAGCAATTAACCCTTTTTATAACAGTGAATTGATTTCCAGCGTGGTGCCAGACACAGCCTAGCAGGTACTGTAGACAAAAAAAACGGAGCTGCCTGGCAGTTTTTACAGTGATGTCAGAAAACACGAATGGAGTGGGTAATACATTCAGAGAAGTGAGATTCCAGGAGAACTAAATGCTAATAATTACCAAATTAATTCCTTCAATTAAAAGCGAATACACTGCTGGAATGTTTAGTACAATGAACAGCAGATAAAATTATTGTTCAATCCAATCAAAACTCAACAGGTTTTTCTGAGGATGTGATGGCATTTATTGAATTATCTCTGAACTTCTTATGCAAATCGGGGTTAGACCTGAATGCAATATGCTAATTTTGAGCTGTATCTACATCAGGCAGTTGTAATACTCTTAGGAGGAGAAAAAAGGGTAGACATTCCCGTAAGGTGCCTTCTTGGAAGATCTCCTGTAGCACTGCGGAGGGTAAGCGAGGCCACTCCCTCCTCCATCCTGCCTTCACCAGTGCCTCCAGGCAATGTCTCTTGCCAAGAAGAAAACTGGTTTAGGACAAAAGCTTCCAGAAACCATCTGGACCCTGAAGCTGCAAGCCAACA
Organism: Phoeniculus purpureus; assembly: GCA_028565055.1. Taxonomy (NCBI): domain Eukaryota; kingdom Metazoa; phylum Chordata; class Aves; order Bucerotiformes; family Phoeniculidae; genus Phoeniculus; species Phoeniculus purpureus. The sequence continues at coordinate 2,540,099 of JAOXOE010000771.1, read as the reverse complement.
CGCCTGTGGTGGGAAGGGCCAAGTGAGTAGTCACATCTTTGGGCAAAGATTCTCCTCCCAGCATCAGTTCTTTGTTACCAGATGTGAACCACCTAGCTCTTGAATGAAGGAAGGAAGCCAGCAATGGACACCCTCATCCTTCTCACACCATGCTTCCTCCACCAGCTGTGAGGGGAACCGGGGGTGGGCAAATGGTGTAAAAACATGGGTGTCTTGGAATGACCCAAACCAGCTAGCACACACTAACACATCAGGAAAACTGTACCTGCACAAAGTCACTTATCTGAGGTGGTTTTGGTGACTTCAGTCAAATTGCCTTTGCTTGACCAAGTGAAATACAGCAAACAGGAAAGTCTGGCCACAGGATGCTTCCACAGTAACCACAGAATCAAGTGAGCCCACCTGAGTTAGATTTGGGATTATAAATCCCTTTCTCTTCAGTGACTGGAAATACAAAAAGAAATTATCTATTCAAAAAAATTAGATCTATGACATTAGGAGTCTGTAATTGCATCATCCATTATAATCTGCCAAGCTCACGGACTGCAATCTTCAAATTAATGGCAGCTAAACATTTGAAACTCGAGTCTTTGCAAGCGTCTTCAGCTCCTTGGCTGCTCAGGAAGGATCTCATTCTACATTACGTATTCAGAACATGAAGATGCATTGAAAAAGATAGAAATGGCCCCAGAAGGCGGTTCCAGAAAGAAGTCATAAATGTAAATAGGAATTGAGAAAGCCGGTTTGAGCTGTAAATTGGAATTGCTTTCTAAATAAAAGTATTTCCATACAAATGTAGAAGTTTTTTACTTCCATGGCATAAGTGAAGGATTTTCCAAGATAAGCACTGAGTGGGTAACCCAGATACAGGCAGTACAAATAGTGGTTCTTACAGATACAGGTGAAATACTGATGAGTCGACACTTTAATAGAGTCAAACTTCGAAGAAATGCAAGAAAAATGTCCTGAGTGATGATACAAAGCAGGGGGGAAAGCCACTGGCATAACTGAAATGCTCAACACTTCCACAGCATGCGGAGAAGCACCTCTTGCAGAAGTACATGCACCGAGGCTGTTCTTGCTGGGAGCCGTGACCTGCAGCAAGTACAGGGCAGCAAACACGGGTGCTTCCTGCTACGAGCCCCAAGCAGTTGTAATAACAGATGGTGACGTCTTCACAGGGGTTATCGTGATGGCCAGAGTTAAAAAGGGCAGGGCTGAGCAGAGCTGTCCCCAGCCTCTCAGTGCACACAAGGTACTGCTGTGAAAGCCCTGCAGTTTACCTGCCCAGGTGCTGACACTGCCTGAAACCTCCTGCAGTGACCACCACTTTAGAGATGAAACTCAGGTACTGGCAGGGAAAACTAAGTATTTGCAAAGACGTTTGGAACCTGGAGCCGGCAGGTAGCTCTTTGGGAGGGGCTGCACACCTGCATGATGCTCCAAGCAGATGCTCTGTGATTTATAGGTGGCTGATAGGATTTAGCACATTGCCACAACAACCATGGCAGAGAGGACTCTGACTGTACCTGGCAATGCCATGCAAAGCGTTCGGTCACCACATACATGGTGCAAGCCAGCGCAGTTTGCATTAATGCAAGGTCCACCGTGTCCTAGACAGAGGGCACACATCAATAACAAACCAAATAAAGGGAAGATAGCAAGGAAGACATAAACCCCAGCCCATTCTCAGGAACAGAAAAGCACACGGGATGGTGTCTAATTCTGGGCTTTGGCCAGATCACCTGCTTTGACCTGGATCTAGGAGAGCTAAAGCAAATGGGGCTGGGCAGGGTCACCACAGAGTGTGAATTGGAATGGACCTTCCAGCCATGAGGACACCATTGTCCTTAAAACAAACTGTGAGGATTCATGCAATACAGTAGGGAGGAGTCTCTATATCAACATGATGCTGAGAGCAGGGTGGCCACCAAAGTTCATTCAAGTGATCACGATGCCAGTGCTTCCAGCTTTCTCTTCTACTATTAAAAAGGAAAACAACCCCTCTGATTTCCCACACGCTTTTTATACTGATGCTTGGAAGAGATTTTTTTTTTTTTGCTAATTAGCCAAGGTTATTTCCTAAACTTTCCTTGTGAGGTGGTTATTTGAACATTTCATGCCTGCAGCATTGACACTCTCTTGGTTGTAAACTTGAATGTCAGCGAATGAGTCAGCCTGTGAAGGGATGGCAGAGCGTGAGGGAAGTGCTTGCTGACCCCCCCTGCTTACAGTCCCCCTTTTCTCCTGCAGTTTGCATTTTGCTGGGTGGGTTTTTTACCCTCTAGTCGTGCACATTGCATGTGAGAAAAGAAGGGATTATCTTTGCAGGGATGGATTGCTTTCCATTTACAGTAGAAATATGGCAGAGCAGGTTGGAGGAAGGTGACATTTATTCTGCATTTCTTATCAAAATAGCAAGCGTCAGTTGGATGAAGATTTAATGATCACTCGCAAAAGAAGAAGCACACACACACTTAAAGTCTGACCTTGGATTAATAAGCATCTACTTCCACAACTCACTCATTGAAATTTGTGAGTCTATAGGAGAAGCCGTGTGGCATTTGCTAGGCAGAAAGCCGGGTAGGGAGTAAGATCACACACGTGCATTTCTGGAGGAAGAAAGGGGGTTTAGAAGAGATGATCAACCATTCATCTCTTTACATTTATTTTACACATAATTATTGAACTTGCTGCAGTTTTTTCAATTACTTCCTAATTTAAGAGTTGCTAAAGACCCGTTGCGCACACCAGGGCTGGCACCTATGTCTATGAAGAGACATAATTTGCGAGGCCTTTAATGATCTAAGCAATATTTTTGCAAAATGTGTGTTACTGTTTGATATTCAACAAAGTGTTTACCTTCAATCTCAATGAGCTGTGCACTTAAGCATATTAAAAATACAGAGTGTAAAATGCCGAACGCAGATGAGGCTGAATCAGATTTGTTTTCTAATTTCTTTTCTAATGAGTTGTCTGTGATTTTCATCTTTCTCTTTGTGAGTTTTTCATAGAAGCTTCATTTCCTCTCACTTTGCTACAGGAAGAGAAAGCAAACCAGCTCATACTGTCACATTTCTTTTCAAAGATGCTTTTTTGTGCTTCTCATTCTGTATCAGCATTGTCAAACCATCAATTCTTCCTTCACTCAAGTGCATCGTGGATGGAGACAAAACCATGCCAGGGTGGGTTTGCCCTTTTTGCCTTCTTTGCTCCCCCAGCCCAGGGTCTCCATACCCTTCTCCCAGAGCCAAAGCTCTTCCTGCCCTGGGTAGCACTTAACATCTGAATGCATCCAAGTGTGTGCATGAGAACAGTGCTGGAAGTGCCGATGTGCCCTGGGGCTGACTCTGGGTGACAGGGCTGATGGGGCTGGCAGGGGGTCGAAAGGGTAGGGCTGAGGTGTTGATCAGCCACTGCCAGGGACTAACCTGCAACCAGCGGGAGAGGAAAGAGTTTCTTGGGCAAGTCTTCCTGGTTTCAGACATCCTCACCGGTCTCCTTACTGCTGCTATGATGGACTGGGGCCGGAAAAGGGGCAGGTGTGTAGGGACGGGTAATGTACTTCATTAGACCAAGTGAAATAGCCAGGAAAAATGGCTGAGCTCTGCAGCTCAGAGTCTTACAGTCAGGTCACCAGAATTGATGCTACGTACGTAGTGGAGCGTGCCTGAGGCATGTACGTCTGAGCAGCGCGGGCATTAAATCAAGCCCTGTGGTGGAAGGGCAGCAAGAGAGCACTGTTCCTTCTCTTGGAGCCTGGTATGAGCTCTGACAGAAGACATCCCTCTGGTGCCAGCCTGCTCTGGCTGCTGCACTGCTGACCCTGGAGCGCACTTTTGCCAGCACATGTGCACCTTGCTGGGAACGGGCATGTCTCCATAGGGCAGTGAGCTCAGGGGCAGCCCATGCCCTTCTCTGGCTTCAGGGGGCAGGGCTGTGGTCAGCTTGTGCTTTTCTGTATGAGAAAATGCCTGTCACATTTTGAGAAGAGTGAAGCTCAGAGGACTCTTGTCTTGTGTTCGCTCCAACACCCACCATCAGAATTTCTTCCTCTTTTTTTAGAAAAAAGATCTTCAATAACAGTCTGGAAATCGCTGTCTCTGCCATAGTTCCCTCAGAGTCACAGGGCTGGAAGTGAAAACGTACCTGTAGAAATTACTGCCTTAGAAATTCCTGTGGCGTTCACCCTGAGGCTTTGGAAGGGTGAAAGTGTTCAATTTATTTAATCCATCTAGCCAGCTATTAATTAATCTGTCTTGGAGAAGTCTAATGACATCATATTAACTGCAAAAGCACTTGATTCTCACAGCTGCACAAAGTGAAAACGCAGAGGCGAGTCAGAAGACGCAGTATCCCTGGGAAGTAGGACCTCTCTGCAGAGGCAGGAGCAAAATCCATGCAGTTGTTCGGAGGAAGATGTGAGATAGTAAAATATTTAAATCGGGTAACAGCTATTATTAAAGTAAGTTTAATTTGTTAAATTATAAAAGTAAGTTTAATGATTCATTAAATGTCGTTGGGCAGAACATAAAGCACCTGCATGCACCAGGAGCAAGGAGTTTCTGAGGAACCTGAAGCAGCAAGGGAAACTCTGTTTACCTTTGCACACAGGGAAGGGATGTGGCTGCAGAGTCTGACCCGCCAGAGCCCTGCTGCCTCCCTTCCTCTGTCTCTCCCTGCCTCTGTGCACAGCACAGACACCTGTTCTCTGCTCACAGTAGGATCTTAGAGCTACCGGGATTCAAAGGCTCATCAGCGAGGCCATGAGAGGTGACACCACCTTTAGCAGCATGCCCACGATGAACAAGTCTCCAGCACTGTCTGCCTGCAAGAAGGGATCTGCTTCTGTGGTCATCAGGGGCTTCAAACCCTGCTGTTTTCATTTTGAATGAGAACGAAACCATTGCTGCACAAACAAAATGTGTGTGTGTGGGGAGGGGGGTGTTAAACTGCATCAAGGAAAAAAAATTAGCATTCCTGAAAAATCCTGTACATGGAGAAAACTCCTCTCACTTGTGCTTTCCAACCAATGTTCTTCCAAGTCTCCATCAGAATGAAGCCATCTGGCTTTTGCAAAACAATTATCACACACAACGTTCTAGGTTTTCCAAGTTTAACGAGTAGGGTGAATCAAAAGCACGTAGCTGTTCTCAGAAATAGCACGTGTGACGCGCGCGTCTAACGAGCACAACACACACACGCAGCCTAAAAAAGTCCAGAGGAACTTCTAGACTGCCGCAGCTTCGTTAAACTCTTCCCGTGACATTCTGAGGAAAATGCTAGGAACTGATCTCTAAAAACATGGGGAAAATGAAAATGCAGAGCAAAGCCAGGGTGAAGCCCTGTAGCGATGCTGGTCCCTTGGCAGGCAGCAGGGGAGGATCTCACCAACGAGAGCTGTGCCTCAAGCACGGGATGCTCTTCAGGGACACATTTCCATCCACTGCTTGTGAACAGCTGGGAAAAACGAATAACTCTGGCCCATGGGGTTTTCCTCATGATCACCACCACAGTTTGTTCCTCATAGTTTGGGGTAACTGCACAAGCGTGGCCCCGCACTCAAACCCTTTATGCCCCAGAGAGGGGAAGGATCACATCCTTCCTGACCTGAGATTTGAATGTGGCCACACACCCAGGAGTTAGATGTTCCTACGTACTTTTTGGCTTCACACGAACCTGGTGGGGGCTACTTATCAATTATTTGTTTGTTTGCTTAATCACTCAGCTGCTGCCCGAGGCAGGCAGTGCCTCCCCAGTGCCCAGTGCCGTTGGGAAGGCAGGTGGCTCTTGCCAGAGGGTCGGGTGTGCTGGGGGGCACTGACTGCCACCAGCACTGAGCGGGAGGGTCGTCTGCCCCAGAATCCTCCAGGACTCTCACAATGGTCTTGTTCCTTTTAACTAAGAAAATCATTAAGGCTGTTTGCCTGCAGCTCTGGTTAATGGACTGCAGGGATTATTTATTTATTTTTAAATGAACACACTTTATTTCCCCAAAGTGCTGCTGTTGACTTTCTCTTAGTGCTGCCATCTGGCTCCCCTGACTAAAAGGGAGGGAGGGAGGTGGTGCAATAACAAATGGGCAAACAAACACAAAAATAAACAACTCCTGGCCCTTTGCGATGGGATTGGCACCCAAACCCTTGTCTACGATGGGAGCAGCACCCAAATCCTTGTCAATGATGGGAGCAGCACCCAAACCCTTGTCTATGGTCGTGTTAAATTCCAGAGCTCTTTTGCTAATGCTTTTGAAGGGATCAGGTGCCGTCGTGCTAACAGCTTGTGGCACTGATTGAGAATTACAAAATCAATCTCTGTGTCTGAGGGTCTCTCCCCATGGCTCCTTTAAGCGCCGCCGGATCCTACCCTCACTGCAGGAACGCCATTAGCAGTCTGGGAATGCCGCAGCCGAGCTTTTATTTCCCTGCGCAGAGAGCGGCTCAGAGCTGCAGCCTCGTTTTCCTCCCTCCTTCTTCCTGCCCTCGTCCCTTCCCAAAGACCATTTCTTAACCTCTGACATCAGAAGCTCCTGGAATGAGCTGCAGAGGTTTAAAACCTGCCTCGATATGTTCCTGTGTGATTGGACCTTGGTGGTCCTGCTGTGGCAGGGGGGTTGGACTAGATGATCTTTTGAGGTCCTTTCCAATCCCTAATGTTATGTGATTCTGTGAGACAGTTCCCAGTGACAGGAGGGAGCTGTTCAGGAGCCACAGCAGCCCCTTGCCTGGGCTGTGCTGTGGCACTCAAGAGAGCCAAGGGCCAAGGACAAGGGTCTCTGGTGCTTGCCTGATGCTTGTTGCCTACTCCAAACCTCTGAGCATCTCTGCCAAAACACGAACACACTCTGCAGGCAGCAGCACCTCTCTCTCACCAATTCACAGCGCAAGGGGCTGTGGCAGCTGTGGTGGTGATGCTGGGTGGTGTCTGACCATCACAAACACACAAATCAGACACACACACACCCCCACACCAATTTTCACTAACAAATCATTTCGTTCTTCAATGACAGCTTACTGCCTTTTCCACGCCAGGACAGGAGTGATAAAACATGGAAAAAGTGGGTTACGGACAAGGATAATTGTTCTAAATTACTAGGGAAAACACAGATCCTCCAGGTAATTGCACAGCACAAGGAAGATTGCAATCCATCATTCTCTCTCTAGCTGCAGAAGTTTTGCACATTTTTACTTCCAGTGTCAGCGAGACAGGTAATTTTGTGAAAGGTAGTGTGAAACCAATTAGGGCCACACAGGGCATCAAAACCTACAGCAAACGATCCCGGAGCTGCTGACAGGCACTTTCTCCAAACGCGACCCCTGTAACTAGCTCAGGCACAAGGACAAGGGGACAAAAGCACCATCGTCTCCATCCTGAAATCTGCAGAAGCCCAGCTGTCTGTGATCCAGGGCTCACCATGTGCATGCTAGCTCATATCCCTCGTCACTGCTGTGCTGACGCTGCAGAGCTCCAGGAGCTTTAATGAACCCTTCTGACCAGAACACACAGATTTCCATTTCTTCTGCTCTTTGCCTGCAATAAGACTGTCTGGTGCCAGTAGGGACCCTCGTGGGAGCCAGGTGCTGTGCCTCTCCCTGCACCTGGCTGGCTGCAGCAGATGGGGACAGCGTTGCCAGCACCATCATGGCCACTCTGCTGCCTGCCCTGCCTGGCCTCTCCCTCACACTGGGCACTGTGGCTGGCACAGTTCACCTGTGCTCCTTCACCACCCTTCACCAGCCATCTTCCAATCCCTTGCCCATAATCTCTGGAGGAAGCGGGGCACTGCCAGGTGCTGGGCAGCATTTGCTCTGCTCACGTGCCCTTGTCCTTCTCCACCACCCAGTGCCTGGGTATTTTTCTTCCTGCCCTGAGCACAACTTTGTGAAAGCCATTAGTCTCAGCTGTTGTCTGGATCAAGACGACTGCCTTCTGGAGATGGCCTGCTTCCAGGGTCCCCCACCGGAGGAGCCTTACAAGTTAATTTGTTGCCCACTGAGTGCATTGGCTTCATTAATCTGGTGCAAATCTTGAGGAAAAGACATTTCATGGATGAGGACGTTCAGAACAAGATCTAAACAAGGCAAGTGCTCTAATTGATGGTGTAAGCTGTATATCTAGAAAGAACTGTCTCAGGAGGTACCAAGCACTTGTAGTCTCTGAACCAGTGCCCTAAAGACTTACTGTCAGGTTGGAGGAAAGTGATGTCAAATCTCTGTGGGTACCACAAAGCCTCTGCCTAGTGCTTGGAACATCTGCGCAGCCTCAGAGGCTGCTGCTGAGGAGTCCAAAGCCTCATAAGCTGTTCTCGTAAATCCAGCCCCTCAATACTGGCAGTGCAAATAAAATAATGACAGCAAAAGTAAAATAAAAATTGCCCAGTTACTTTGCTTTTCTGTATGTTGGGTAAACAAAGCTTTAAAGGCTGTCAGAGGCATCATAAAGCCCTCCTGAACATGACTGACATCCAGTCTGGGAATACCACTTCCTGAATCATTAGGCTGAGATTGCTCTACCAACCTTCACTCAGCGATGCTGGAGCTGCTTCTGTGCTCGGTGGCTACAGTGAGCTGTATTTTCAACAGAGTAGCCAGGAACAGACATCTCAAAGATTTACAGGAGAGATCAGGGCAGATGCTTCAATGTGCTTGCCTGATCCGTGAGTTGCTTCTTGTCCCAGAGTTGAGCCCTCTGCATACCCCAGCCACCAGGAGCTCCCAGCCGTGGATGGTGCATTGCACCAGCTGAAGCTGTTGGACAACATCAGACCTGCTTAGGCAGAGAAGCAAAATTTCCATCTGCAAGCTTACAGGACAGTTTATGATGGTGTCACACAACCAGCCAGGTTAGAGTTCACACTGCCAAAACAGCCCACGTTGCAGAAAAGTGAGTCAAACCCAACTCACAACCGCACACCACAGCTGCCCTTTGGAGCACACAGCTGCAGCATGGCTCCTGCACTACACCGGCAACCAGCCCGCTTCGGTAAAGAAGCTGTCCCAGGTATTCACATGGCATCTGACTTACAGGCTGCTCCTACCTGTGGCCTCCCTGCTACCAGCTAACTACTTCTGTGCAATGTGGTTGGTACTTAACTCGCAGCAAGCCTGATGCTCCATTAGCACAAAAGCTGTCGCTGGTTACAGATGTCCTGTTTCTGCTCCAGTTTGGCTGTTCTGCCTTTCTGTATAGTAACAGTGGCTTTTTTTTTCCCCCTTCACCTTTTATTATTAGGATTCATATTAAATATAGGAGTTGCACTAATTCACCAATGGCCTATTACTCTTACATACAAAAATCTACACACTAAATGCAAATGAGCAATTTTGCTACTACTTTTTCCGTTTGAAAGTATTTGTCATGCTCTTTTAATAAATTACCATTTTCTCCTGCTCTTAACAGTTGTGTCATGTAATAAGCCATTCAGGTTTCTTTACTTGCCTCTACATCATTACTTTTTAAAACAGTGTTTATCACAAATGCTTTTTCATGCTTTATAACCTGCTCTGTATCCCTTTTCTTTAAAGAAAGTGCAAGTCAGAGGTAAAACACATAATGATTATCACCTTCACAAGGAAATTAAAACCCTGCAGCTATTTTTTTAACCTTTTAGTTTTATATAGTGCTCTTTGTCACTGTAAACACTTGCTTAAGCATCTTAGTAATGGACCATACAATTGCCCATCTCTGGAGAAACAGGAGAAGAATTACATTGAGCTGCTTGGAGTCCTTGCAAGAGAAGATGGGATTTTAAGCCTCTGGGATTGCAGGCATTTTTCCTCCACATTATAAAGGGAGAAATCCAGTGCTCGGCCACAGCAGCTGACATTCAAAGCCACGCCGGGGACACGGCACAGTTACACGCTTAAACGCATTTACCAGGCAGTTTCCATGGTCAAATATTCCAAGCGTCAAACCTCAGAGACTCCCACCTAAACTTAGAAAAAACTCATCCCTGTCAAAGGCAAAAGGACAGAGAAAGCCTGGGCATCACTAAATACAATAGCAGCATATTTTGCAGGAAGGGCTGTGGCTCAGGCTTCACCCCTGACACGGGAAGGCTGTGTCCTGGGGACATCCAGTCACCCACCATCTCTGGGAGGTGAGCAGAAAGATTGAGCAGCAGTAGAGATTGCTGTTTATTGCTTGGGCAGACAGGACGGTGGACATGGCCATTGCCCTGAGCTGTGACACCTGCAGAGATATTCCCCAGGTGGGAGCCCAAGGAGGGACTGGGAGGGAGCTGTGGGGTGGTGACCCCAGGGCTGACCCAGGTAGGAAGGAGACCCCCGAGACACCTACACATGGCTTGGCTAGTACCTGCCACAGACCCATTTTGCAGATAGCCTGAATGCTGTTACTTGTGTGTGCTTTAACTTCAGTAACAGTGACCCAGGCTCCCAAACGACTGTCTGTCCCGGAACACACAGCAGGTGACACACCAGGGGCACCATCCCTCGAAGTGCCCTGGTGCATCCCCTCACAAGTGCTGCCGAACATCTAGATGACTTCAAAGGCCACTTCTCACCCAAGCCATTCTGTAATTTGATGGTTCTGTGATCTCCATTCCTGTAGCAACCACCCTCCGAGGAGACAAGCTGCTCCTGGAGCATCTGAGGGTTTCTGAGAGTTGCTGATGTGGCGTTTCCTTTGCCACAAGAATTTTCTGAGCTGCTCCCCCGTTTCTTAAATTAAATAAAAACTATAATACATTTTGTGTTGATTTAAGAAGATTAAATGGGAAATAATTGTTGCGGGTTTTCTTCTTGGGTACTCTCCCTGCAGCTTGCTTCACAGAGATGTGAACATGGCATCTGATCCGGAGGCAGCAGCCCAGAGCCATGAAGGCAATGTCCTGCTGCTGAAAGCATTGAGACTTGGCTTTACTCAAGCACATTTTAACCTCCATGGCCACATCAAGCATTAATCATTTGCTTCCAAAGAAGTCCCTTGTTGTCCTGTGAACTTAACCTCCCCAGGGCAGCCTATTTATGTACCAGGGTGCTATTGTAATGGAAACCACTGGCTGCACACGGAGCCCGCTGTACAGGACATTGATTTTTCCATTCGTTAAGAGCCCATTTGGTAGCTGCAAACCTCGACTCTGCTGGGTGAGAGAACTGTGCAACCTTCACACACGGTCATGTCTGTCTGAACAGCCACTGAGCCAGGAGTGTGCACTTTAGATTTCATCCCTGGGTGCATCACACACCACTGCCCAGTGTGCCAGGGCTGAGCCACCCAGCACCTGTGGGAAGGGACAGTCAGGAGGCACCCAGACAGCTGTCCTTGCGTTTGCAGAACATGATCTCAAATGTGTTCCACTAAGGCATCAAAAACAGCATCTTGTGGGATGCTGAAGTCAATTGGTGTACAGACTGACCTCAAATTACAGCTCCTCTGCCAGTAAAGAAGAGTTTAAGTTAAATGATAAGTAAGCTTAGGGAAAAGGTGTTGTACATCAGCTATTATAAAGGGGGCAAAAAGGAGTAAGTGTTGGGAGATGGGGAATCTGGAAGAACTGGAGCCCAGTATAGAGCTGAAGTGCTTTGCAGAAGAAGCCAACATGAGAGGGGACCTGGGACAGAACAGGACATGGGTTGTTTCTCTCTTATTCTTAGATGAACAAACTTGGGAAGCTCCAGCCTCATAGTCAATTGTGATAGTCTTCAAATGATAGTCCTCAAACCTTACAGCGGACTTACTGAGCCAACAAACACGTACAAGAAGGCAATAAGAGAAACAACTGAAAACTTGTGCAGGTCATAAGACAGAGCCAGAGAAGAGGTAGCCATGGAAATAACAGTGAAAAAGCCTCATGTAGATGTTAATAGATTTTTTTTTTCCTGGAGGATGTTATTGATATTAGAGGAGCCAACTCCAATAAGAAACTGAGAGAGCAGGGTGAGCCAAGTGCTTGTGACTAGCAGAAGAGACTGCGGACTTAACCATGCTGAGCAGGAGGACACAACCACGCAGACCCCACCATGCAAACTGTGACCTAGCAAAAGCAAAATGCAGCTTCTCTGCAGTTTCCTGAGGTGGAGAAGGTAAGAAACGGGATTCAAATGCAGGCTGTTTTGTGTTCACTCAGAAACAGGCATGCAGGAACAAAAGCAGAAAGAATCCCGAGCCGCACACCCAACAGCAAAGCTTTCCCTGGCGTTATTTGAGGAGAGCAACCACGCACCAGGAGGGAGAAACAGAGGAATAGGCAACTCACAGGCACAAACCCCATAAAGTCCATTAACAAAAGCAGTTTACACACCTTGCAGAAAGGCAAAGGACGTTGGAAATATGTTTCTGCTCACTGACTGGAAAGCTCCATTTGCATGACTCACAATCAGTAGTACTTTGATCTGCACGGCTCTCCATCGCTGCACAGCTACATGCTGTTTGTATTAGAAATTATCCTAGTAATTTTTTGGAAGCAAATTACTACTGTACTGGCCATTTTAGTAAAGAGAAAAATAATAAGAGAGACTGTCTGGATTCATTTTTAATTTGTCATTAAATCTCAGTACCCTGACCTAGATACGTGGTAGAGGAATCCTCAGTAAGAGGAGGGGAGTGAGGCTTTTTTCCAGTGTTGGCTCTTCCCATTGTTCTATTATTAGAGTTTGTAGCAAACACAAACACACCACTAATGAGAAATAAAAATACCACCTGAAATGTGCTATGCTTTGAGTTCTGAAGGCTTAAATACCAGTTCTCTCTCCTGTCTTTGGGGTGCTTTTTCTGTTATCTGGCTTGAAACACAGAAAAAGACATTTTAGGCAGCAAATCATCACTCTTACCTATGCAGCAAGAAATGTGTGTGCTTGGAGACAGATGAGGATTGTTATCACCTCTCTCTCTCAAACAGGAGAATTTACTTCCATGTGATGTGAACTTTGGCCATAGCAGACTAGTTGCTAATGGGGATGCCAGTAGTGGGGTCTCACAGTTGGCTGATTCCAGCCAGGCTTTTGGGGCTGATGGAGAGAGGGATGGGCAGATTTCAAGAGGATGAAATGCTGCAGGGTATTCAGCGAGGGCCTGTATTGCCCACTGAAAGGACCAGCACTTAGCAGGGCAGAGTAGGTTCCTATCACTCAGCTGTTTTGGCATTAATCTGTGGTAGCTACTCCTTAGCTGCAAGTTCACAGAGGGTCCTTAGTTTACTTTTAGGGAGATGGAGAAGGGAGGAAGAACTCATGCTCTTGTGCCAAGACAACAGCAAGGTCTAGAAACAGCCCAGCCCCTGCAATAGCAGGAACTCAGAGTGATGAACGTGTCAGATGCGATTAAAGCAAAGCTTGGCCCAGAGCTCCTGGGCTTTATGTTGCACACCTGCCAAACTGCCACATCCCAAGCAGTCTCACTCCTGGTTTAAACATTCTCTTTCTCACAGCTAGATGGAAATCATCACTGGTTTCAATGCATCGTTCATCATCGGTAACAACTTACCCTTTTCTATCCCACTCTGAAATCAGCAGTGGAAATAAAATCCTGGCGAGGGGTGGTGCACGTTGAATCCCCAGCACGACAGACCTTGCCCTTACACAGGAAGATGTATTTCTCTTGGTGCCTTCCAAAGCAGGTGAGAACAGTAAATGATGCTGAATTTGTCTTGAGCTGAAACGAGCAGCCAGGGTACTGGTGTTCCTTCACACCGCGGACAGCTTGGCACAAAGGTTATTTACAGACAGGTTTTTTGTTACTTAAATCTCCATTATAAAGTGCTTCTTTAAAACAGGATGGAGAACTTCATTTGGGTTCCTCTTTTCATCTTTTCTGCTCTTCACAATTTTTTCTAAATCCTCTGGGTTTCAATTAGCAGCCACAGGAAACTCCGGGAGCCTCCTGCCTCCCTGCGCTGCATTAAAAGTGACGGAGTGTTGTGCAACCCTCAATCTTGCTTCTGAATAATTCATCTGATAGGCCAAATTAATATTACAGACTAATTTTCCTAAGCTTTTCACGCTTCAGGTAGAAGTCCTGCACATAGGGAACTGGCATCTACATCCATCTAGTCAGATAAGCCCGTAGTGACACGGCTGGGAGCGATATTTGCCTGTATATTTATTAAACTCTGAAATAAACACTGCCTCTTACCTTTACTTGGGTAAGGCTGCTTGGAATCATTCCTGTCAGGACTCTCCCCCTCTTAAAGCTATTTTCTACTGACTCTTAACGAGACTTGGATAAAGCGATCACACTTGAAGAGTTTCTGGTGTTTGATAAGTGTGTAATTAAAATGAGAGCCTCCTCTCACTGAATTGCCAGGAGCACGATGTTGAGCGTGAAATCACCTCTGGTGTGTGTCCAGAAGCAGAGCCAGAGGCACACACACCCCCAGCCTGCTGAACGTCACATCACCGGCCCGTAAAGGTCACATGTAAATGATTTTTTCCGTTTGGCAGTCAGCAATGTTGGTGCCGCTGTCACTGTGCAGCTGAAAAACAGGGCTGCCAGAGCAGTTCTCTGTTCAAACACATTAAATAAGATAGTCACCTGCACTCTTCATTAAATCATAGACAGCATAGGTGGAAAAGACCTTTTTAATTTCCCTGGACAAGCCCAGTTAGGTTCAGGTTTCCATTAGATCAAGGAGAGAGTGACTAGCAGATGTGTGAAAAGCAATTAACTCCTGAAAAGTTCAAACACATTCGATCAGCAGTGGCAACCAGCAAACATTAAGATGCACGGCTAAGCACGGTAAGTCAAAGCAATCCAAGATCCGGGCAGCATAACCAGCCTTGCGCCTGCTCCCTGTCCCTGAGATTCCCATATAGCCTCTAAATATTCCATAATTGCTCAGTTTAATAAGGCAGACCAGGCGGGAGACCTGATGGTCAGGTCAGGCATATGGTGCTCCCTGATGGTCAGGCTCTGCCTCTGTAGGAAATCAATGTCTGATTTGGATAAAAGACAGTGATGTGTCTCTCAGAAAGGGGTGGGGAACACTCACCCTCATTAGTAGACTCCTGGCCAGGTGGGACTACTGGTCCTTCTGTGGAAAACCTCTTCACCACATGGGCAGGACAGATAGCCAAGAGCAAGGATAACCCTGAACTCTAATCCTGGTGGTGAAGCTGCACTACACCAGCGAGACAAGAACAGTAAAGGGGAGGCTTTAGCACAACAGAGTGGCACAACAACCTCAAACAAACAACATATAGAAAACACATGTTAAATTGCTGATGTCTCCATGCCAGGAGCTTGGGTACCACACAAGGAAGGGAAACCCGCATCCTTCTGAGCAGAAATCCTACACTGGCCTCTGGAAGATGCTTCCCAGAACTGGGATGTTACAAATGCATTGGATGTAGTGAAGTCAGACCTTTCGAACAAGGAAATGGGACAATGTGGGAGGTGTCTGCAGACTGGTCCTGAAGAACAGCGACACTCAAAGCACTGGAAGGCACAGCAACCCATTCCTAGAACAGATCCCCAAAACATTGTTAGGCACTAGACGTTACAACAAGACAGAAGATGTAGAGCAAAGAGGAGCTCTGGCAGGAATGGTACGCACTGCAAGTCTCATTCTGTCACTGTTAAATTATCATCGGGTTTTATAATGGCTTTACAAGACGATTTTCTACAATCAAGCCTTTCTGTGCCTAGCATGGAAAGAGACAGAGATCTCTGCATCACGTAACATTCAGAGGGGTTTGTACGGGTTGGCTCAAAATCTCACTGTGACTGTCTGGCACAGAGTGAGAAGAAGAGCAAGTATATTGGTATTATAAAACAGAATAAGCAAGATGGCCCAGATAATTATAGACTTGTCAGTCCAGCATCAGTGCTGGAAAAAATAACAGGACAGCTGCTATGGAAGTTAATCAAGAGAGAACTACAATAATAAAATACAATTGATGCTGGTTTGCAAACCTAATTATCTCTGTTTTGGGTAAGATTCCTATCCTAAAAGCCTCACTGCATTCAGCAACGTCTACCGGATGGGCCAGCACCCCCGTGCCCTGTGGCCATCCCTGCAGCCATCCCCAGTGGCATTTTGAGAGTCTTTCATTAGCTGCTTTTTCACCCACCGGTTATGTGACACGCTGACTTTTTGCATCTGATAGTATTGTGGGTCATGGCCACGCAGTGACACGGTGGCTGCATGTCTGCAGCTGGTGACCAGGTTCAGCCGACACGCTGCCCAGCCAGGGTTTGGGCTGATACTGCACAGGCTAGAGGAGAGGTTGGTAATCAATTCAGGGAAATCTGGAATGCGTGGTCAGATGGTCATTCTAACGTGTCCACGTGCAGTCTCATCTCTGAGAAGATGACACCTGTCTGCAGGGTTGGGAGGATCTGTGTTTGGGATTGACACCATTAAAACGGGCTGCAGATTCTTGCTCTTAATTAACTCAGTGGAGCTCCTCGGGCAGCACTGGCAACAAGGACAAATGACGGTTGTGCAGGAGAACCCCACATCACAGCAAAGGGATCCAACCAGCATTCTTGTCCCTGTGCCTCCACTGCCCATCCTGGAGGGATACGGGAGCCCAGGGAGGCTCCACAGGAGCAGTGGGAATGCTGAAAGTGCCAAGAAACAGTGTCAGAGGTACAAACGCCCTGTCCTGGCAGAACTGCTGATAGGAGAGGTAAGGACTGATGCCACAGCCTGGGGCCACCTGCCAAGGAAGCAGAAATGTGGTTGAAAGCGAGGGTTCCTGCTTAGCAAGGTGCAGGGGGCCAGCACAGCTGCCGGTGGAAGCAGCTGGTGAGGGGCCAGGCATTTCTCCTGTACCAAGGGTAATTAAGAATCTGACAAACTTACCATGGACCTGGGAGTTTTTAAATCAGGACAGCATTGATTTTGCTGTTGCTGCTCTTCAGCAGTGCTGTAGTTTAGTCAGGAGTTCATTGAAGGTCCTCATGAGGCCTCTGTAAGGAGGAAAGTAACGCTGGTCCCTCCTGGCTTTATAATCTATAAATCCATTAATCTGCGGATAAAGCCCAAGCAGTGAGTCTGAACAGTTAACAGGCTAAGTAGAGACTGAATTATTTGCCTTTAATTGAGAATGAGGAAAAGCATGGTTATTATGAGAATTAAACTTGACTTTGGGAAGAGCAATAGAAAAGAGCAATAGAGAATCTCAAGACGTGATGACTGCTCAGCAGCCACACAGAGGCAATCAGGGACTGAGCCACAAAGAAAACGACCAGCACCTTTCCAGATAAAATCCAGCTCCTGTTTTTGAGAAATGAGGAAAAGAGAGAGAACAAGACTAATTAGAAGGGTTTCTAGTGAGACGAGGTGGTCACAGGGTAGTCTTTGCACAAGGGAAGGAGGCAAAGGGGAAAACACAAGCTAAGTAGCAGCTTCCTTGAGCTCAGCTCACTCTGCCTTCACTGGAAGGCTCCTGGGGATACCTGTTTCCTGAGGGCAGCCAAAAGCATCCCGCAGTTGGTAAAGCCTTTGACAGCAAACTCTGCTGAGAGCACACAGCTGGTGAGGGGCAGTGGACGGTGGCAGCACGGCAGGAGCCATTCCCTGGAAAGGATGCACTTTTTGGCTCCCAAATTCTCTCTGCAAATGACAAGCCACAAAGCAGAGTTTTCAGACAGAGCAGGGAGGGATAAGTAACAGAATTAGGGTTTCAAATCGCCATGAGGCTCTAGGCAAAAACCAAACCAAACCAGCTCTTGGGTTTTTTAATTAGCATTATTATTATTCAGAAAAAATAAACATAGACTGCAATATCTTTTCTACATTTCTGTCAGCAGCAGATGTGTTGACCATTAACTGAGGGTCCAGACAGCTCTCCAGGCTCTTTCTGCATGGTGAGTGGTTTGTCTGAACAAACTGTGATGGTAACCAGCCAAGGGACGCGGCACGGCCTTGCACTCATGTCTGTATGAGAAGACATCAGCAGACAACAGCCCAAGGAGATGTCCTTCACCTTCTCATGCACACGTGCATTTGCATAGCAGAATTCATGCCATAAGGCTTCTGGCAAAGACCCTGTTCCTTTGTATTCCCCAGCAAAACTAGAAGCGAGTCGCACGAGGTCACTGGAGGTAAAGCACTGATCTGAGGGTGCCCACACATCTGGCTCCTGCTGCAGCCCAGTGAGCACGGCATGAACCCGAGCAGACGCAGACAGTCTCCCAGCACCCTCCTGCTCTG
Source organism: Phoeniculus purpureus (assembly GCA_028565055.1). Classification (NCBI taxonomy): domain Eukaryota; kingdom Metazoa; phylum Chordata; class Aves; order Bucerotiformes; family Phoeniculidae; genus Phoeniculus; species Phoeniculus purpureus. The sequence continues at coordinate 2,521,978 of JAOXOE010000771.1, read as the reverse complement.
CGCAGCATGCAGAGCCATCTGCTCATTGTGCCAGCAGCTGCAGCCCCCTGCCCACACCTGCAACGCAGCGCCGGCCAGGGACCCACGACATGGCCACGGGAACACACCGGGCTCCTTCCCCATCCAGTTTTATTCAGGTTGGAAAGGCCCCACATGGATTCTGAGGGGACAGGGTATGTTTTTCAAAAGTGCCCTCCTACCGTTTCACCGTCATAGTTCAGTACTTTGAGATTCTTCCACTGGGAAAAGCAGAACAATTCACTTTCAAAATAAGTATTGGGGCTGGAAGGTTAATACCTGTCGGGGCTTATGGTTAGAATTAGGGTTTGGGGACAGAACTTCTTTTAAAATAAAAATTCAGGGTAAGAAAGTACTTTCCAAGAAAAAGTACAGCTTCTCCTTGACACTTGTTTCCATCCCCAGTGAAGTCTCTCCTGCTCCACAGATCCAGGCCAATGGTGAGAGCTCTGCCTGGCTCAAAGACACATTTGCCTGGGAGTCTCCTGTACCACGACCAAGTGCTCTGCTCACAGGATAAGGGTTGTCCTGGAGAGCTGGCTGCTGAGTGTTCATTTTCTTCTGCATAAACCTGAAAGGTCTGGATTTGTTCTACAAGGGAAAGCAAACATCTCCCATTCTCTGCCCCAGAGAAAACACACCCAACCACCACAGTGCTGGAGTTGTCTCTCCAGCGGTGCCAGGCAAAATTCAGAGAATTCTCTCTGTTAGAAGAAAGATGAGAAGCCTCTAGAGCAGAAAATCTCCTTTCTTCCTCCCCTATTGTTTCCACAGCAGACAGTCTGCCCCTAAAGCTTACAGAGCAGAACCTCACTCACCATGCACACTCTTGATGTGAGCACAGCACGGCACAGTCTTAGCAGCTCCCACTTATGGGACACCGTTCTGCTTCCAATTCCCCCCACACCCCCAATTAGGGCAATCCTCTGGAATGACACTGTGAGAGCAGAAGCTTCCTCCTTGACTCTCTTTAACTAATGAAAAAAACCTCCCACATCAAATGACCTTAAAGCCTCCCATCCAGAAGGACAAGCACGCGGTTCTGCTGTAATCTCGTTACCAGCAATTCTCCTGGTGACGCTCCTGGAAGGGTTTTATGCCAGCATTGAACACATCAAACGTCAGGATAAGAAAACCATCAGGGAACTCGGTGTCACTGGGACAACGCTGTGCCCATTGCCCTGCTTGGCACACACTCTTCCCCTCAAGACCCACTGCAGTCTGGCCAAGAGGCAAAACCAGGGGCACAGAATTGCTGCTTTGGGTCTGAGCTGCTCTCCTGGCCTGTGGTCTCCAGCATCAGTGACAGTGTCCTGGGGTGGCAGTGTGGCTCAGAGCAGCATAAGCGTCTCTGCAAAGTAGGGTTTGTTTCTGGCAGGGTGCTCAAGGCACCTGTTGATCAGATCCAAGTGCTGCAATTAAGCCTGACCTGATAAATAAAAGGTATGGCAGCTGCTCAATTTTCATCTTTGTTTATTTCACTTTCTGTGTCGATGTCTATTTTGTTTTTTGTTTATTTCAGTCTGTTTGGGTAAATCCCTGTGCAGATTGCAGGTGGCTCCCGCTGCCAGACAACTTCTGGTTGCTCTCACAAAAGGCACGTACCCAAGGACAAGCTCTCGCGAGTGCTGTTTGCTGTTCTAACTCTTTGTTTCTCAGCAGCTGCAGTGACTTTGCCCGGGATGAAGCTGAGCATCCCTCCAAAACCAGACAGGACAGCTCACTGCAGCCTGCTTCTGGCAGGAGGTTGATTCATCCTGTTTTACAGAGCTGTGCCAGCCGAATCCTCAGTACAAGGGTTGCAGAACAGTCATCGCCAGATTTTCTCTTTATTATAGCCCCAGAGTAATGAAAACACAAATTACTTCACACGCAGGACATCTGGAACTCGGCGTAGTCTACCTGAAAAGCCTTTCATTTCCAGCTGTCTTCCTCAGGCTGTGGGAGCAGCCCCATAGACACCGACAGCGCTGTAGGATGTTATGGATGGGCTGAGGGTCAGGCAATCTGGCTGCATTTGCAGTAGCTGCAAATATTATCACTTACTGCATTTCAACCAGTTGTTCCTTTGTGCTGTGCTTGAGCAAAGCCTGTGAGCTGGCCCCAAGGCCTCAAACCACTGGCACAACCAGCGGGCAGGAGCATGCTGGTCTTCTCACCCTTGCTGCCCCTTCGCTCTCTGCACAGGAGTCATGGGAAGCAAACGCCTTATGGCCTCTGTTACAGGCAAACACCAACCCCAATAAGGCTCCTGGCTCAGAGTGTTTCTGCAGGGATGGGAGGAGGCGGTGCTGGAGATGCACTAAATACCACACACCATTCCCCACACCGTGCAGAACAAGCAGGTCTTGAGCACTAACGCACCGTGGCTCATTTTCATTTTCCTGTGAGTAGTGGCCTAGGGCATTTGGAGTAAAGAAAGCAAAAAATCGCCTGCACCCAGCATTTATGTCCCAGTGTCAGACTGGATAAAGTGTAGGTTGTAGCACCGCGGCTCCTTCCAGCACTCACTTGCCTAACACACTGTTCGTCTTCACGGTGTATGGTTGGGAACCTCTTTGTGCCTGGATACACCAGGCTGCTGTTTTATTGTCTTACTTTAGTATCTGTGAGTTATCTGTCCATGGCAGATGGGTGTTGGCGCTGCTCAGTCCACGCTGGTAGGTGACTGAAGGCCTCATGGCCATGTGTGCAGTGCGTGTGGGTCCCTCCAGGACACACAGCGGGGAGGCGATGCTTCCCAGCTGGGACTCAGCTCCATCGCCCTCCACAAGAGGGGTGTCACCATGCACAAGCTCTTGCACTTCTCCCACAAGCACACCTCTCAACACAGGCTTGCAAACCTGGCGTTCCTGGCAAGTGTCAGCGATGCCCTGGGAGCACAGTCCATGATTCAGCGAAGGCAGAACACTGGAAAGGCCATGGATAATTCGCTGATTGCCATTCTCAGATAAAGCTGAGTTTTGCAAAGAAATTCAGATGATAAATGTGATAAATCCAGATGGCAGATGTGATTCAAGGTATTCAAGAGCCTCAGGGCTCAGGGAAAAAAAATTACAAATCAGAGTGAGCAAAAACCAACACGAAAAGCTGAAGTAAACAAAGAGAAAAGGAAAAGGAACAGAGTATTTTCAACCTCGTAAAGCACAAAGCGTTAGTGAATAGATGCTTAAGGCTACAAACCAATAAAAAGATATAAAAGGCACAGAGATGCCGTCTCTTTTACAACAAAATAATTAATATTGTTATTCTGTTGGCCTCAGTCGAATTTTCAGAGATTCAGGCAATCGAGTACCTCAAGTTATAACACGGTAACAGGGCTGCATCGCTCAACACGGCTGTGGCTTCCTTTGTAAGCAATACATCAACTTTCTGGTATGTTATCCCCTTGTAACGAGACAAACTGTTATGACAGCGAGACATATGTGTCTTGCATCAGAAACTTTGAAAACCACCTGTTTGGGTTCCTTCATTGTTAAATGGATTACAAAGAAAAAAAACCACAGCACTCTCTCCAGACGAAACACCTCAGAAAGCGTCAACCGTTGGGAAAGTCTCAGTAAGCGAGATGTTGCCATCCTAGAGCTCCACAGGACACCACAAACACGTCCACTCACAACAGTGGTGAGCAGAGAGCTGCTGGTGTGGGGAAAGGTCCGGCCCTGCTGCAGAGGAGCTCTGAGCTGAAGACCTCAGGACAGACTCTTGGCCATGTTTGCCCCTTCATCTCCTGTTTTCTCTCTAGCCTGAGGAGGGGTAGGTCTGGCACAGCCCAGTGCTCTGTTTGCCCCTTCCTCTCCTGTTCTGTGTGAGGGCTGCCGAGCAGCCAGGGACATCACTGCCAGGGCTCCCCTCCTGCCTCTGCAGTCTACTGCACATGATGGAGAGGTACCAGGCAAGGCTGGGTTATCCCTGCTCTGCAACATCTACAGCCACGGGTAGGGGAAAACGCAGGACCTTCCCTTTCATTGGACCAGATGTAGACATAATCTAGTTGCAATGTCCCTGCTTTCTGCAGGGAGGTTGGACTAGTGACCTTTAAAGGTCCCTTCCAACCCACCCCATTCTGTGATTCTGTGTTCACGGGTCAGCAGAAGGTGCTAGTTATTAACATTGGCTTTATCTTTTCATGAGCTCCCCAGTCCCCAGGAGCCCTGGCCACTTACTTGCACAAAGGTTCGTGAGCACTGGAGATCTCCACAGAGTGGGATCATCAGCACCTTTGCAGCGATGAAGACATGCAGGATGGGCAAGTACTGGACTAGGCGACCTCAGGTGTGGTTTTTAACTTGGTCAGGTAAGACCTAGGTTTTATGGAAAAGGAACACCAGCAACATAAGAAGAAATGAAAAGGTCCATGACCTGCGATCAGCACAGTTGTCCATCAGGAGGATGGCAGTGAGCCTCAGGGGGAGATTTTAGGAGGATCTCTTAGGATGCTCTGTGCGAGGCTTCCCTTTGTAGCTTGTAATCAGTCAGCACAAACTGTCTAATTATAGGTGAGCAGGGAGAGAGCCAGCAGCTAGGACCACAACATGGGTTCCAGAAACATAGTCAAAGGGTCAGTCACTAGTTACTGGGTCAGATTTCTGCAACAGGTGAGGATGAGCCTGCATCCAGATCCATACACCTGAAGAGCACGTGAGAAGCAGTGTTCACCACCCGCTCTGCTCCAGGTCACACCTAGGGTGAGCACAATTAGTTTTGGGGTGGGGGGCGTTCATTGCACACTCAGTCCTACTGGAAACAGTTCTGCTGTGATGAGCGACACAGGTATCCCTAGAGCTTGTGGGTATGTACTACATAGACTTGATAGAAAGCTGAAATTCTGCAGCCTGCATCGTGGTAGGTGGCAGCAGCTGAGAATTTCAGAACACTCGAGAAGCTTCTATTCAGCCATCGGTTTATTTCCTATTTGGGATAAAAGGCCACGGGCCCCGACACAAGAAGAATACATTATGCATGCTGAGACTTTAGCTTCTATTCAAAATACATAATTTCATAGTGAGTGGCATTTTCCAGAGATTTATTAAACAGCAAAAACAGTGCCACTTAGAGTCATGTAGGAACATTGCGAAGCGCTGTATTTCTGAGAAGCAGGTTATTTGATTTTCCTCTTGAGACGCAGAATCCCCTTCCAGGTCCCAAGCAGCCGGAGGGGTTGGTTTAACTGCTGATATCACTTGCTCAGCGACCTTCCCCCCACATTGAGCTCTGCAGCTTAGGTATCGCCTTGTCGTACCGCTCTGCCTTGGTGCTGTGCTGATACCTGCAATGTGTTTCTGTAAAGCCAACCACTGGCACTGCAGAGCTCATATAACCTGTTCCATAATTACAGACTAAAACATGCCCAAGAGGACATGAAGCAGCAAAGACTTGTCTGGCGTACAATGTGGGCTGCCAAAGAACACTACATGTGTTTCAGCTGACGACAGCTTTTCCATTCCCCAGGGACCAAAATATTTCACACATCGGTGTATCCTGCATGGGCTGAGTTTCTGCACCACTCCTGTGCTTGATCCCTCCAGTGAGGTCCCACTTGGACATTGCTCTGGCACAGCCTGGCCAGCAGCGATGGGGCTGACAGGGGGGTTTCCCGTGGCTTGCAAACTGTGCTTCTCCTCACAGGTGCTCACACTCTGGTTTTCACCAGTGGAATTTGGGTGAACTCTGGCCACTGTGCAATTACTACAATCTCCCATATCCTTTTCCAGGAAGTTGCTACTGAGCCAGCTGTTCACTAGCCTTACTGTTTGAGTCATTATTTCCTAGGCTACTCTATTCTATTTCCACCAAAGAAGGAACTTCCAGTTTTCCCCTGCTGAACCAGACACGACATTTCCATGCCTTTCTTCCAGTTCATCTGGACCAAGACAGGCCAGAAAATTCTCTCCAGAGCCTCCTGCACCAAATCCAGAGAACACGACTTGGACCGGACAGGCTGTTTGTCCAGAAGCAAAGCAGCCTTCTGCAACAAACCTCAGGTGACAGAGTCTCCTTTATACCTCTGGGTAACAACCAGATGGCTTATCCAGCCCTCTCCCCTTTGTTCTTTGTCTGTCACATGAAGCACAAGGTGACCATCCGCAGGTCACTGCCTGCACCCAGGTCACCACACAACCCCCCCGGAAAGCGCTGCAACAGACCTCTCTGCGTTGGGCAGCTCTTTGTGAGCCACCTATTTTTAATGCTTCATTAGTCCACGTGAGATACAAGGAGTTACTTCTTCGTAATCAGTAATTACTGCTTCTCATCGATTTCTTCAGTTGTTCAATAAAGCGAATTAAGGGCAGCTCTGCTGTCCTACACCAACAGATGAGCCTCCTGACTGACTTCATGGCAGCATCTTTGCGTAAGGTGCACAAGGAATAACTGCTCCCTGAAAAGAGGAGTTAAACCCTCTGGCCTGCAGCAAGAGGGCAATGCTAAAAAAAAACTTACATTACATTATCTAAAAAACGGATTTTCAACAGCCCTGAGCAAGCTTGTACTTACCATGTTCCTCTGAGATCCCAAGGCTGAACACTAGGACAGAACAGATGAAAGGAGTAGAACACCTCTCTTGTGAGGAAAGGCTGAGGGAGCTGGGTCTCTTTAGCTTGGAGAAGAGGAGACTGAGGAGTGACCTCATTAATGTCTATAAATATGTGAAGGGCAGGTGTCAGGAGGATGGAGCCAGGCTCCTCTCAATGTCATCTAGTGATAGGACAAGGGGCAGTGGGTGTCAGCTGGAACAGAGGAGGTTCTGTATAAATATCAGAAGGAACTTCTTCCCAGTGAGGGTGATGGAGCACTGGAAGGGGCTGCCCAGGGGGTTTGTGGAGTCTTCTTCTCTGGAAACGTTTAAAACCCACGTGGGTATGTTCCTGTGTGACTTGGTCTAGGTGATCCTGCTGTGGTGGAGGGATTGGACTAGATGATCTTTCGAGGTCACTTCCAATCCCTGATGTTCTGTGGTTCTGTGATTTAGCTGCTACTCTGCTCCAAGCCTTCACAGCACTCTGTCACCTTGTGAAAAACAAAATTTAAGAAAAAATCAAATGTAGCTTAGTATCAGATCAATGGCTACTAATAAGGCCTTATAGAGCTTTCTGAACTGCATTAATAGCTTTATAGCTCTTGGACACCTCATCATCTTTTATGGTAGAAGTATTTTTCTCTTGCCTAGTCTGGCTCAGCAAACAAATGTCTTCGTATACTTTTAATTGAGGTGCTGCCTTAGTTTGTATTTGCAGAACTAATTGTGAGAGACAGCTGTGGTGGTTCATTTCAGTCTAACATACCTCTACTTTCTGAATAGAATATTGTTCTTTCAGACGGTTTTGCTCATTCCCCTCAGACCATGAGGCAGCTTGTCTGAGGTTGCTTCCTGTGCTCTCTTCCATAGAAGCAACACAGCTACCGGCCCTGTGTGATTTATAGAAAACTATGGATGTAAATTGCAACTTTTTAGTAAGAACTTCGCTCTGACTAAGAGCATCTGAACCGAATAATAGCGTGTTTAATTTTGCATCTCCTTATCGGTGATTTTTTTCCTTTAAGATTAGTTTTAAAACAACTATGTAAATATCATTTAGAAAGGAGGGGGTCACAAAGTGTGCAGTGTGCAAATGTGGGTTTTTTAAACAATAAAAAACTGAGAAGGAAAAACATAACAATACATATTGAGTCAACATAGAGACCCTTTCCCTGAAGGTGCTGACGCACAATACGAGGTCTCTGTGCTCAGAGCTCTGTGAGGAGCAACTAAGGCCTCTCCAAGCTGGTTCAATCTGCTTTCAGCCACCCAGTGCAGGGCACAGCTGACCCCCTTGATGAGGCTGATGGGGCCTCAGGGTGAATGTCTTGAGGGAAGGACAACCTACTCTGGTGAGGTGTCCCATGGCATGGGGCTGGGACTGGATGATGTCTGAGGTGCCTTCCAACCTAGACCAGTCTGTGATTCTATGAAGTGAGGGGTGTGTGGAGCAGTGACAGCCCCGGGGAGGGCACAGGGCTCTCAGCACAGGCCCCTGTGCCACTGTCTCAGCGCTGCTCCTGCTGGGATGGAGAGGAGTCCAGAATGAAAGACTGAAGCTGAGCCTCAAAGAAAGGTCAAGACAGGGCATGAGAGAAGGTTTATTTCACTTTTGTGCTTGTTTCTAACAGTTCACTGCTGTTGTAATTGGCAGTAGATGAGCTTCCTGTGGTAGCTGAACCTGTTTTGCCTCTGCTTTGAGGACAGGCCGCAGGAGTTGGGATTGTTCAGCCTGGAGAAAAGGCATCTCTGAGGCGACTTCATTGCAGCCTTTCAGTACTTACAGGGAACCTACAGGAAAGGTGGGGAGGGATTCTTTATCAAGGCAGGTTGTGATGGGATTGGGGGTGGTGGTTTTAAACTAAAAGAAGGTAGATTCAGAAGCTTTTTACAATGAGGATGGCAGAACACTGGAACAGGTTGCCCAAAGAGGTGGCAGAAGCCCCATCCCAGAGAACTTTCAAGGTCAGGCTTGACGAGGATCTGAGCAACCAGATCAAGTTGAAGACGTCCCTGCTCACTGCAGGGAGGTTGGAGTTTTTTGCCTTTAAATATGCCTTCCAACCCAATGTGTTTGTGTGATGGCAACTGGTAATCCATCTCCCCATCTTTATCTCAACCCACAAGCTTTTCCATCCTGTTTTGTACCCTGGTCCTGTTGAGGAAGAGTGAAAATGCGGCTGGGTGGGCATGGGCAAGGTCAGATCCCATCTCTGAGGGTTGCATCAATCCAGTGTTGCCGTGGAGACTCTTCAAAGAAAGTGAATGTTGAGACCTGTGTCCTTAGGTGATGAGTCAAGCCAAAAAGCCACCCTGCTTTCTCTAGATATGTGTGTCTGCTATTAGCTGTTGCAATAGTGCAAAACACATGCCATTAGCTTTTCCTTTTGCTCCTCTCCCTATTAAGAATGAGGTAAAAATAATGCTACATTGCTAAACTGTACTGAACAATTTTTTTTTTCTTATCCTAGTCTCTTTTTTTTGCTCCTGCATTTGAGACGTGTCCCTCTGAACTGTGAGGGAGCTTTATAATGTCTATTCTATATTGCTCCACCATATACTGTCTATGTTTGTCTTTTAATATTTAAATACAAGTTGCATGAGACATGCAAGAATCTCAAAATGTTTCACCAGATTCGTCCTTCATGTGGATGAAATTCATCCCTGACAGAACATCAATGCCATGCAAGTTAGAGGGAATTGATAGCACGGAGTGACTTATTTCACCAGTCACAGTGGAGTAAAATTGCTGAACAGTGGGTAGTGAGAGTTTGCAAATAAACTCTCTGAAGGCTGGAGCCATCTTTTTGTTACAGACTTGCAGTGATTTATACAATCAGTCCCTATTTTAAATTAGCAGTTACAATAGAATAATTTTTTTCTATATGTTGTAAATATGAAACCATGCCTTGTGAGTTACTAGTGAACAGTTCAGTCAGTCTGTACTGCTTGGTATTCTTTTTATTTACATTTCAGCTGTTTTATCATCTTATCCTAAATCTACCCCAAATCTATCTCCTGATATGTGAAATTGCATTTTTTTTCCCTTTATTCTTGATTATCTGCTGGTTTCGGCTCTTAGTCTCATCACTTTACATTCCCACACCCTTATCAGACTGTAAGTCTGATTCACCCAAATAATTTAAAATTAATTTGCAGTATTCCTCTTTGTTTTCTGCAAGTCTGCTTGTGTTTGTGCTATTCAAAGCAAGAGCACACAAAAATGGGCATCTTGTTCTCTCCCTCTGTTATAATCTCTTTCTTGAAATGGTTCTGCAGTAGAAGCCTGATGGTCAAATATAAGTGGACACAGGAACTGAGTGGAACTCTTGGGCTTAAGGTGGTACAGCTGCTGGCAAAAGCTCAGCTGCCCTTTATTACATTTTAGTTGAAAATAGATCGCTTGAGGTACGATCCTCCTTTTTACACCATGTAAAATATCTTTAAAATACAATTAAAAGGACGGTAGGATTGTAGCATTTTACCTGCAATTGAATGTTGATAAATTGTTTGGTATTTACTGTTTTGCACCATAAAGCTTTGTGAGCAAGTGCAGGGAAGGAAACACAAATGAAAAAGCAAAACAAATGGATAAAAGAGAAGGGGCATAAAGCATGTAATTAAAATGCTGCTGTTGCCATAAACCAGGGGGAGATCCCTCTATATTGCTTTCGTGTGCTCTCGTGCTGCTTTTTGTGAAATTCTGGTGGAAGTTTTCTGATTACTGAGTGTGGATCTTGTGAGCTGCTGCTGTAAGATGCTAAATAATGGACTTGAGCAAATAAGGGCTGTTCAGAGAGCTTGAAAATCATGGAAACTAAAACTTGGCCATCAAAAAGAACTTCTACTTTTCACGTCATAACAAAACCCTGGCAAATGAGGCCATGTGTGATGTGTGTCCACCTGAAGTGTGTCTCTGCTCTCTTGCAGTCCTAGGAAGCCAAGGTGTAGCTTGCTTTCCTAACTTGATCTAGCACTGCTGAAACAGATGCTTTCTAGAAAGGCTAATGTTCATAGACTCACAGACCAGTTTAGGTTGGAAGGGACCTCAGAGATCACCCAGTCTCAGCCTCCTGCCAGGGGCGCCTCTCACCAGACCAGGTTGCCCCATCCAACCTGGCTTTTGAACACTTCTAGGGATGAAGCAACCACAGCCTCCCTGGGCAGTATGTTCTGGTGTTTCAGCACCTTCACAGAGAGGAATTTTTGCCTCAGTTCTCATCTAAATCTCCCCTATTTTAGCTTTAAAGCAGCCTCTTTTGATTTATGACTTTACAAGAGTCCCTTGTAAAGTGTCCCTCACCAGCTTTCCTGTAGCCCCTTCAGGTACAGGAAGCTGCTGGAAGATCACCCCCAGAGCCTTCTCTTCTCCAGTTGTTCATGCAGTGCACAGATCAAAGTGCCTGATACCAGAGTAGTGGATTCAGTGTGTTCAGATAAAGGGAAAGAACTTTCAGTATTGTGACTCCTCAGTAGCTGGAATGTTTTGGGGCCAAATGTTGTGCCACAAAGGAGCTTGCAGGCACCACCTGCTGATACTCACACTGAGTTGGTCCTTTGCAACTGTGCAGTGTAGACCAGCAGAAAACCTGGACAGGGACAAATGTCGTGGCCTCTGAAGATTTAGGATTCTTGACTTTAGATATCAAACTCAATTGAATTTCACTAAATGGTACTGAACCCTCTAATTATTTTTGACAGTCCAGTTTTAAGATACTTCTCATGCTGAAGTTTCTGAACACCCCTTAATTTTTAATACTGCTTGAACCGGAATTACAGAATATTAAATCGTATTTCTGTTACAAGATGAAGAAAGTCTGTTCACAAGTCCAGGGTGGGTTGCTTGTGTTTTCGTTTTATGGCTGAAGTCGAAGTATATTCATTCTGACTTTATGAACAGAGAAATGTTTTTATTGAGTAATCAGTTTTGGGCAAGAGGGGCAATTTTAAGAAGCATGTTCTGGAACTTTAGCTATTATGTGGCACAGGAGTCAAGGAATTCCCTTAGGCAACTTGGTGTCTGTCACTGAGTAGGTGATCTCACCAGCTGGGGCGTGGGGAAGAGAAAGAATTGCTGTAGGATGCAATTCTTACACTTTTTTTATTTATAATTTAGGGAGGTTTTAACTGGAAAATTAAAGCTGATGTTTCTTTGTAAAAAGTGTAGCAGTTCTGAATAAACTTGTTACCACTCTTCCCTCCCTCAGTTTTATCTGTGGGTAAAAGATCCCTCCTCTACTTGTGGGGATCACCCTGATCCAAGCCCTGCCCAAGAGGCAACACTGGCTATCTCTGCCTCACCTGGCACTCCTTGCCTTCACACTGTTCTTACAACACAGAAGTATCTCATTCGGCTAAGAGCGCCACATGTGACTCCCCATGAGCTGTTGGAGAAAAAGCCTACCAGAACTGCACCATGTCTCATGTGTGGTTTCCCTTTCCTGTGATAGATCAGAAGCTTCTGAAACCAGCTCAGCGTCAGAGGTCTTCCTGAAGCCCGTGATTCACAGGGGAGGAGTTGCTTGCATAGCAAATTTCCTTTGTTAAAGGAAATACATGCAGAAGGCAGTGCAAAAGATCTACCCTGTAGTTCAGCTGGGAAAGGCAAAACCAGCGCTAAGTGAAACCTGTCGGGATGTACCTGTTATTAGACAGGTGGACAAATGAGGGCATGGTTCCTGCTTGTTTTCTTACACCACACCACCCCCACCCTGCAAGAAAATAGTTCTCATCAGTGTTATCAGCTTCGCCTCAAAATGACTTTCCTCCCCATTATTGCTTATAAACAAACCTTTATCACAGATAGCTGGCCTGCTGAATTAAGACGCTGTATTAAACAGTATATTGCTTCTGTCAGGGCCGATCGGCTGTTTGTGCAGATAATAATGTCAACTGCAACAACAACAATCAGCTAGTGTAAATTAACTTAACTGTGTGAAATAATGCCTCCTCTATCAGATTAGCTCGCTGAATGACTTTATCCTTAAATTAAAGCTTGCTGGGGCGTAATAGTAAATCATTTAAATGGTGCCGGGCTTTTCAGGTAATGTCTTCGTATATTACTGTAATTTCAATTCGCCAAGGCATGCAGATGGCTGCAGTCTCCAGTTCCTTGTCTCCAAAGCCTCTCCCGTGCTGCCATTTTGTAATTACAGCGCCGGCACGTTGCCTGCTGCTCCTAGATTTCCCAGGGTGCACCGGCAGCCAAGGCAATGTATTTTAAAATTATTATTCTTGTGTGGCCCTCATAACATAAATGTAAATCTTTTATGCTAACGCTGTCAGGGGTTTAGCACTGGGGCTCCAAGGTGCTCTGATGTAGAAATCACCAGCAATCCATCAACCAAATATCGTTTGGGATCGGGCAAATGGCTTGCGTTTTGGGAGGACTGTAAGCAGAGCATTATTGTAAGGTTACAGAGTGATTTTGTTACTAGGTGCTTGGAGGCCTTGAAGGTGTTCTTTATTTATTTATTCTGCCTTTGTATGTGGGTGTTTAAGTAAGAAATTCTGCCCCAGCTCGAATGCCCGGTGTGTGACTTGATGGAAGCTCGTTGCACTTAATATGCTGAGGATAACATCTGAGCAAATAACAGCCTCCAAATTAAAAGCCTTAAAATATATCAACAAGACCAGACTAAGACAGATAGCTGTTATAAAAGCAATATGGAGACACAAATTCTCCTGGGTCTGTGCTGTGAGAAAGAATGGGGTTATTTAGTCCGTTGTACTCACGTGTAGAGAGGTTCAGTGATTGTTTGGTATTAAAGACTCAGGGGTTTATTGCCTACTGTTTCATAATTTTTTTAATTTGCGTTTTCTAAAAGGACAACAAAATCAAATGGTTTGAGAAGGCCTAGTGGTGGACATTAACTCTGTGTGTGGGATATCCTTACTGCCAGATGGAGGCTGGAGGTGGCATCACCGAGTGCTGCTGCCACACCAGGTCGTTCTGGAGTACAGCACTGGGACAAGCGGCCATGAAGCAGCACCCATGTATTCCCGCAGTTGAGAAATTACTGTGAGGTTGTTTCTCTTGAGGATAGATGGCTGGGGAGCAGAACCGTGTCCATGCAGCTACTGGAAGCAGCGTCCAAGCTGTCGAGCTCTAAGGTTCTGGTACCGCATTGCGCATAAATCAGTCCGAGATTTCTCTGGTACTGTTAGCCTTGGTTGGGTCTGTGCACAAGTAAAGATTTAAGAGCATCACTTCTCTTGCAGAGGGCAATAAAATTCAGCTGTTTCCATTTCTTCCACCTGAGCACTTCTGAACCTCTATGCACTACAGTTTGCTTCTCCCATGGTAGTTGTAACCCCCTTGCAAATTGCAGGTCAAAGCACATTAGTCTCTTTACACAATGCACAGGTAGATAAAACAACCCTAACATTTGTAAGCAATTGTGGCATGTTGTAGCTCTGCAATTCCCAGGAAAGAACAGAAAAGTGCTGGGTCAATTGCCTCTTGTCTTCTGGCTTCTCTCCAGAATTTTTGCGCCTCTTGTCTTTTGGCAACCACCCAAACCTGCTTGGGCAGCGCAGAGCAAAGTAGTTGAGGACTGGGCACACACACACTGCCGTGGAGTGGCATTCCTCCAGTGCTATGTGGTGCTGTATGTGCAGGCTGAGCCCTATGACCAGATCGTTCCTCTCCCAGATGGACAGTCAAGATAGATGATTCTTCAGAAGGTCCTACTGAGACAATCTATTTTGTTTCCTGTGCCAGGATGTATTAGACTTTCAGCTGGATGAAACTGGGCTGTGCTAACCAGCTGATGGATTTAAAAACAGAGGGATGAACAATCAAATCTCAGCAGGTATTTCAAGGCAGGAAATGACAAATAGGGGTAGCATGTTGTTCTTGCAGGCTACAAGGAGGAGCAGAAGTTTTGTTGCTCTTGAGTGTTTTGAGGCTGTGGAAAGTTAATTGTCAATTGTAACAAATATAAACCTGAAACCTAAGATCAGAGACATACAGTGGAAAGGAAAAATACCACAACTCTCCTTGCTTTTGCTGCGTTCATCTTTGGTATCGCAGTGGCCGTTACTGGTTTACACTCTGCTTCTTCCCTGTCCACTAGTGGCTTCCTGTCAATATTTTTTAATGCAAATATCATTTATTAACTCTGCAAATCTCAACAACTCTGCCTTTTTTTTGTCCTAGAAAGAAAACAGAACAATAACATGTTAGAAGTTCTGCTTCTTGGGATTTTTAGTAAACATTGAAACTGTTTAATATTAGCATTTATGATATTATGATATGTGTCCCACTCTTGTTTTGTGCCGCAGGGGCAGACCACTGCTTTTCACACAACATCACAGCTCCAGTAACAGGAAGGGTGAAGCTGAATTGAGCTGAACCCTTCAATTCATCCTGGTACCACTTCTTTTGTCTGGCAAAAGAAAGCTGCTCTGCACTTGGGCTCTCTGGGTCAGGAAGGATTGGGGGTAACACAAGATTCTGCAATAGCAGGCTTTTCCTTAGAGAGAGGAGGACAGCAAAACATCAGCAGTGGAATCTTGCCTGTCTTCATTGAGAACAGTAATACGTAGACCAGAAAAGAACAACAGAAACGCCTATTGAGTTAACCGTAGTCAGTAGAAATTAAAACAATAATGACAACCATACTAAAGGTTAAAAAACATGCCCAGCCTGAAATGTTATTTGGGTTCGTATGATATGCTGCTCAATCATGTAACCGTCATTGTCGGGTTACCACGATTCTGTCATTTTAACTGGGGAATTGAAGCCAGTGGTCTTCCTGGAGAAGACAATGGAAGAGTGGAAAAGTGCTCTGAACGTCTTGCTTCAGCGTCACTGCTCAGGAGGGATCTCTGAATATTAAGGTCTCCTTTTCTTTTTTCATCGGCTCTATCCGGGTGCTCTAGATGTTCACTGTAATTTAACCATAGCTAATTAGAGCTGGGAAAGTGGGAGTTTTGCCGTTGTTTTCAGTGGAGCCAGGATTTCTCCTAACCTGTTTTTCTGCAGAGATCTAATACTCCCTCAGCGGGCTTCAGATTTTGATAATGATAATGACATAGCTGTATTATCTCTCTGGGGGAGGAAGACTGCTAATTGTCAGCCACGACAAAAGTGTGATTACTCTTTAATTGTGTTCTTATAAAAAGGCATTATATGTATTTCCTGTTAATTGCCTAAGCACAGGAACTTAAGTCTGAAACACGCACATTTCTTGAGTCAAAAGGCCACAATAAAGCAATTAATTGGGATAAAACTTCTGTCATAGCACAGAGAACCTTCTAAGATTTAATCTTCACAATAAAATATTTATCATCGTTTTTGTAAAAAGTGCTTTTACTGTAATCATGTGGGACCACAGCAGCTTTTCAGACCTTAATATTTTCATAGTTCTGGTGTTACAACCGTTTCTGCCATGTAGTGTGTTTATTGACTGCCAGGGATCTGAGCCGGCTGTAGGATTTCACTCTGGCAGTATTTTTTAATATTATCAAAAGTCACTTAAACTTTTCAGTCTGGCTTGGGAGATAGAAGTAGCATCAGCTTCAGATCTTTCTCAAATTGCTTTTCAGAAAGCTCCCATATAATGAAAATGCTACATCCAGAGGCCTGTTTCATGCAATTAAAATGCTGCCTTTTACACCTCTTTTCCTCTGCGGAGCACAAACATCTGCTGCCAGAGTCCATGGTGCTTCCTCTTGGGTTCTGCCTCGCTGTTCCCAGCCTTGCCATCACCTCACCCTGGGTGCTTAACTCTTCAGCAGCCGTTAACCTCTCTAGGAAGTCAAAAGGCACCTTCAAACACCCACTCATGCTGAATTTTCTAGAGCTGCCATTTCAAATCTAGGTTGTTGCAAACTGTGCTAAGGTCAGGTGATACAAGTTGTAAATTGTCTTTTTCTGGTATCAGGAAGGATCCTGTATATCTTTCCTTTTCAAACCTAAGTGTAGGCCATTTTAACATACTTTTCTTTATTACCTTTGTATGTAAAGGGAAATTATTCTCTGTTTGGTGTCTGTGAATATTTTAAAAACTTATTAAATATAAAAATATCAGTATCTCAAGTAAAACTTTCTGTAAGAAAAGTTAGTGTCCTTGAAGTGTAAATGAAGGCTAAGAAAGTAATTTCTTGAGAAGTTGTGTTAAGTGGGAATTACGATAAAAGGAAAGTTGTGGTACTGAAAATTAGCCTTGAATTTCTGGGGATGTGGACAAAGTGAAAGCTAATCTGTAATCAAATATCACGGCAGGCTTTGTTTTATACCCCAAAGGTTATTTGTTTTGAATCTAAGCAGGGTGCATTGAAGAACGTTCCCTGATGACTTTTCACTGTGCGCTGACTGATCTTGTCTCCTTTCCCAGTAATCAATATTGCACTGCCCTGTGCAAGTGGAGGTAATCCAGAATTTCAATGGGGGAAAGAAAAGTCTCATCCTCCATAAAATTTATCAGTAAAATATTAAGTAAAAACACTGCTTTTTTTTTTTCTGTAGGAAATAGGTTGGGTTTGTGTGCCTGTAGCTGTAACTTCTCAGGGTTATTTACCATCCTCCCTTCTGCTCCAACTTGAACAGAACTGGAACAAAAGCTGGGGAGGGGACAATCCTGTTGAAGCGTGTATGTGTGCATGTGATTTATTTGCATCCCCAATTGCTAGAGAAATAGATGGAGCAGTTAATGGAAGAACACCTGCCATTGGGTATTCAGATGTCCATAGTAAGCCTTCAGAATCCTAAAAGGATTTTATTATCATTAGCTAATTGAAACTGAGTTCAAAATAAGAAATAATGGCTATCATTTTTCCTAGCGCTAAAGCTTGGATTCCCTCCCTAGTCATTGTTTCTGATTGTAGCCTCACTACTGATTACATTTACCTTATTTTTCCTAAGATCTGCTGGAAACTCTTTTGTCTCTTATCAGAGAGAAGATCAATTCGAAGTTACTAGAAGCTGATTTTCCATAATAAGTTTCTTTTTAGAAAAAAAAGTCTTCTTATTAGTAGATTCCTATAGTTCCAGTTCCTTATATTTATTAAAAACTTGACTTTTTATATACACACTCTCCTTCTTTCTTCTCATGAATAACATTTTGGCCAGCTGCGGCTCTGTAGAGGTCAATAAAGTTTCTCCATTTACCCCAGTGTGCCAGAATTTCACTTTCATGTTTTAAAAGCTTTAAAAAACACAGTAAAGGAGCTGCTTGTCTTGCTTTTTCCTTTGAATCTGGGTTGGGCACATCCATCTCTAAGTGCTTCTGATGCATTACATGAGTGTGAGCTGCTTCTCCATGAGGTAGAGATTTCTGTGGATGGCAGGAGTCACTACTGTTAATGACCAGTTTTGAACATCAATCAAAACTCTGGCATTTTGTAAGGTTGATGTGCAGCCCTTTTTCCTTAGCCTCCAACACCATCTTTCTTCCTGAGGCTTAGTGATATTTTACGAAATCTATCATATAACCTCCGTCGCTCTGGACATTTTCTTGTACGTCTGGAATGCAGGAGTCAGCAGTGCACTGCTATCAATTGTGCTAAAAGATACTGACAAGTCATGTATTACGAGATTTGACCTCTAGCCATGGTGTAAGACGCCTGTGCAGTGCTCCTTGAATTTCTGACCCTGAAAAACAAATAAAGAACAGAGAAAGTGTTTTTTCAGCTTCACTTCTTGCAGGAATGAGCAGGGAATAAGTGCTTTCTGGTTTATTGTGGGCACTGGTGAACTTTCTTTTTCTCTAAAGTGTAAAGAAGTATGTGCCCAGACTATGAAGAAGCAGAGAATGCTGAATGGTAGAGCAGGAAAAACATGAGGAATCTCTGTATTCGTCTCTAAATTTAGATTAATAATTGAAGAATTTCAAGAGTCTGATGAAATAGTCCTCACTTCAACTTAAGGTCAATCTTGTGACAATGACGTTCTGTTAAAAAAAAGGTTTAGTGTCTAACATGAACAGAATTATCCTGCGTGTGGGGTTTTCTCTCACAGAGAGTACATGCTGGGACAGCCTGCTTCTGTGGGCTATTTGGAGTATTGGGTTTGAAACCCACCCAAGCCAGCACACACTGTAATTAGAGAAAATCAGAGCTGTAGCTGTTGCTGTGTAAAAGGATTATTCATGTGAGAGCAGGTTCCAAAGATCATTCTGTGAGCAGTGAATCAGTGATGTTAAGGACATGTTTATATGGTCAGGTGATTTCGGAAAAGGCGGGGACACTTGGCACAGACTCTGTCTTGTATTTGATGGATAGAAAGTTTAGCCCTGGTAGTCCTGGCAACTTTGCAGGCTGCATTGTATAATTCCATTGCAAAAAAGGATTGCAGAGGCTTTATCTCTGTGCTTTGCCTTTCTTGGCAGGAAGATAGCCTGGATAAATTGCTAATGATGCAAATGAGGTCTTGGAGCCGGTTTTGGGTGCAGCCCTGTAGGTTATGTAAAGCAAAATGGAAAGGATTCTGGCCATCATTTAAACATTATTGTATGGCAAGAACGGGAAACATTTATTGGACAGTTATTGCGAGCATATATGAATTTTATACAACTCAGGGGTTGCAAACAGAATTATGGTGCACTAAAGTCTTTAACAGTTCTTCAGTAAAGATTGTGCTGAGCTGCACAGAAAGAAGGGCCTGAGGATTCTTCAAAAAATTGTGGCAAAAGATTAATTAGACTCAGTTGCAATTCATCTGTGTGAGATGTAGGAGAATGTCAAATGCTTATTGTTGCATCTTATGGTATCTGTATTCGATAACTTAGCATGTGATTGTGCAAACGGGTTACTGATCTTCTCTTCCAACACATCCTGTGCTAAGCTGGAGACAGACCATCTCCCTTTTCCCAGCCTGTTTCCCACGTTAGTTCAGGCTGTAGCTCGAGCATGGCTTTTATATTCTTTTAGATTAGAAAGCAAGTGCCACATGGGAGTCAGCCAAGATCTGACATTTCTGGTGTCTCCTGAGAAGAGGGGATGTCCATCCAATCCTCATGGGGAAGTGCAGCCTCCCTTAGCAGTCACTGCTCCTTTCTGTTTCTTCTTGGTTTTTTTGCTGACTTTTCCCAGAGTGATCATCTGGAACAAAATTAAATTAGTGTGGTATACTGAACTGAGTTGACAGAACAGACTTAGTAGGGGGAAGTACTGTACTGGCTTACCTTCGCTGCTTCAGGAAAAAGTGCTTTTAGAACTTCTTTATATAAAACCTCTCTGTAAAAGACAGCTTCTTAGTGTAGTGGGTAAACAGGCTGCCTGTTAGTCAGGTGCATCTTTTAAAAAAGTGATGCATCACCTTACAAAACCGGTTGGTTTTTCCACAGAAATCCATATCTTGTCCCATAAATAAGAATGTTAAATGATGAGCACTTCCTACATTATACACATCCCTGGGTGCGATGTTGTTCTTGGTGTATTTTCATTAAGAAAAAAATATGATTTTTATTGAGATCAATAAAGGATTAAGGAGACCAAGTGATTTATTTGCTGTACTGAGTGCTCATTTTTACCCCAATAACAACACAACCAACCGACAGAAAAAAGGAGGAAGGTTTTGTGTTTAGATTTGTTTTTACCTTGGGTCCTTGGAAAACTGGGAAAACAGAGCTAAGCCATCCATCAGATCTTAGAGTAGCGCTTAGAGTGAGTAACTGCTGCTCTGGCCCTCAGACTGTGATATATGGGAGAATTCATTATGTGACCCACTACACACCAAAGTCCATGGAAAAACTCTAACTTCAGTGAACAAAACCCCAGTCCTGCATAGTGAAAGCAGGAGAGAAACTAATTTATCAGTGCGTGAGGGGTGGTGCCCACCATCAGGCCATTCTTTGGGCTTCTGCAAGGCTGCAAAGCCAGTGCACCTCCTTGACGTATGATTCAATACTACTTTAAAGCAAACCTCACTTAAAAGTCCTCAGAGAGGATTGGATGGAATATCCCTGGAAAAAGATCCTGCTGAATACCCTTTTTCCCTTAGGACAGACATCTCATGCTTCCTTTCCCCTTGTGTCAATTTAAGTAAGGTCTGTAACAAAGTAGTGTTGAAGTCGTCATTTCTGGCTCCTGCAGCCTCCTCCCCAGCGCTGGCAGAATTGCTTTTGGTGGGAGGTCCCACATGAGTTGGAATGTAGGAAATGTATGAAACTCTGTTTTGCTGTGTTGTTGCTGAGTTTTCCAGATGAACTATCGCCACTGGTGCTCCGAGATGCTCTGGGCACTGCAGGGGAAGCTGCACAGGAGCTCAAAATCGCTGTAATCTCACTGTCACTGCAGAAAATTTTTATGCCATTTATTGATATAATGGCAGATATCTAAAACTTGCTTCTCTTTTGTCTGGAAAGGAAGATAACTAGAGGAGTTAGGTTGCACTTCAGCAAAGCAGTTTACACTTCACCTATGTGTGGCCATTGCTTACAGCCTGACTCAAACCATAGAGCACTCAGGTAAATACCCGCTGTCTTATTTCTGCCAATTGCCATTGACTTGGAAATTTGAATCATTTACTCTGGGAACGTTTGCTTGGAATGTTCAGTGTGATGTGACATACCAGATACATCTGAATACTGAGCTGACACTATAGAGATCTTGTTCTGTTCTAACCCCAAACCAGGACAAGGATTTAATCCCATACCCACTGCACAAGGTGTGAAGTTTAGCAGTTTTTCCATAACGTGAACCTACTGTTTTTCATTACATGAGAACATGGTTATCACAACATGAAATACAGTAGTAAAATAGTGGGAAAGCAAGGCCATGCTTAGTGCTTCTGTTAGGCATTTTAGCCTGGCCAAGAAACCCTGCAAAACATGTTAGTAAAATACATTTTCATGTCTTAAGTCCATCTTGGAGCACAACCAGATTCCATCTTCTTCCAAGATACTATGTAGTTCCTGAGCACAGATTTGGTAAATATGAACTGGGTTTCCCCTGCATCATCCTTCACAGGGTCTTCACCCCATAGAGGTGATAGCCAGTCTTAAAAATCCATCTGCAGATTTTCCTTCAGAGATAAAACCTTACTGTAGAGTAATGTGCAGGCACATTAACGTCATTGCTTTTTGTGTGTCTGAACGTGTGCTCTGTGTTTTGTTTGTTTGCTTCGGGATACTTTCCAGTGGGGCAGTAGTCACAAGTACGAGTAGCAGAATTTTACTGAGAGCACAAGTATTGAAAGGTTTTTGCTTTTGGGTGGTCAAATGACTGCTGTGCCCAGTTTTAGGAAGAGTGGGAATAATTTGAATGTTTTGAGGAGCTGCTTGGATTTGCACAGAATTATTCACAGTAAAATATGTGAGGATATGGAGCCCTTATCTATATAAACGTCAAAATTTATTGCTTTTTAATCATTTGAAACTACATCCTTCTTAAAATAAGGTTTAAGGAAAGTCACAGACTGCTGATTAGAGTTACATGTATTTTATTGGATGAGATTAATAAATCATTTCTGTTTAACCAAGGCAGATGAGGCATTCAAAGTAGTGCTACTGTTATTAATTTAAAGTTAAAATAAACGTACAGCTGTGTTGCCAGGATTGCAGAAAACCATGAATCAAGCTTTTTTTTATTTATATTGTAACAGTCATCAGGGAACTCTGATTTAGAGAGCTAGGTTGGGTCTGCTGTGCTGGGTAAAGCCAAACTCGGGGTGCTCATATTGATACAGCTCAAGGAATGAATGTAATGTGTAGAAATCGGAGGGCAGAGAGAAAGAGCAATGTGAGTGGTTTGAGTGGGTTTTTTTAGAAACAGGATATTCCTGCTTTACATACATTACTTGGCTTGTTAAAGGGTGCAAGTGGAGGACAAAGGGTGAATGGAAGTCTCTTTCCAACCATAGCTATGCTCCGCATTAATGCTGGGCTGTGGGGAGGTATTTTGAAACAGGACAGTGCCTAAATGTCCTTCACACAGGTGTCGATGCAGGGCAATATGTCTTACATGCTCTTTGTGTGCCTGCTTAAGAGGGAAGGTATAGCAGCACTACCATGTTTAAGATGGAAAGAGAAATTGCAGGTGGTCATGGCCTCAACATTTACATATCACTCAGATTCATATAAAAGTAAAACAAAAAAAACCCTGAACTGTAAGCCAAAATGGCTGTTGATATCAAAGATCTGTCCGCTTATGGTTTCTCTCTGCTTCTTCCCATATAAAATTTGACTGGCTTCTCCTTGGGGAAGGAAGGCACCATCGCAAAAAGGTGAGATAAAGAGAGGAGAATAATAATGGCAGCATTAACAAGAAGCTCTGCGTAGTGCCACTGCTTCTACCGTGGTACTGCTGTCCTCCCTAGCAGGTTCCCTGAAGCAAGATGCAATATATCTCTTGGTTTGAATATTTCATTTCCAGGGGTACATCTGCTTTTCTTTCATGTTATATTCAGCGTTACCTATTTATAACTCTTTTAAAAATCGATTTTCCAGCTTCTCGATATGGTACAAGAGAAACAGAAGCGATGTATCAGTGTAATGATAAAAGGCATGAGGAGAAGGGGAAAACAATAATTGGTTGCAAATCAAGTTATGAACCTCAAGCTAAAAATAAAAGTGGCAGAAAGAGGGGAAGGAGTTTTATAACCTCAGTAAATAGCAGAAATTACAATGTGCTGTGTGCGTTCGGTTTATACTTTTATACTGAGTTAGTAGATAAGGATATTTATCTGATGGTGTTTGCTCTACACATAAACTCTTCTGATTTAGATGATAGATAGAAACCATTTATACAGATAAACACAGTAGGGGTCTAAACACAGATCCCTGTGGAACGCCAGATGTGAGTAAATGAACATTTGATTTTCCTCTTGTCTGCTTCTGACAACCTGATGGATAAGAAACCATCTCCTGAATTCCCTTAAAACCTGATAGCACTAATGCAGATAATAACATCGAGTGAGATATGGTATTTATTAAATCTGCTCTCTAAATATTAATACGACAGCAGATGTGATCTTTCTACTCTTTAACTGTACTCCTTAAGCACCATGTCACTTGCTAACAAAGATAAATGCACAGGTCTGATGCAGAGGGTTTAAGACCACAGGGGTATTCAAATACTTAAGATTCATGCAATTTGGAAAATAATATTCTACATCACAATTGATTAAATAAAAGGAGGGTGAGGAATTTTCAAAATTGCCTTTAAAATGGAAGCAGATTGTGTGAACAGAATAAGAAGCAACTATGTTAATTCTGTTCTGTCCATTGTCCCACGTGGGTCTGATGGTAACCACTGAAGAGTGTATTAGCAGGAAGGAGCTTTAGGATTTTGTGAGTTTGAAATATCATCTCTGAAGTGTCAGCAGTTTCATATCCATTTTTCTCTCCCTCTCCATTTCCTCCATATCTCTGAGATGAAAGTCTTACAGAGGATAAGGCCACCAGGGGCTATGTCTTGGCCAAGTGCTTTTATTCTCAACGTCATGTCTTTGCCAGAGTTAACTGTCACATGCACATGTCGTTCAGGCATTCTTGGATGGTGGGGGGTGACTCCGAGTGCTATAACTTATTATCTAAAACTGGACTCAGCAACTCCCTCTTGGCAGAAAACCCTACAAGCCCAGCACCTCTCCTAGATCACATTTGCTTCTTGCTTATTAGCGCAGGTTGACTGACTTTGTCTGAACACTGCAACCAAGGGTGAGGAAAAGGCTGAGATGCTTAATGCTGCCTTAGCCTCCATCTTCAAAGGACAGACCAGCTAACCTCAGAGTGTTCAGCTCCCTGAGCTGGAGAATAAGAATGGAGAGCAGAACAACCCCTCAATAATCCAGAAGGAAGTAGTTAGTGATCTGTTTCTTCACCTACACACTCATAAATCTATGGGGCTGGATAGGATTCACACAAGAGTACTCAGGGAAGAAATGCTCACCAAGCCTCTTTCTGTCATTTATCAACAAATCCTGGTCAATAGGGGAGGTATGACATGATTGGAGGGTGGTTAATGTGACACATCTACAAGAAAGGCCAGAAGGAGTATCCAGGAAACTACAGCCCTGTCAGCCTGACCTCAGTAGCAGGAAAGATCATGGAGAGAATCATCTTGAATGAGCTGTCATGGCAAGTGCAGGGCAACCAAGGGATCAGGCCAGCCAGCATGGATTTGTGGAAGTGAGGTCTTGCTTAACCAACTGATCTCTTTCTATGACCATGTGAACTGCCTTCTGGATGGGAGAAGGCTGTGTACATTGTCTACCCTGGACTTTGATAAGGCTTTTGATACGGCTGCCCACAGCATTCTCCTGGAGAAGCTGACAAACCATGGCACAAACAAGTGTACTTTTCACTGGGTAAAAAAGTGGTTGGATGGCCATGCCCATAAGTTGTGATTAATGGGATGAAATATAGTTGGTGACCAGTGGTGTCCCTCAGGACTCAGTGTTGGGGCCAGTCTTGTTTAACATCTTTATTAATGACCTGGATGAGGAGATTGAGAGCATCCTTAGTAAATTTGCAGACAAAATCAAATTGTGGGAGTGTTGATCTGCTTGAGGGTAGGAAAACTCTACAGAGGGATCTGGACACGTTGGCTCGATGGGCCAAAGCCAGTTGTAGGAGGTACAGTAAGGCCAAGTGCTTGGTCCTTCATTTCGGTCACAACAACCCCAGGCAACGCTACAGGCTTGGAGATGAGTGGCTGGAAAGCTGCCCAGCAGAAAAGGACCTGGGGGTGCTGGTGTACAGCCAGCTTAATAGGAGCCAGCAATGTGCCCTGGTGGCCAAGAAGGTCAGCAGGATCCTGATACAGGCTAGGAAGCTTGTATCAGGAATACCAGGTCCAGCAGGAGTAGGGAAGTCATTGTGCCCTTGTACTCGGCACTGATGAGACCACAACTCAAGTACTATGTTCAGTTCTGGGCCCTTCGGGAACTGATGTTCTGGAACATGTCTAGAGGAGAACTGCCAGGCTCGTGAGGGATCTGGAGGAACAAGTCATATGAGGAGAGGCTTAGAGAACTGGACATGTTTAGTTTGGAGAAGAGGAAACTGAGAGGAGACCTTGTTGCCCTCTACAACTACATTAAAGGAGGTTGTAGAGAGGTGGGTGTTTGCCTCTTCTCCCGAATGAATAAATGACAGGGTCAGAGGAAGTTGCAGCAAGGGGGGTTTAGATTAGATATTAGAAAGAAATCCTTTACTGACAGGTGGACAGGTGCTGAAACAGGCTACCCAGGGTGGTGGTTGAGTCACCGTCCCTGAAGGTATTTAAGAAACGTATAGACATGAGGCTTCAGAACCTGCTCTAGTGGCTGAGATTGTAGAGGATTTATTTTGTGTCTTATCTGATTGAGTATGTTAAGTGCTAGTGTTTTGTTGTGGTTGTGTGTATGTTTGGACCTGGTGATCTGAGAGGTCCTATCCAACTAGGAATATTCTGTAACAGTGATTCTGTAAATCCAGTCTAAGGAACAGGGGAAATTGACACTAGTATCACTTAGGCTCAGTCAAGCCTGTGACCTGCTGCCTTAAGCAATTGGCTCCTTTATATATCTCTGGGTTGTCTCAGAGTCGAGACACAAGCTGTGGAGCCATGTCCATGTTTATATAGGGTTTGAAGAGCTGATCATGTGCAGCTCATGTTGTCTGTAGGCAGAGCTTGAGACACGTTTAGCATCAATGTTCAGACAACTTTTGAGTGTCATACATGTGTATGAGAAGAAGAGATCCCATTACTTTCATACCAACTTCTCTAGTACAGAAACTCTGTCCACCGAAAACAAACCCCACTTGTTTGCCCTGCAACTAAATTGCTGAGATGACAAGTTCAGAAGGAAGAGACTCCTCAGAGACCTTCTTGCTAGGTTCATTGAGGATCTTTGAGATGAGCTAACTGACCTGATTTGAGCTGTTAACACTTCTGTTTTCCTCTTAATCTCTTCAGTCTGATGTTTCTGATCATGCAGTGTCTGTGGGTGTTGCAGATGGGCTATAGTTCCTTCTTCTCCATGGCAGCACAGTTTCACTCTTGATGAGATAGTGTAGCTTTATAGGCTTTTCTGCATCAAGTCTTATTAGTCCCAACTTGAATAAATATGTTGGTTAGTGATTTCATACTGGATTCAATAAACACAGTCAGTAGCAGGTACTTAGAATAATTCTACAGTTAGGCATGGAAAGCTAATTGGCTTTGAAGAAAATAGCCCACGCACAATTTGTACCACTCCACCGATCAGAAACTGGACCATGGATAATTGAGATGGTATGAAACACCTACTGCCTCATGCTCATAATTTTTGGATCCATTAATTCCTACAATGTTTTCTGCCTACCTGCAGGAGGATGTTACAATAGCTTAGTTCATTATAAACAATTCTGCCCCATTTGCTTTAGAATTTTGTGGTTGTTAATCCATAAATGTGCAGACTGCAAATTTGCAAAGGAGTTTGGAGATGGTGAAGCTTCCCTGCAACCCACTGTTTTAGTATGATGTTAAAAGATCAAAATGATATGAAAAGCAGAGCCATGTTTTCACCTAGATGCCTGTATGATTGTACTTGGTCCTAAATATCAAGAAGGTTTAGGGTAGCAGATGGTTTGGGTGACTGTTAAGTGAGTTTTGGTTCGTATTGTGCTGGGTGGTTTTTTTTTTTTGATGTCATGAATCACAAAAACTCTGTGTTCAATTCCACAGTGAAATAGAAGCTTGATGTGTATGATGGCAGCAAAGAGTTTGTGGTCGGTATAATGACATTTGATTCTACACAAATAAAACATCGAGTGGATTCTGTTTCATTCAATAAAAACATTATTCAACATCATTACTTCTGCTCCTGTTCAGCTGTGTAGAAAGGGGAAGGAAGGACATTTCTGGTGCTTGTGACAGAACAATTCAAACTGTCAAATGGCAATGTCAAATTGTCATTTTCAATATGATTCTAATATGAAGTGAGAAGCAAATTTTCCAAAGACTTATAATTTCATCTTAATCCAACAGTTACATCTTGAAACTGTTTTGCTCCGTGACTGTTGCTCAGCGATATGTTTTTTAAGTCTTCCCAGAGCATTTCAGGATGCTAACCAATAGTTCAGATGTCCTTCTCCCAGAAGAGACAACAAACTGTCCACCTACTATGTAACCATCAGACTTAGCACCTCGTTTTTCACCTGGTATTTGTAAGAACTTGGTAGTATAGAGATCCAAACTCCTGGAAGAACATTTAAACCTGATACAAGTAGGATTCAGGTTTTTGGGCGCCTTTTATGGATCCCTTACAAATAATCATCTGATGACTAAGAGTAAATCACTTGAAAACCACTGCAATGGGTTAAAATAGCCTCAATAGATAAAAACTCTGCGTTTAAAAGGGAAACTTACTTTGTGAGATCTGGTAACTTTATACTGATCTTAATTTTTCAGCCAAACTAGCATGAGAGTAATTGTTACGAAGGGCAATACTTAGCATCCTTGTGTTGATACTTAAAAAGAAAGGCTTCTTGGAATAGTCAAGCCTTATTTTCACCTGCTATTTGATTTGATTTTGCTTTCTTTTTCCACTAGCACAAGCCTAGATAAGAAATTGGTCCTTGGGAGTGGTATCGTGAGTGAATAATAATTTCTGTGAGTGAGGTGGAGTCGCCATATTTTCTTGTCTGGGTCTGCAAGAAGCTGATCCGGTCGAATGGGTAGCGAGAGCTGCAGCATTATTCATAGCAATATGTAAAGCACCCTCTTGGGCTTACCATACATTTTATCTTTCATTATCAAATTGACAATCCTGCACGGGCAGATTCATTCTCTGGCAGGGAATACCACAGGCTGTATTTCTGTGCTTTTTCTCCCTCCATCCAGACATTCTTTGGCTGCCTTGGTAAATCATCCTGTTGATCATTCCTAGTGAAGAAAGATGTGCTACATAAGCAATTATAAATTGATTAATGTCTGAGCTGCATCCCTCTCTTCCAAGATATTGCTGACCTGCTTGGTATCTTCATCGTATTCATGTTCTTTGTTTGAAGCTGGTGGCTTAGCAGTCCAAGCACAGAGACAGGAGCGCTCTGAGGTTCAAATCCTCACACGCAGCACCGAGTGGGAACAGTTCTTTCTCAAAATCAACATGGGAGGGGGACACAAGGGCTAAAAATATTCAGTAAATCTTGATCTAACTGGCAAAAGTCTGTGCATGCCCTAAAAACTCTCATCCTTGTTAACGTCGTGGCAGTTGTAGTGGTACTGGAAGTGATGGGAGCTCTTGCGAAGATGAGCCATTAGTGCTGGCAGTACAGCATCAGTTCAGCCTGCTATAAGTGTAGGTGACGTGGTGCTTAAAATGTAGGCAGCTGGAAGTGCTTTTCTCCAGTGGAGCTCCCAGCGTTAGTACTAACATGAGAACCAAACAGGCTCGTGTAGGGATGGTTTGAATCCATTATGTGTTAAGAGTTTGTACAATGCAGGCAAGGACGCAGCAGAATAAATATCCTGCCTGGTGAAGTAGGTGAGCGTTCAGGGAAAAGAGGCTATATTTTGCTGTTTTTTCTAGAGGTAAGAAAATAATGTATAAGATACAGGAGCTGTCAGAATTCCCCGAGGTGTCTGTGGTGCTCGGTCAGTATCAATGCAGTGGGACCATCTGTAAGGTTATTTTACGGTAGAAATTCAATCTCAAAAAGCACCGTGTTAATTCTTGGTAATTTAGGGTGGCTTTCCTAGCAGAGGACACCCTTCACAGAATCACAGAATCATCATGGCTGGAAAGGACCTCCAGGGTCATCGAGTCCAACATTTATCCTAGTATCTAACTAGTATCTAGTAACTAGACCATATCCTTAAGCGCCACATCCACTCGTTCCTTAAACACCTCCGGGGATGGTCACACCACCACCTCCCTGGGCAATCCATTCCAGCACCTAACCACCCTCTCCGTAAAGAACTTCTTTCTAACATCCAATCTAAACCACCCCTGACGCAACTTGAGGCCATTTCTCCTCATCCTATCATCACTAATTTGAGAGAAGAGACCAACACCAGCCTTGCTACAACCTCCTTTGACAAATGTCTGCTAAAATCAGGAGCCCCTTTTGCTGTGTTTTAGGATGTAGGTTATTATTTGTTTCTGTGCTGAGGGGCACAGCACATACTTGACATAGAGCATCTGTGCACTTAGTGTTGGTATTTCCCTTTTTCTTTTTAGCTATTTGCTGCAAAGGTCCTGGCCACTGACCCTGGGGCACAAGCTGCAGACCTTGCAGAGGTCCACTCTTTGTTTCAGAGGACGAAGGGTGGAGGCTTGATTTTAGCTCTTACCCCAGTACAAGATGGAGGAGAGCATTAGCCTTCAGGCTGAGCTCAATTAAAGTCACCACAGAGCAGCAAAGCAAGTGCCTAAAGTGCTACAGTAGTTTGGGACTCATGGGTCTGGAATAAATGAAAGAATGAAATATTCAGTTGCTGCAGTGAGATTTTTCTGTGAAGAACATTTTATTGCACATGGTGGTTTTTTCCGTTTCGCTTTCATGTTCTCCATCATGGTTGTTTATTTGCATCTGTGATGCTGTAGGGTGAAAAGGTCCATTAAAATAAGTGAGTTTAATCCTTTCTCTCCTCCTCTCTCATACACACGTGTGTTTAAGAAGGTTTTTTAATATATGTCATATATGTATATTTTTTAGTATATTTTTATTAGTACGAGTAAGAGAACCTCTGAATTCTTATTTTAGTGATGTTTCCCTTTTTTGGGTCGCACGTATAGATCAGGCAGCCCTTTCCCTAAGCTCTCCTTGTCCTTAATCATAGAATTAGAAGGGAAGTAGCTCCTTGTCTTAACCTGAACCTGTTCCTGCAGCAGAATTTTGGTTAACAAATTCTGAGGAAAAGAATTAAGGCTTAGGGGAGGAAACCAAAGTGTGTTTGGTTTGCAAAACATGTAGATGTAGGTTGTTTCATGAAACACCACAGAGGAGTGTTGTTTTAGGCTGTCCATAATCATGCACTAACCTTTCTGATCATGGTGGAAATACCATAAACTCTGTCTCACAAGATCTCTTGCTTTCATGGATGGGTAGCGTTTACAAGCATCTATTTATTTCCCATTTAAATCAAACCCCAAAATATCTTCTGGGCTGAGATGTAATTTAGTTTATCAAAACTGCAGAACCTACTAAATTTAGAGCAAATGGAAAGCAGCTCAGTTTTTTTTTTGAGATGCAGTGCACAGTAAAAACAAAACTTAAATTGTTAATTGATGATGGGAACTGAAGCTAATACTGTGCAGCCAGAACCAGAACAGCCTGTCACAAAGAAAGAAGGAAAAACAGACTTGGATTTGGGTAGGAGGGTAAATAGTTATAAATTGTAAAGCTCAAGGTATTAAACAAACAAACAAAAAAAAAAAGACTGTGTGAGTGATGCAGCTGTAGAACATGGTAAAGGGCTGTGAGAGGCTCAGGGTCTTGAAAATGTAATTTTATTATTGCCCCTGGTTTATTACTTGTACCCAATAATGTTTTTGATAGGCAGAATGTTTCCCAGTTCTCCAAGGAATGCTCCAGACTTCACAGTTTAAAATAGATGGGGAAATATTCAGGGAACATTAACTTCAAGCAGGACTTTCTGCTCTGATTGACAGAATTCATTACAGAAGTTGTGGTAGAATTTTTGTGCTCCTGCAACTGCTCAGCTGGACTTTAAGCCTCACTTCTATGAGCGTGATTCAGTTCAGATCTCCCTCCACCCTGTTCTGATCATTATGTTCTTGGTCTTTATGTGGCAACCCATAAAACTAGTTCTGGTTAGTTTCTTAAAACTTCTCCAGTTCTCTACTGTCTCTAATTATCTATTCATTCTCATTCAAAATACAAGCTGATGTGAGAAGGTCTTTATTTCCTCTGTTCTCACTCTGCCTATTGAGATTGGAATCCCTCCAGAGCTGGGTGGGGTCCCTAGTTTCTCACTGCCTCCTGTAGGAAACGTAAGTGTGTCTACTTAGCAGTCACTGGGTTTTTTTGCATCCTGTGAGGGCTGTCCCGAGGCAACGCTCAGAAGCATGACATCAATCACTTGGAGAAGGCAACTCTCTTAGTACTGGCAAAGTGCCCACTGGAAGATGCAGAGTTTGGGCAGGTCTCCCAAGAAAGGAATTTGCCTACTTACCTAATAAGGCACATCCTTGCAGTTTCCTGGAGCGCTGGCTAGGAGTCTGAAATGGTTCTTTATTTATTCAAAACCTCCCCAGGCATTTCCAGATGCAGAGACTCCTGAAGTCTGGGAGTATTTCAAAGATGTGCGAAGTTGATAAATCTTCTCAAACTTGTGCCTGACCCACTTGCAAGTTGGATCCTTCCTAAATGGGAGGTTTTCTGTTAGGTATTTATGCACCAACTACTCGTACTGGAGTGCACTAGGGTGATGCTCAGAGAAGAAAACTCACACAGGCTAATATTACCTTGGAGATCAGCCTAGAAAATTGTAAAGATCCTTATTGGCTTTAGAAATCTATGAATCCATAGCAATCCACGGCAAAAGATTGGACCATCTAGCAGAGGTACTACCACAGGAGGTTAAAATAAATGCTTGATGCAGTTGTGACATATTGTTCGGTCACTCTTCTTCCCCTTGAACAGTTTCATGCAGATGTTCTCTACTTGGAGCTGCTCCCAAAAAATGACTATCTCATCCTGAACACCATACAGATCCGCCTGTGAAGCCCATCCCAAGTATTTCCCAAAGTATTGTGCAACAAGCAGTGGAGCAACTCGCCAGCCTGAGTGCCTTATGATTTATTAATAACTATGGTTTCCATTAAACTGCAGGAAGGGGATAGTGTGTTTCATCCTGTGCTGAGAACCCCATTTGTTTCCGTTCCTGTCAGCAGTTTGCATAAGTGAATGATTTTATTTCATGTGAGAGAGAAGGCAAACACACAAGTTATCCCAGCAGTGGAAGATTTGTCAAATAAAGCTTTTAATAATAGTGTTATTTGACAGTTTTATAGTGCTTCAACTTTCGAGCAGTTTGAAGGTGCTAGGTTTTCAATAA
Organism: Phoeniculus purpureus; assembly: GCA_028565055.1. Taxonomy (NCBI): domain Eukaryota; kingdom Metazoa; phylum Chordata; class Aves; order Bucerotiformes; family Phoeniculidae; genus Phoeniculus; species Phoeniculus purpureus. The sequence goes on along the minus strand of JAOXOE010000771.1, from coordinate 2,489,505 downwards.
AAATTAAGTCCTTATCTAGAAGAAACTCAGTCCCTGTTGTTTTAAAAGAACTAGTCTTGGCTGCATTGGAGCACCTTAATCTACTACTGAAAGTAAATCTCAATCCTTTTCTGTATTAATGTATCTTGCAATCCATCATCAGTAGGTGTTGTGTGTATTTTTTTGCCCTAGTATATCAAGGTGGCCTGATAAACCACCTTCCTAACCAAACTTGTTGGGTGATCATTATGTTTCTCACAAGAATAAATTATCCCTTGTAGTTCTCTGTGGCTTTACTTAAATAGTCCAGCAGTGTTTCCAGTCACTCCTACTTATTTCTTTAATTTGTTTAAGGGGTCCAGTAAGTTATTCAGGTGAGGAGAACAGGAATAGGGAAGTTGCTGTTTTTCACAAGGTCAGAGTTAATCCTATATGTGTTCATAAATCATTGTATGTCTTAGGATAACCACATCACAACTGAGAATGTGTTAATAGGAAACCAGGTCTGTGCTGAAAGGTGCTTGGAGACAGAAACTTCAAAAAAAGAGGCAAACACTACCTGAAATGCCCTGCTGGGTAAAGGAACATGAATTTAAAGGTTTACTTTGCTTATGGATCTGCTAATTTTGTCAGTGAGTTGGTAGACCTTTGCTGTCTTGCGAAGAAGTTAGATGTTTGTACAAACCTTTTGCCACAACCGTTTTTGCAAAAGACTGGGCTGTACAACCTTGACCAGCTTCTGATTTGGACAATCAGAGCAGTAAACACTAGTAGGAGTATCACAGAATCATAGAGTCATTAGGGATTGGAAGGGACCTCGAAAGACCATCCAGTCCAATCCCCCCGGCACAGCAGGATCACCTAGACCAAGTCACACAGGAACACATCCAGGTGGGGTATAAGCAGCTATATCTTAGATTTAAATTATCTGACCAAGTTCTTATGCAGAGATGTTGTGAGCTGAGATTTGATATTAAAATATCCTGCTTCCAAATTGTCCTAGATGCTTAGCTCCATGATAGTTACACAGACAGAAACTAACTCCACTATGCACAGAGCCCTTTCTCATGCTTAGGAATTCAGTTTACAGGTTCCTGTACCAAGTGGTGTTTACAGGAACACTGCTCAGCTGGTATGTACCCATCAAAATTAATTCCTGTTCTTTGTCAGTGTATCAGGCACAACACCATGACCCAGTGATTGTAGCTGGATCTCAGCAATCATTAGGACAATCATTAGTTTCTCATTAGCAGTGTGGTTAACACCAAACACACACAGTGAGTATTCAAATGAGTCTTTATTCCAGAGGTCTTACAATTTGGTCCAGTAAAGAACACGAGCAGAAGACAGGAGCTGGAGGGAGGGAGAAAGGACAGAAAACACGAGAACTAGATTGTTAGCTGATGTACTGAAGGTCTTTTTACAAGCTGATATCTCCCTAAGAGGGCTCAGGGTAATTTTTACTTTCTGCTGGAAAGCTCTTGAAAGGGATTGTTTGGTTCAAAGGTCTTGAAATCTTAGAACCTGCTCTGGAAAGAATTGTTGATTAGATGTGCTGAGTCGTACCCTGCTGCCTCCCTTTTCGCCTGTACTCACCTGGGGGGTTCCAGCATGGCATGGGGAGCACCCATGATGCTAGAAGTACTGTCCGTTTAATTCCAGGAGAACCATTTTCACTGGTATCCAATGTCTTTGGTTAGCAAGGATTGGACTGAGTCATTCTGTGTTCAACAGAACTTCTATTGTCAAACTCAGGAGAAGAGAGACAGAGGCTGAATTTTATTTACTGATTACTTGAGAAGAGCCATCGGGAATTAGAGGAATCTTTCCATTGAAATTTGGGTAGCATCTTGACTTGTGCTGCATGGATTAGTGTTTTATTTCATACACAGTCAGCTCAGAGGCTGCCTCACACCTCTTTCTCCCACAGCACTCAACTGCTCTCTGACAGGAACTTTCCTCTCTTATCTGTCTCTTTCTCTGGGCTCTCCTCCCCCTCCTCCTCATTCTTTACCTCCCTCTGTCTCTCTCATTCTCTCCCCTGCTGCTTTCAGATGGCTGGCTTTGCTCAAGGTCTGCAGGCTGGCATAGAGTGTGCCTGGAACAATATGTCCCTATTAAATTTACCCTCTCTCATTGCTTCCTGAAATTAAATTGAATTTCTCTCCCAAGTTTGTTTGTTTGAAATCGCATAATAAAAACAACCCTGAACGCAACCACATTTAATCAGAAAGCTTTCCAGCATTTAAAAAAAGGCTTGTTAAAAAAAAAGGCTTGTTCTAGCGTTTTACTGAAAAGAACAAGCATGTTTCTTATTTACAACTGGAATTAATCTCTAAAAGTCCCCCCAAAGTCTGAATTCCCGCCAGGGGTTTCCATCCATGGCTTTCACACTGCTTTGGCTGCTCCAAGGTCACCAAGACAGACAGAAATGAAATTTTCAGTCTTTCTCCTGAGCCTTATTTTGTAGCTTGTTAAAATTTAGAGTGATAATAATACCTTGGTTCTGTTTGATCAACATTACTGTGTTCTGCCTTTCTGCTGACTGCTGTATTATGCTTGCTGTGCGACTGTACTTGCTGTAGGTTTGAAACTAGTCTGTGTCCTAACAACAAGCCCAGTAATGCTGATCGGGATTGGACCTTTAGATGGGATAGACACTGATAACTGGTTTTGGGGTTGCTGAGCCTCTCTAGTTGTGTCAGTGTAAGTATCAGCCTGAAGCACTGATAGTTGGCTGGTTTCAGGATTAGATGTGTGACAGCAGGACGAGGTGGCGTTTCCAGACTGGAAGACGGGGATATGGAATAGTTTGCGCTGCACAGCTGAAAACTGCTGTGGTGTTAAAAAGACACGAGGCTATTTTATTGTTTCCGAAACATTCTTCTTTGATTTGACTACGACTCGAAACAAAACCACAGCAGTATCACCATGGTAATATATAGGATGTATTTCAGGGAGAAAATAAGACCTGAAATCACAGAATGACAGAACATCAGGGATTGGAAGGGACCTCGAAAGATCATCTAGTCCAATCCCCCTGACACAGCAGGATCACCTAGAC
>JAOXOE010000771.1:2454920-2486362 GCA_028565055.1 Phoeniculus purpureus | reverse complement strand
GTCTCCTCTTCTCCAAGCTAAAGAGACCCAGCTCCCTCAGCCTCTCCTCATAAGGGAGGTGTTCCACTTCCTTCATCGTCCTCGCTGCTCTATGCTGGAATCGAAAGAAATACCACACAAACCACAATACTGCATTTTTGTGAGGCTGCATAAGAAGTATTTAGACACCCAAAGACACCAGGAAGACAGAAACAAGGAAAGACAGCACTCCAACTCGCTTTTAATTTGCATAGCCAGAGATACTCCATACACGAGACAAATAACTCAGGGCTGGAGGCACTGAGCAAAGAACTTTGCAGAGAACCAAGGATATTTATTAGCGGCGCTGAAGGATATAAAGTTATTGGAAAGGTATAGACTTCATTCTTTTCTCGGGCAATAGGGATTTATATTGCTTATTTATTCTCACAGTCTGGACAGATGAATCATTCCTTGGGAAAAATGTAAATGATGCAGCATTACTGGTGCTAGTGGCACAGAGAAAAGGAGTGGGAGGATTTCACCCAACACTGTTAGACACATATGGGGATATAATGAGTAGGAAGGTGCTTCGGATTCCTTTTGTGTTCGCAGACGTTCGCTGGCTGTTGTATCGCAGGGCGATGCTTTTTCTTTCAAGGTAGGGGTTGCATCACGAGCAATACGTTCCATTGTCAGAACCCAACGGGCGTTTAAGAAACTACGTCCTGTGATTTTTAGCAGGGTTTAAACTGCCAAATCACATCAGCACTTTTGAAATTCCCATGCTTAAGCTCGTGAGGGCCTATCTCTAAGAACCATAGAATCATAGAGTCAATTAGGGATTGGAAGGGACCTCGAAAGATCATCTAGTCCAATCCCCCTGACACAGCAGGATCACCTAGACCAAGTAGCACAGGAACAGATCCAGCTGGGTTTTAAATGTCTCCAGAGAGGGAGACTCCACAATCCCCCTGGGCAGCCTGTTCCAGCGCTCTGTCACCATCACTGGGAAGAAGTTCCTTCAGACATTGATGTGGAACCTCCTGTGTTTCAGCTTAAACCTATTGCCCCTTGTCCTATCACTAGATGATACTAAGAAGAACCTGGCTCCATCCTCCTGACACCCACCCCTAACATATTTATAAACATTAATGAGGTCACCCCTCAGTCTCCTCCAAGCTAAAGAGACTCAGCTCCCTCAGCTCCCCCTCATCAGGGAGGTGTTCTACTCCCTTCGTCATCTCTGTTGCTCTGCGCAGGACTCTCCAGCAGTTCTGTGTCCCTCTTGAGATGAGGAGCCCAGAACTGGACACAATACTCCATATGCAATCTCACTAGTGCAGAGTAGAGGGGGAGAAGGACCTCTCTCAATCTGCTAACCACTCCCTTTCTGATCATCCCCAGGAGGCTGTTGGCCCTCTTGGCCACAAGGGCACATTGTTGGCTCATGGTCATCTTGCTGTCCACCAGGACCGCAGGTCCCTTTCTCCTACACTGCTCTCCAACAGGTCAGTCCCCAATCTATACTGGTACCCGGGGTTGTTCTTGCCCAGATGCAAAACTCTACACTTGCCCTTGTTAGAGTTCATTCAATTTATCCCTGTCCAGGTCTTGCTGAATGGCAACACAGCCTGCTGGAGCGTTCACCACTCCTCCCAGCTTTGTGTCATCAGCCAGCTTGCTGACAGTGCACTGTTAATCCCTCATCCAAGTCATTAATGAATAGATTGAATAGGACTGGTCCCAGTACTGACCCTTGGAGGACTCCACTAGATACAGGCCTCCAGGTAGCCTGTGTCCCATCAACCACTTCTCTCTGGCTTCTGTCCTGCATCCAGTTCATGATCCACCTCACTACCTGGATTGATCACCCTAGAAGGTCCTGCAGGTTTGGGCCAGTCATTGGCAATTATAGCATCTCAGAAAGTAGAACACTGCTGTGTGAATATGCAGGACTGCAGAGCTGTGCTGTGCCTCTGTCTTATGTACTCGGCACTTGTTTTATGTGCTCAAGACATCTTGACATCAATGGGGTCTTTTCAGAACAGAATACGTTTGAAGTTTGTAATAGAAATCCACTGTAGAAAGAAAAGGCAGATGTGAGTGCTGGCAAGAGTGTCACAGATCTTTTTCCAGTAGTGCCTCAGAAGATCCAGTTGCAGTGCTGGTGTTGATCAAAAAGGACTGGTGAGTCTCTGGCCAGTTAGGATTTTTCAGTAGTTTTGCCTGGAATGTCTGTTTTTTTTTCTTTAATAGGTACGATGGGCACCTCACTATAAGAGGTGTACTGTGCCCACACACAGACCAATCTGTCCTGGCAAGCTTGAAGACAATAGCAGACAAAGGATTAAGGCAGAGAATGTGCCAGATGATCCCAGACTTACAGGTACAGCTTTGTTAGGTACATCCAGGGTATTTTACTTGGGACTGCCTGCTGTTTGCAGGCTCCCTCGTTAAGCTGACCAAGCCTCTGTAGTGGGTTACCCTGACAAAGCTATGTGTTGAGGGAAGGTCTGAAGAAGCATGAAGCTATAGCAGCTGCTGCCATGTTATCCCAGAAGCAAGGTGAGAGATCATGGAGGAGCAAAGGAAAGGCATGCATGACATCCAGAAACACTTGGCTGGTACCTGCTGTCCATTACTACTGCTGACTTTTCCTCGTTAAAATGGAAATTCTTGGCAGCAACTGGTTACTGCTCCAGAAATACCTGGATAATTTCTTTTCTCAGCTACTAGAGCAAATTTTCTTAGTAAAAGTCTCAGAGTTACTCACAGTGGCTAGGCAGCTGATTTCGATTTGAGAGCTTTTATAGCTTCTGCCTATGTTAAGGGATATGGTAGCTAACCTAGGGTTATGCACAGCACAAAGCTCAGCTACAAATAGGAATGAAGGCAGCAGTGTGGACCAAATCACTGCTATGTCATTTGAGAAGAAGCTAAACAAACCTTCGCTTGGAGAAATCAAAAGATATAATCATAAGCTGCTGTTTCAGGGGACAGGCTAATGATGTGCCAGTGATTTTTATTGCCTTGGGTTATAAGACCTTGAGGGACCTTATGGTCTTCCCTCAGACCTGAAATATTTCCACAGTTCAGTGCTATCCAGTAGATATAGAATGGCAAAACATTACTTCTCCATCACCCTAAAGATAAATCTTGAGACCTTGGCAACCTTTGGGAGAAAATATAATTGTCTTCCTAATTAAAATTGATTTTTTTTCAGAGAATGTGCCCTTCTGTAGCTATCCCAGTTGTATAACTGACTGTATCTCCCTTATTACAGGAGATATTTATGGTCGCCAATTGGCAGCACGCTCAGCACTGTATGTGGTGTGTATGATACTGGCTTTGGCAACAGATCACAGACCAGTTAATCCCTTTGGAATATACATATCTCCCTAACCTAGTGCTAAGGGTGACTGTGTGATGTGGTTTTCCTTGTTTATTGAGCTGTACCTGTGGGTGTTTCAAGTGACATATTAAGTAAAACAATCAACTGAGGCTCCCAGTTCCTCAGTCCGATTGTCAGAAGGAATTAGGTACCTCCCTCCTTTAGATGCCTTTGAAAAATCTTGGGATTAGTGGCTGGAGTATGAACATCAGTCTTGAACATAAACATTTCCAGAAATAAGATGTTAGTATTCCTCCTGGTTTTTATTGCTTTATTGGCTCTCTCAGGGTATAACTTCATTTTCACAACAGTCTGCCTTATGTTAATGCTTCTGAAGAGGGTTGTAGAGGTGCAAATGACGTGGTTTGGCTTTCAGCAGCTTCTCTAGTGCAGCAGAGGTAATAGACACCTCTGTGTTGTACATCTTAACTTTGAACATAATCAAGAGAAGCTCTTGAGTATGTTTTTTGGGCTCGCACTTCATTAAGAAGAGACTGATGAAAGAAGTGAAAAGTGTTTCAGAAAATGTGAACTGAAGAGAAGTCCCTTGGCTACACAGAGGTCTAATAAACATGATAGTTCAAAAGATGCTTCAGTGGTACCTCAAAATACACAGAAGATTTTGGGATAATGGAAAATGCAGGATGGGAGGCAAAAACAGCCAGAAGGCAATAGCTGAACAAGTTTCATTGAGTAGAACTACAAAAGCCAAATGACCTAAAAAGAGGAGTTTTGCTCACACTGGACTTTTTTCCCTACTCTCCCAGTGTAGTGAATTCTCTGACAGGTTGCAAATGTACCATCCTCCAGACAGGAGTAATCAGCAAGGATGGACCCTCTCATCCTCAGCACTAAAAATAAAGATCTCACTGGCTGAGCCAAAGGAGCAATTCTCTCTCTGGTAACTTACTATCAGCCAGCAGAGCAATACGGAGGGAACACTCTGAACCACTGATTTATTCAACCTGGAGGCCTTGAACTTGACATGACTAACCCGAGTGCAGTAAATGGCTCAAATAAATGCTGCTTTACAGAAGGCACCATGTTTTATGACATATGGGATACAGGTCCAGGGGCTCTGGGGGCTGGTACCTTGGGCTACTAGTCCTGAAAATGAAGAGCTCCATCACCAGAGCTCATATTGCTGAAAACCACGAGAGGATGCTGGGGATTACAGACGAGGAGAAAGACATGCCTTTTCCTTATCCTTTACTCTCTGAATGTTACTTTTTTTTGTTCCCAGCATGGCAGTAATTATTGAACTACCCTTCCAGGAAGTAGATTTGAAATCTTCTTTTCAACTTGCGGTGAAAGCCATATCAATACTCTCAGATTTGGGGCAGTGGAGGTGAGGGAGAAATAACTCGGTAGCTTAAGCCTAACCGAACATATTAGTCATGAAATATTTAAACCATCAATATCACACATTGATGTGCAAAATGTTTAATTATGCATCATTTCAGTTATTATTCATGTCAGATCTTAGACCTTAAGATGTACATACGTTTAAAAAATAGCTCAGGAGATGTATCAGGAGTGTAGAGCAGCATGAGAAATCTGAAGGCTGGACTGGCTCTACACTACGCTTTTCTCTTGGAAGGAGGCACCAGAGTGCCTTTTATTTATTTCTTTTCCTTCTCTAAATTACCGAATGCTTTTCTGGGCTCAGTGCAAACAACATTGCTGCCTTTAGTGACTGTCTCTGGTAAAACAAGCGCGTTTCAAAGGAAAAACCACCAAAGTTTTAAGCTTAATGCTCTTTTTATCCCGTTTAGGTCCATATGCTGTTTCCGTCACTGTGTCTTGAATGTGTGTAACTAAGTGTCTCCCAGTATTGCATTAAGCAGCATCTGTCACAAACAGTTTGTTCTTCCTTCCCAACAACAAAATTCTATGTACGGTGTCATACTTTGTGTGTGCAGGGCTGCTGAATATTTGCTGGAGAAGGCAAAAGTTTACTGCTCATGCTAAAAACTGGTGAGGGACACATGTGGTGGCCCTTTGCTCAGTGCCCACCAATTCCACACAGGGCAGTGGGATCTTTGCCTTCCAGAAGCACCCAATTGCCCCCACTGTGCTGCCTACACAGCACAATGAGGGAATTTCATCGCTGCCTGTAAGACTTGCTTGTGTGAATAATGCCCATAGTGAAGGCTTCTGGGCCTGAACTTGTGTGTTACATTTTTATTGCAATAATTTCAGAAATGCTGCTGTGAGAAGCACTCAACCTGTTTGTTTCTGCAGCTGCCTGTGGTGCAACTGCATGCCACGGGGAATGTGCATTGCCAGACCTTATGCTGTGACAGCTCATGAGCCAAATGAAGGGGACAAATGAGCAGCAGCAGTACAGAGAGCAAAATTTAGGCAGTTTTTTCTCCAGTAGGTTTAAAAATATTGGAATAAAAATGTTACAGACACTCTTCATCACCTATACAGTAATAAATAGTGAAAGGTGTGAAACACCCAAATTCCAGATCGGTGGGCTTGAGACTAGAGTAGGTCTACAGGGACAGAACCTTGTCCTGCTGGATTAGCAGCTTTGCTCAGTCACTAACACGCAGGAGTAATGTCACACCAGGACAGCTGGCGCTAACGCTAATGAGGGTGTCTTTTGTTGTTGTAGAGATTAACACATGACTTTCTCCTTGTCTTTAGAAGACATCCAGAAAGGCCAGATTGCTGGTGCCTACATGCAGTTTCATCTTTCAATTAGCATTTTGCTGCTTCTTACAATCTGAGTGCTAGGAATTAACCTGAGCTAATTATCACCGATGGACTGATCTTTGGTGAAGCAGGCTGTCATATTTCATCTGGAATTTGCCTACATGTTTGCTTTGTGATTGCATTGCTCAGGCTTGAAAATCTATTTTAAGGCTTAAGTAGGCTCAGCTTCTCACAAGTTTCATAGATTCCAGCTCCAGCAACAGCATCTGTGTAAAACAAGCTTTAGGCGGTTCCAGTTGGAGCCCTAAACAGTAAATGATAGGGGCTTGTGGAAGATGGTTTGAAACTTTGGGTCTGGGTTGGTGATGATGATGATGAGCATGGTATTGCTATATAGTTTTGAGACGGCTGTCTGTGACCACCCTGTGCAGGTTCTACATCTCGAGCAGAGTCACAAAGTGTGGTGCATCTTCTCTTTCTTATCCCTGTGTGGGTGTTATCTGCTGTGGGAGTACAGCTCTGTTATTATGGGCTGTTCATGTCACAGGCAAGGCCCCAACTCCTCCTACATCTGTGCTGTCTTTTGAGCTGCCTCCAGAGTCTCTTCTGCTGCTGCAGAGGCTCCAGGTGAAAATACAGACTGTTAGTGAGACAAATTAGCTTAACTTCAAGTCTTGATTTTCTTTTCTGGGAGGGTAGCGAGATCTCTCTGTTTATTATGTGTCTCACTGGAGCAAAGTAAATCCTTCCTCCTCGGTGAAACCATGTTCAGGTAACAACAGAAGTGAAACAATCCATGTAAACGATGTGCCCACAGGCTGCGCGCAATGCAGCTCTGCAAATAGTCTTTGTAGACTGTAAGCACAATCTATATTCTCTTGCACATCACACCACTTTGAAACCTTTTGATAGATTTAACCCCATTACAAGTAGCAGTTCAGGGAAATTTACATCTTACCTCAATAATTTACACCATTTCCCAGTAAAATGACGCTTTCTTATCTGCTCAGGCAAGATCTGCAGCTTCTAAAAATCTATTCAGCATGGCTGCACTGTGTACTGGTTGCCAGCTTGTAAAGCTTTTCTGAACACTGTTGTGGCTCCAAAGGATTATTTATTGAACAGTTGAGCTTGTGAAACCTTCCCAGAAGCTGCAATGCAAAGCTGTCACAGGCGTGATTCTATTGAAAATTCTTTACAGACATGTGATCCTCCCAGAACACGGGGTGGGGGGCACACAGGTCCCACAAGCCTTGTTACAGCACTTTCCTTCCCCACAAGTAACAATCGACAAACAATGCCATTGTCCTCTGCCTTGTGGAAAGTTTCCTGATCCAGTGCTGTGAAGCACAAGTGTAAACCATTTCTGCGATGGGGGAGTGACGTCTGTCTGTGCTCTGTTGACTCAAGGGTATGCAGTGTGCCAAGGGCAGGAAACCACAGAGAGCAACTCAAGAGCTTGACTTATTAAAATAGAATCATAGAATGCATTGGGTTGGAAGGGACCTTTAAAGCTCATCTGCAGTGAGCAGGGCTGTCCTCAATTAGATCTGGTTGCTGAGAGCCTCTTCCAGCCTTGTTTGTTCCAAGTGATGGGGCCTCCACCATTTGTCTGAGCAACCTGTTCCAGTGTTTCACCACCTTCATTGTACAAAACTTACTCCTTATATCTAATGTAAGTCTCACCTCTCTTAATTTAAAACCATCGCCCCTTGTTCTGTCACAACAGCCCTTGCTAAAAAAGTCCCTCCCCATTTTTCTTATAGACTCGCTTCAAGTCTAGTGAGTTCATGTGTGAATGGTATGTGATGGGCACGCTGCTGTGTCAGTAATAGCTATGTGGGTGTTGTAATGCTTCCCTGGCTGACTTCAGATGCTAGTAACAGCAGGAGATTCCTTATTCTCAAATATTAGCTCATTAGCTCTTTTCTTCTTTTCAGGAGATACTGTTGACTGTGGCAGACACCACAGGTCATTTCAAACTGAGGCCATTTTTGTACTCAATTTTGTCCTTTCTTTGCTTTCGCAGTGATAGTTAAAGAACAAGTAACCTTTCATCCCAAAGAGAGGTGCAGTACCACCACACTAGGCAGGGGTCACAAGTGGTTTTTAAGCATTCTGGTTTACTTCAGTTGGACCAAGATTTCACATGATACAAGACCTGAGATTAACTGGGCAATTGCAGACTTGGACTAATCCTGGGATCAGATTAGTTTACAACACCAGCACGGAGGGTGGAGTGGGGCAGGTAACTGCTAGTTGAAATTTTTGCACAGGAAGGGTGGAAGGACCAGTACAGACGGAATTGTGGGGTTATCAGAGGGGTGCCGCCAGAAAACCCCAACAGCACAGACCAGTAAAGCTCTAGGGAACAAGATGCTCTCTTGGTGACAGTCAGTTGGGTGCCTCACTCAGAGGTGCTAGTTGTGAGATGTACAGCAGTAAATCTATCCAGCAGCATGTTGCAGCCAGTCACACTGGAGCGCGAGATGTCCCTAGGTCTGTCAGTCTGGCATTGGATACAGTGCCACTAATACAGTGTTCACCAGTAATACAGGGTCCCAGTGGTACTCAGTGAGGTTCTACCTATGGGGATTGGGGGCGGGGGTTGGAAAAGGAAGCCTGCCAGTATTTTTGAGCTTCCTAGGCCAAGGAAAAAAGCATTCCTAAGCGTAGTCTTCCTTTTGCAATTGAAAGCCAGGTTCCTTTAGCAGGAAAAGTCTAGAACATAACACTCAAATGTTGAAGCGGGGGGGGGGGAGGAATAAATAAAATGTTTATTCCCAGCACCCCACAACAATCAAACTGGCTTCTGGACCCTGGACCGCCACATGCATTTTAAGTGGGCTGTTTCAGTGTTAGTGTGGTCTAGTCAGGGCATAAAATTCAGCTGAGATGCAGCAGACCATCTGCCAGAAGGAAAACTAGGGGAGGGGGGTGAGTGGCAAAAAGACTCTAAACTCATGAGAGAGAGGGGTGGGAGCGTTGCTGGTTTGCTGGAGTTCAGAACTCTGGCAAACAGCCTCCACGGCGGTAGCTCTCGCCAAAAGGAGGAAAGGAGGCAACAGAAGGGCAGCGAGCTGGATGGCTTGGAGGATGACATTCTTTTGTGTCAGAAGTGGTCAGTATTTCACCGGCTGAGTTCCACAAATTGGCCCTGGGCTGTCAGGGCTAGTGCCAGCTGTTAACTTTGTCGCAGCCATAATCTCAGCAGGGACAAATAGGGAAAGATGTATTGACAAATGGCACTGGGCATCATAAACTGCTCGTCTTTATGAATGCTGGGATCCAAATGATCAAAACAGATGTACAGTTTCCAGATCTTAGCTGCACTGTCAGAACGTTCTCGGCTTCCTCTTGCACAGTCATCCATAATAAAAAGAAAACAAGCAGATTTGCCTTTCTCTTGGGTCTGTCTTTATTGCTCACTCAACATTAATTACAGAATATTGTTGGAATAGCAGACTGGCAGGCATCAGCACCCTGAACAGAGCATGGCGCTTCCTCCTGTCCCTTCTCTCTGCACGTAGCATAGAGCTGGAATTACCCTCAGCAGAAGCAGAGTGCTGACACAAGCATGTGGCAAAGCATCCTTTTTGTCTACCCCTTTGTACATTTAAGTTATTCCACAAAAACCTGTCCTGCGGTTACGGCACAGGGAAGGAAAATGAGCGAAGGGGCTGCCTTTTTCCACTGAAGCCATAAAAAAAGGATGTAGGGGGAAGCTAACGTAAAAAAAAATGTTTAATTCAGATCCGTTAACACAATGATTTCTTGTATTTTCACGCCGAGGGAATTGTAGAGGGCGAACGAGAAGACACAATGGAAATATGTGCCTTTAAAAATATTTGGACACCAAAATTCTCTCCTGATTTATATGTGATTTGCAGGTTCATCAAAATGACTTTTATACTTAGTGTTGCCTGAAGTGTTGGGGGTCATCAGGGACTTTTCAGCTTATCAGATAAATCCTATGTATCCTGCCTTGCTGTTTGACTATAGCATTTTTTAAAAGACTTGTCAAGTCAATGGGTTACCGCATCCCTAAGGCGGTGCATTTAATAGTTATAAAGTGCTGTCCTTTGCTAAGTGAAATACCGAGTGCTGGGGAGAGTTTACAATTCTTAAGCCATAAGCGAAAAGATGAGCTCTCATCTATTTCCCAAGTACAAGAGACATAAGAAATTCGGAATAGTGCCCATTTCCACTCTGCCCAGAATGATAAGCATATTGCCTGTTAAATATTAATATTGTCAAGCTGATGCATCGAGTTACAAGCAGAAGCAACTCAAAAAAATCAGAGCATCTCCAGTCTTAGGCTTCCTGGTTAATTGAAACCTAACCCCATACAAAGGGTATAACCAGCGCAATTTCCTAGTGGACTTGGAGTTATTTTCCAGGAGGATTCAGCCTCTCTGTTTGGCTCCAGGCTCCTATAAAAGCCTTGGATTATCTATAAGGACTCAGTGCATCCCATGCTGCCTAGGGCCAACCTCAGCAAGTCACAGCACTGGCTGCCAGAAGGAAGAAAGTTGGTAAGAATAGTTGGTAAGACTCATGCAAGTTTCTGTTCAGAAAAGGTGCCCAACTGGCATCTTTAAGGCCTTAATACCCCTGAAGAGAAACTTCCAGTATTTTTACCAACTTCCTTTCTGCCAACCCTTAGACACCAGTGATGAATCTGAAAACCTCCAGATTCTTGTCTTTAGATGACTGATATTTACTGGTAGACCCTAGTGAGGCTGATAATGATCTGAGCATCTCCAAGAACCAAGATCTGCAACAAGTGCAGCCTGCCAGGCAAATGCCAAGGTGTTGGCAGGCACCTTGCAAGCCAGGACTCCACAGACACTGAGATCAAGTAACTATGTGGAATTGAAATCCTCTGATTTTCAAGGGGGTTCTCTTAGGGGTTTTTTTTCCCATAAATCAGTGAGAGAAAATAGTCTGAGCTGCAGAAATATTTCCTTTTTCACTGTGTTTTGCTTTCCACAGAGAAACCTGACACACTGGGGATGTGATTTTAATGCACTTTTCTCCCCCTTCAGTGTCTCAGAACCAGGAACCAATTCAGGACTCTCATTCGCAAAGGGGATCTTATTTTTTAATTTCCCTGTGCCAAATATCCTCGGGTTGGCAATGGGAAAGACATTTTAATAATAGAAATAATTTAAAATCCGTTAAATTAGGAACAGCAATTGTACTGATCTTTTCTGGGTATCTTCTTGCTCAGTCTGAGAAGTAAAATCATTAAAACTCTCTCCTGCAGCCTGTCGAGAGAAATAATATTTAGTGGGTGTTGAATTTCATACAATTCAGCTCGGTCTCGAAGATTGGCAAACCTTTTATGCTCAATTAGATTTAAAATCTGCTTTCAATACCTCATTCTTCATAGACCGTACTTTTAATGGAACTCAGAAACAAAAGCCAGCACTGACCTCTTTGACGGGGATATCTGTGGTCTTTAATGTAGATAAAGTCTCAAGCAGAACCACTGCTGTGGTGGGTTCAGCTGAGTGGTTCAGAAGAATGATCTTCTGGCCCCAAATACCACAAATAGCATTACAGGAGAGTAACTTAACTACCATATTGTTCCAGCCAAGCGTGCGTGAAGTTACATGGAAATGCCATCAGACTTTAATGCATTCTCTTAGTAGCTCTTTAAGTAAGATAAAGTTAACAATGGTGCAGATTATGTTGAGGCAGTGCACAGAATGTGACTATTACTTGTATTTTTGATAACCCTAGAATGTCAGGATGCCTTGAGGAAAACTGAGGCTTTAGCTGTACGTGGCTTATTTTTCTCTGCTTTCCTTTATGTTTATGCTAAAGGTAAATTTCATGCTGGAGCACCTTTGCTGTTAGGACAGGCTGAGGGAGTGGGGTTGTTCAGCCTAGAGAAGAGGACACCTCTCTGGGGACACCTTATGGCCCTCTCTGGCCTTCCAGTACCTGAAGGGAACCTACAGGAAAGCCAGAGAGGGACTTTTCCCATGGGGATCTAGGGACAGGACAAGAGGAAATGCTTTTAAACTGAAGGAGAGTAGGTTTTGCC
Organism: Phoeniculus purpureus; assembly: GCA_028565055.1. Classification (NCBI taxonomy): domain Eukaryota; kingdom Metazoa; phylum Chordata; class Aves; order Bucerotiformes; family Phoeniculidae; genus Phoeniculus; species Phoeniculus purpureus. The sequence continues at coordinate 2,474,291 of JAOXOE010000771.1, read as the reverse complement.
TAGATCTCAGGAAGAAGTTCTTCAGAGCAAGGGTGGAGAGTTTCTGGAATCCATTGCTTGGAGTGGCTGTCCTGCCTCCTCCCTGGAGGTATTCAAGGCCAGGTTGGATGAGCAACCAAGTCTTGGTTGAGAGATGTCACTGCCCATGGCAGGGCGCTGGAGCAGATGATCTCTGATACCCCTTTCAGCCTGAGCCATTCTGTGATTAAGCTCTGTGACATCCTCTGCTGCATTATGCTGTCTTCTGAGCTTTTCAATTTTTGTCCATTTGGCTTTCCTGTCTGGCACCAACTCGACTGGAGCACCTGCTTTATTTTTTAAGACTTTGGTTAGTGTCTCTCTCCTTTTGGCTTTGGGACACAATAGTCCCTTTTAACCCCCTACAACCTTTATTTAAGTTTGCCCAAACCCAAGTCATGGGACAATTGATAGATTTTTATCTCCTCTAACCAGAAAAATGTCAACAGAAAGGATTTGAGGTTTGGGGCAGGTTATGGGATTTCACACAGAGGAAATTGAGTTTATGAAAATGGTTCAAACTTTTTAATGGTACTTGGTCTTCTCCAGAGGTAAATAACACATGGGATCCTGTAGAGATCACAAACCTGGCACATCTAGATATTACTCAAGACCAACAGTAGAAATAGCTTATCCTCCCAGATAAAGCCATTCTCACAAGGTGTCCAGCACAATTTTAGAAACCTAGAGAAATCGAATTTCATACGACCACACTTTTTTAATGTATCTTCCACTTAAAGCATTTAAAACTTCTTTATTCCAACAGTATCGTCTGTATCTTGTTCATTCTATTAACAAAAAGAATCATGTCTTACCTCAGAAGTTTACAGTCTAAATAGACAAGAGAGACACAAAACAAGAGAATGCAAACATTATTATCCCTCTCTTGCAGGTAGGGAGGTACCAGGCTGCTCTTTCTGCCCCTTGAAGGACTGATTCTTTATTTTTCAAGCCTAAGTCAGCTGTCATGACAACAAACGTGTTTTGTTTTGGTTTTGTTGCCACTAGAATTTTGGCTATTTTTCTAGAACAAATGATGATACAGTAGTGGTTTTGTTTTTAATCAGCTAATTAATAAAGCCACAGACAAAGACATGCAGCTATATCCAGGATTAATCTCAGTCTGTCTACATCCAGTCTGTTTTCATTGACTGTGGGGAGCGTCTGCTATTGGTTTTACAGAAGCAATTTGGTGAATAAGTTCAGTCAAAACCCAGTAAAGTTTAATTCATAGACGAATTTACTCAAAAGTAAATTTTTTAGGATATTCAGATGTCTTCTAAGCATCCAGCTCTGTCCTCACATTTCAGTCTTGTCTAATGAAATCTGTTCACAACCATTCAGTTGACTATTTTGGAAATCTGCCTGCCTGAGTTTAATATCTGAAATGACACAGGAATGTGGATCATTGCATAGTTATTCTGGCAGTGGCTTTCTGCATGTGCAGAATAGCCTTCATCTGTGTTGATGTCTTGTTTAGCCTTGTTGAGAAGTCTGCATTTCCTCAGCGATTGTTCCATATGATGTTTCTACCACTATTGAGTTATGAATTATTATTTGGCATTTAGTTATTAACGTAATATTGTTGCTGCTGGAAAACTGAGAAACTATAAGGGAGAGAAGAACCCAAGACCAGTTCTGAGATGCTGTTTTCTTACTGATTATGGCCAACTAAAACCTTTTTTAGGGAGGGCACACAGTCACTGTATACAAAGAAGACTTAAACTAGAGAAAAGCAATTGAGTTTCAATTACCATCCTTCTGGATCCTATGGATTGGTTCTTTTTGCTAAATCGAGTACTCTGGGAAATTCAGAAGCTGGACTTGACCTTCAAGGCAACTTCTTCTCCAGTAATCCACAACCTGCACCGAAACCTGTTTCCTGTGAGTTTGGGGCTGAATTATGGTTTGGGGTGAGATCTGACTGAAGTCTCACGTGCAGTCTAATGAGTCATGGATGTACTGTGCAGCTGGTCTCCTTGCTGGGCCTCCATTCTCAGGTTCCTCTGTCCATGAAACAATAAAATCTCTACACAGTTGGGTTGAAATCGGGCAGTGTGTCCACGAATTCTTCACGACAAAGGCAGAAAGACTCCATATGAGTGTTTGTGCTTCTTCTTTGGGAAACAGCAATAACATCCTTTGCAACATGCCAGGTAGAGAGAAATTGAGCCTATGTTGTTGGGGTGATGAAAACTCTGTAATTAACACTCCCAGTAGCTTATGGTCCAGGCTGAGTAAAGCAGATGAAATCCTTAACTCTTCAACTCCTTTAATTCAAGAGCTGATAATATCCTGAAAGTCCTCACTCGTCACCTGCACTGAGAATTGAGCATGCAGAATTGTGAGGGTGTGCTCCATACATCCCTGGTTTATCTTCATCTTCATCTTCATGGCAATCCGCTCTGTTGTTACTGTTCAAAGATTTCAGCTGTTTCATTTTCTGTAGGACTTTTCTTCTTTTTTAAGTGACAGTTTAATATGCTGCCGCTTCAGACCAGAGTCCTAAAACCTAGCAGGGCAGCTCAGATTTGCCTGAAGGAACACAATCATTGGCAGAAATCGTGTTTTGGGTTCGAGGCTGACATACCTTTATCTTGTCCGTGTGTGCTGCCACAGTAATGAGAAGCTACCCTGGGAGAGGGCCAGGCAATAGAGGCTTTGGGGTACAGTCTCAGCATGAATGAGGAGGAGGAAAAGCTGCACACTAAGCATGCACAGATGGTGTGGCACTGTGGGACAGCAGGAATTGTTGGAGGCAGTGTTAAGTAGACAGTTTGGGAACTGGCTGGGAGTTTTAACAGCTGATTCAATCAAACCACCTGCATGTAGCCTGGCCCCACCTTATTTTCCCTGCTGCAAATTGCATGGTTACTCCATGCATTGCTATTAGTACTGCGTGAGTTGGTGTGTTAAATATACAATCAATTCAGCAACATACTGAACTTCATTTGCTACCTTCTTCATTCCACCTTCTGACCTGAACCAAGTATTCTTTTTGTAATACAGCAAAGTAGAAACACTGCAGAGTCATTATTGCTTTGATTTTGGAGTATCAATTAGATGTCACTAATCTGGGTTTGTGAGAGGAATGATCGTAAATCTGTGAAAGAAAATACCAGGGTGTTTTGTTATCTCTGAATGCATTGCTGAGTTTAAGAAGCTGGAATTAAAAAACAGTCTGCGTGGACTCAGTTCTCCCTAGTAATTTGGATAAAAATGTGGCTTCTTCCTTCTTTGTCAGCTCCCAGGTGGATTTTCTTTCTTATAAGAGGGGTGCAGAGGATTAAAGGTTTATTTCTAAGAAGCTACAATTGGCTTTGGGGGCACTTAGTATGCTCTAGGGACATTAATATCGAAACCATTCAGGGATAATTGCATTAGTTGTCTTTGCTCCCAACTAAATTATTTGAGTACATTAACAGTCAATTTTGTGTTGACAGGGCATGAATTTCTACTGATGGGAATAGAAAGCTTTGTATTATCTCAGACAAAACATCAGTCTCAACTTTCAATTCTAAGAGTCTATCATTGGATCAGGGACTTTGTAGATGATCTGTTGCAGATGGGAGACAAGGATCTCATAGCAGTAATGGGAAGCAGTGGATTTAGCAACAGATAAACGCTGTTTCTTAGCTGAAAGTGTTGCCTTTACCCCGATAAAGCTTCAGACCACAAGCCACTCCTTCAAATTAGGTTGTTAATTTTTAATGCATGTAGCAATTACTGATGTGACAGACAGCAGACCTGATCTTGCTCCCATCAAACTCTGTGGGAGTTCCACCACCTATATCACATGGGGAGAGAGCAGGCGGGTACAAATGCGGTTAACAAGGCGTGACAAGTGCTGTCTGCGCAGGTTCTCGTCTGTGACTGTGAATGCCAGCATCATGTACCACCTATGGCTTCTGATGTTAGAAGGTTGTTTTGAATCAGTCTGAAAAGCAGCTGAAGGATGGATGAGTATGTTTGACAGAGTGATTCCTTGTTTCTGATCCAACTTTACGGGAAAATTTCAGTAAATTTTGCTTTTGGTTGAATACAAGCAGCAGGCAGAGTATAGCCCAGAGCAGAAGTGGATTGCATTTTAGAATCATAGAATTGTTTAGGCTGGAAAAGACCTCCAAGGTCTTGAGCCCAACCATTAACCTGCCTGAATGAAGCTCAGCCCTAAACCACATCCCTAAGCTCCAGAGCTGCACAATAACACATCCAGGGGTGCTGCTGACATTCTTGTTCTGTTCTGTGTTTTTCCAACTCTTTGACATCATTGATTTTCTCCTCCCTACAACTGTATTTTAATCCATGCATTCACAATTGCCTCTTCTTGCTGCATCTCCAGATGCCAGGGGCAGCTTTGTACCTTGTCATCTTCTTCCGTTTTTTTGGGAATACAGGCAGTTCCACCTTTGTTTTTACTATGATCAGTTACTCATGATGGTCACCACTTTCCCTTTCTGATGTCCAGAAGACCAGACCTTTCTAGACCCTGCAGGTTCATTGTCATTCCTCAAATAATGCAGTTTTTCCTGCAAGCAAAGCGAATCACAGAATTGCAGAACGTTAGGGATTGGAAGGGACCTCGAAAGATCATCTAGTCCAATCTCTCTGCCAGAACACGATCACCTAGCTCAAGTTGCACAGGAACATATCTAGACGGGTTTTAAACATCTCCAGAGAAGAAGAGTCTACAGTAGTAGTTGACATTCTTTGACTGAAGCAACAGTTTGTGCAATGAGAATGGAAAAATAATTGTATAATTTAAAATGTACTTTCTTGCACTAGGATGCAGAGTTGGTGTTGTCTGCAGTTTGGCAAATTCCTGTTTGGAAGCGTTAAGGCTGACTGAACCCCTGCTGAGCTAATTGTTTGGACTCCCTCTGCAGCCCGTGAGGGAAAGATGCTGCCACATCCACCCTGTTCTAAAAGACGTTTCTCACTCACAGTTTTTGCTAAGCTGATAATGTGGCCCGTTCCAAAGTCCTGAATATTTATTCCATTGTAAAACTGCTGCAGATCTTGCTGGAAGTGATTAACAAATGGTGAAAACATTTGTTCTCTCAATAGCTTTAATATTTTTATAAACTGGGATTATATTTTTTGCGACATCATAGACTGGATGGGTAGTGTCAATGGGGTTTAATTGCAACTGCTCGGTTTTTAGTTAAATGTAGATTTAGCCAGCAGCTAACTGATGAGCAACAGATTGCCAGCTTCTGTTTCCACACGGGGGAGTGAAGTAACTTTTCACACTAAAGTAAAACTTTATACGTACAATATGCTAGAGAGGCCAAACTTGTTTCGTCTTGTGAACTCCACTACATGACCTTCTGGGTCAACTGTTGCTCCACTATTTGTATGTACAAATTGTGCATGTGAGGAGGGTTTTAAACGAGGTGTGGACCTGGTGCTAAGGGACAGGTTCCAGTGGTGTCCTGGCAGTGCTAGATTGATGCTTGGACTTGATAGTTTTAAAGGTCCCTTCCGCCCAAAAAGATTAGGTGATGTATGAGCAGATGCACTATGTTGGTTCTCAACAGTTGAGAAGGAAGAAGCTGTTACCAGTCCTGGATCTAAATTTGAGGTCTGGATGTGAATGATGGGTTCTTGGAACTGACACTTTCGTTGCAGACCTCCTCTCACGCTAGCAAATGAAGGGTAGAAATTAGAGAAGCATTTCTCTTTAAGGACTTGTTCCAAAACCCTTGGTATATGCTGTTATAATAAGAGGTAGGGCTGTGCTGTGGCAGCTCTTTTTAGGCATTAGTCACCATTGAATTCACTGTGAAATTCTGCATAAAACATGATGGCATGCTGTGGCATACAGCAATTGCTGTGATGGCATAGAAGAGTATGGAGAAAACATATTTAGAAATGCAGTGGGTAAATGAAGTTGACATGCCACGTGGGATATTTTGAACTACATTTCAGAGTAGAAAAATCAATGTAGAGAGAAAAGAACTTTTACAAAATGAGTATGAGGGGCTGATCACTCTTGGAAGTTCTTTTTGGTCTCCGTTATCTAACTCCAGTGTATAGGGAGGGATGCTTTTTCTGCCTGTAACGGATTCTGCTGCTTTCTTTATGTGAAAGAACAACTGTTAAGCAAAAATTCTGCCTTTGGCCATGTCTGTTAATTGATGTGCTTCCTTAAAAAAAACTCCACCCACAACAAAAAACCAAAATAAATAAATAGAAGTACTGCAAGGGGTTTAATTGCCAAATACATTGGGTGACTCAAACCAGTTAAAAGTATTTAAGAAAATAATTTTATTACTATTGTTTGTCAGAGGCACGATCCAATTTGTGTTGACTTTACAAGTGGGACTACCTGGGTCACTTGTGTCCTGCGGATGTCTGAGACGAGTGTCAGGATCGTGCTCCAGCCCCTTCTTCCCCTCAGAGAAGGCAGCACCTGTGAATGGAGAGGACAAGGAAATCAGTGTTTACTGGGCAGCTGATTTTGCAGTTGTCCATGCCTGTGCTAGTCAAAGATGTTTACTGTGCAGAGGATTTCAATGTGCTGGAAACGGATGCTTGCGCAGGGTCATTTTATCTGCCCTCCAGCCGGTTCAAAATTGTCCTCTATTTTCTGTTTTCCAGTGATTTGGTTTGTCCAATTTTAACTGACCTACACAACAGGCTTTCATTTTCCTCTTTTTGTCAACCCAGTTGTGCTAAATCTTTGTGGCTATTTCCTGTACCTGCTCTGAATTTGCCTTTTCTGAATTTTGTGGTATAAACAAGGAGGGGACCAGCGGGAGATCAAAACAATTTAATCTAGTTTGTGGGCTCGTCCATCTTTCTGATTGCTGCCTAAAGATCAAGAGTGGCTGTGTTGATTGTCACCCTGTCACAGTGGTAAGACACTTGAGAAACCGGATGAAACTATCTAGTTTGGTTCATGTTCTGTCTGGAGCTAGACAGTACCACATCAGGAAAAGCAGGTACCAGAAGGATTGTTCTGGTGAAATTCCCCTCACAATTCTGCCAGTAAAAGTTGTTCAGATAAGCCCCAGATAACCATCCAAGCTGGTAAGTGCTCATCCACCCCATCTCTAGGTGATTTGAAGGTTCAGTCATCACTAATGAAAACGTGATTGAAAGAAGAAGATACAAAATGCCCTCTCCTCTAAACCAGCAGCTGATGCTTGGTGGAACAAAACATTGCAGGTAACACTGCTGGCCTCTTGCCTCTGTCCTCTGCTTCAGTAGCAAGAGCACAGCAGCAAGCTGCCTTACCCCCTCCACTGCTGAAAATGGAAGTAATTGATTTGTGTCTTTACTTACCAATAATTTAAGTCTTAGGCAAAGAGGGTCATGGAATTCCAAGCCGATGGAAGAAGTTCAAAGCTTTACACTGTGCCACGAAGCCTTGTGCAGAAATTATGGCCCACAAAATGCTTGTCCATAGAAATTTCAAGTGTCATCCAGCTGTAATTATGGCCTTGGTTTCGGAGAGGTTTATAACTCAGCATCAGAGATGGTGCCAGGGTGACCTGCACACGCTGAACTGGGCATGACTCTGAAGAAAAATTTGTATTTTTCTTTCAAATCTGTTCCATAGGATATTTGGGAGCTTTTATGTTGTCTTGAGTTTTTTTTAATGACAGTTACTTTCTTTTGTTATTTGATATCTTACCTCTGGAAAATCCTCTAGACATTGAAATCTGGTCTGTATTAGCTAACGCATTTGTCGGTACAACTGCTGGGGCAGGATGTTGTAACCTCTAGAACTGCTTTACTGAAGGGAGAGCTGCAACCGTCTTTGTTTTTCCACAGCGCAGTGTAGAATGTTCACCCCTTGCTTGACCTGTTGTCTCAGCCCTGCGCAGCAGAGGTTAGTACCCTATTAAACCCTGTTAAGGGTTGGTTCCTTCAGCCGTAGCTCAACCAACCGGTTTTATGGATGCAGTAAATAACAAATAACTCCTGATTAATTTTTAATTGGACTTTCTTCTCTTATTGCCGTGGTTTAGTGCCAACTTATTTATTAGACAGAGCTGGTTTCAGTGACTTGGGAGCAAAGAACTCTTTCTCTCACGTTCCTCTGTGAGTTCCTTTTCACATCAATGAAGGGAAAGATAATTGGGTTCCAGTTCTCTAAGAAACCACAGTTAAAGGAAATGTTTCCTTACATTGGCCCATCCATACTACTCATGCCACTTACCACTACTCTTCCTCATCCTGATTTTCTGCTAATGTGGAGGAATTGATAGTTACTCCAGGTGAGACTCTTGCTACAGTGGCTCTTCTCAACACAGTGGAAAACATCGGGCTTGAAAGCTTTTCTTTCCTAGAGAAGCGCTATGGCAACATGTAGGTGAATTCTCCAAAAGCTCTTGAGTCATATGTGTTGTGGTAATTAGGGCAAATGATAACTGTGAGTAAAAACATTTGCATTGGGTTGGGTTGTTTTGTGGGGTTTTGGTCCAGATTTCTGATTTTTACCTTCCAACAGAGAAGTGTAAATGTTTTCTGCAGCCGTGGAAGCATTCTGACTTCAGCATGAAGTTTGTGGCTGTTCTCAGCAATGTTTGGATTTATTGGATTCTTAGAGCTTGCTTTGAGAGAACAGGGAAAAGCAGACTGCAGCAGATCTGCAAGGCAACCAGTTACCCAGGCAGCAGATTTCTGGGCTACTGGATTTGTGATCTCCTCTAAGCTCACTGTTTAAATGCTCTGGGGAAACAAGTTCTCTGCTTAGGCTTTTTCATAGGTTTTGGCCACTCCTACACACCTTCACAACTGAAGGTTGTTTGTCGGGCGGGTTGGTTGGGTTTTTTGTAGACTTTTTTGACTCTCAGGAACACATCTAGGCTGCAGAACTTAGATGGATTCCACGTACAATATAGCCTATGTAACAAATAGTGTAAATATTTAGAGTTCTCCCTACCCAGGTGTAAGAGCAGAAACAAGTTACAAGCACATGCTTGAGGTAAGTTCTAACCTGTGGTAACTCAGATTTTGGAAAGCAACGTTTCAGGAAGAATTTGCTGATCAGTTAATGCAGAGGGATGTACATTAGATTAATGTCACAGCTTGTGCTCAGAAATACACATCACAAAAAATAACAGCGCAAGTGTTTCTTCAGACTTCTGGATTCTTGTGCCAAAAAAGAGAATACAGAAGCAGATCTGGATTTGAGCAACAGACAGATTCTTAAGCCAAGAAAATTGTTGTAATTTACAAATGTTCCCACTCTAGTTTAACAAAATCACAGAATGGTTTGAGTTGAAAGAGACTTTAAGATCACCCAGTCCCAACCCCCTGCCATGGGCAGGGACCTCTCACCAGACCAGATTGCCCAGAGCCTCATCCAGCCTGGCCTTGAACACTGCCGGGGATAGAGCAGCCACAACCTTCCTGGGCAACCTGTTCTAGTGCCTCAGCACCCTCACTGTAAAGAATTTTCTCCTAATATCTAATTTAAATCTACCCTCTTTTCTCTTGAAGCCATTTCCCCTCATCCTATCACTGCAAACTCTTGTAAGAATACCTTCCCCAGCTTTCTTAAAGCCCGCCTTAGGGTATTGAAGGCTGGCTGCTCTATGGTCTCTCCAGAGCCTTCTCTTCTTCAGGCTGAATAGCCATAGCCCCGACTCTTGCAGCCTGTCCCCGTAGCAGATATGCTCCATCCGTCTGATCATCGTCATGGCCCTTCTCTGTACCTGCTTCAACAAAATCTTGAACTTTAGTTCCCATGTCTCAAAAAAGAACCCAAATCACAAGGTAACACCTTGTCATGAGGTTCTGGATAATTAAGAACCAAGTCCACCTTCACAGGGCATTCCTAGTCATGTTATGTTTTAAAGAGCAAGACTTTAGTCATGCACTGTAGGACTTATTATTAAACTGCAGTTCATAGTTGATTATTTTTCTTGTTGCTCTGAAGAATCAATATTAGCATTAAAGTTTAGTGAATAGAATGAAGTAGCTTTAAAATGAGATTTACTTCGCTATCTGACTTACAGCTATATAACTTCAGTGAGGTGTTAGCAATATTGCAGATAATAACCCTTCCAAAAGAGATTAATGTAGCCTTTATTACAAATAAAGAATGCATGGCTACAAATACTTGCTGAATTCTATTTAATTTCTATTGTGGCTTCATTGTTGCTAACCAAGAGGTACCCATTGAACACCAAAATACCATAATCAGCATAAGGATGAACTGAAGTTTCATGTGAATGAAAAGTGAGATTGCAGCTACAATAGACCCTTCTGAAGATTCCACTAGCACGTTAATTTATATGAGAAATTAATTACCTGATTTAACAAGTACAGCAAAAACATCTGGAAACAGCCCAAATAATTTGTAAGAATAGTTGATAAAAAAGCACACTGTGCTGTAGCTGAGAGGTTTTTATTGGTGGAGCAGAACTTGTATAACATGTGTGACTCAAAAAATCTTACACTTTCCAGCATGATAAGGGCAGGCTGCATTTATATAGGGAGATGCGCAGGGGGGTATACATGGACTTTCATGACACTTAGCCCAGTCTTGGGCACTGCTCTAGCTCATAATATTTGCTAAATCCATCCTAATATAAATGATCTCTTAAAAATATTCTGAGCTCTTCTAGCAACTGCAAGTGCGTTGGGCACCAGAACACATTTTCTCTATCCCATTCCAGCTATTGGGGTCTTTTGGGGAGACCATCACAAGAAGACAGTTAAAAGCAGACACGTTGTATCTGGAGGTTTGAGTTCCTCAAGGACAGGTTTATTCTGTAAACCCAGCCTGACTCTTGTCTAATACACCAATCTGGATGATTATCTCATCCAGAATCCTTTCAGATAAAGGTCAGTGGTACATTTTGCACATTACTTAGTTTGTCAGAATTCATTGCCTCTTTTTTTTTCCCCCCCATCCCTTCCATTTTCCCAACTATTCAAACTCAGACCTTTTTCACATGGAGTGAAAAAAGGTGACTGACTGAATCCATTCGACAGTATTAATGTTTATCCCATGGGATAGCTTTCATATTATAAAGTGGATATTGACTCTCATCGAGGTGAATATTAAGGTTTATCAACCCCAGAGGTATGTATTGACCAAGACAAACTAGAGGTCACTGCAACGTCGAGAGTAAATAAATCTTAATGCTGTCAAAACAGGAAATCAATATGCATATTTCTCCGCTTATTTTGAATGTCATTGAACTACCTGGAAATATCTCGATTGTGCACCTGAATTCCAAGGTTTCTTTTATTACCATGACTAACTTTCTAAAGACAAGTTAGAGGTTGGGCAGGGTTCAAGAAAACCACTGTCTAACTTTGTCCCTTTCTGAATAAGACAGGAAACACTGCAAGCATGTAATTTCTTTGTGTAACTTATGTTGAAGGAAGTTACTTATCTCCACTGATTTTCAAGCCAAAAATAAAATCAGGAAGACAGATTGGGTTCTTGCTAAGCAACCAGGTACCAGGATGTGAATTAGTATCCAAAATGAAGCTAAAATGCATTTGAGTGAGTAGACAAGTTGATGCAGAAAGGCAGTGGCTTATCTTAAGTAGCAAAACACTGACTGTTTATTTAAAGACAGGTCAGTCCAAGAGGGTAAGGCATATAAGTCCAGCTAATGTGCTGTTAAGCTCACACGTGAGTAATTGTGTGAGGGATAAAAAGTGATGAGGGAAGGGGAGACAGAGGAAAAATGACCCTGACTAAAAAATGAGCTTTGATAGTTTAAAAGGTCAGCTAGGAGAAAAGCAGCTGCTTCAGGTAATGGCATGTAAGTTCATGATTGAAGATTTCAGGCTGATGGTAAACCACACTGCCAGCAACTGAAGATTAGCAGCACGAGGCTCATGGGGGATTTTGGCTTGGCCCAGGATTAAATGAAAAGGGGAGGTGGGGAAGAGACTTGGGAAAGATTATTTGTTCAGTTATTTTGAATGAAAACATAGAGCCAAGCTCACAAAACCAGCTGGTGTTATCCCATAGCACAACTCCTAGCTATACCTTTTTGTTTTCATCTGGGTTTGCTTTCATGTGTTATTAAGAGGCAGTATTCAGCAAAATATCCCAGAGTCAGTCAGCTTGAAGACTTTGTCTGCCTGTGCTTCTGCAGACACCTGTGCACAGTTTCACTCTCATGCTGCAGACTGCAGCCAGTAGGGCTCTCCATCCTCTGAATCTCACTGACTTTGTTGCCACAGAGGCTGGTGTTTGGGAGAAGAGCTGATGAAGTTCAGTTTACGTGCTTGAAATCTGGTGTGTTTGCTCTTGGGAACCCAAGTTAGGAAGTTCAATGAAAGTAAAAAATAAGCCAGTCTGAACTTAACTGAGAGCCCAGTGAATCAAAAAGAAGACTTCAATTAGGTCCTTGGCACTGAAGGATTATTTACACCTCTGTGGTTAGAACTTTGGGACTGCTCCCACAAAGAAGGCTTGGCTGACATTCGTGCTTTTCGTGATGCTCATGTGGTTGCGTTTCTGCTCGAGCTTCTTCCTTGGTGACAGCTCTTTTGCTTGTCTGACCTTGGCTCACTGAGCTAAATAGGCAGCAGGATAAATGCTCTAGAAGTAGGGGATAGTTTTCTGCCAGCAGGATCCGGTCCTCACCCAAAGACGAAAGAGCATGACTAGGAGATGACTCAAAGTTTGCAAACATGACCCATTCAGTGACAGCCAGGTGAAAGATCTTAGTGCCCAGAGGCACTGGTGTGAGCTGGTGTGAACGTGTGCTGCTGATGTCCAAGGCTGGTCCCGTCATGTTGTTGCGCTTAGTCCTTCCTGCCGTTGCTAGCATTCAGTCAGCAGCAGCCTGAATGAGACAAGGGAACTCATCCAACTGCCTATCTGCTGGCAGTAAAGAAAGGGCTGGGAACAAGCAGAGGACTGGGAGAGAAGAGTGGGATTCTTGCTTTTGTCAACAGCATGAATCCATAGTGGTTTAAACAATGGGTGTGTAACTACACTCCTGCCTGCTGGCTGTAAGGCATAGTAAGCCATGTGGGCCCAGGAGGTTGCTGGATGGCAAGTAAGGATCATCTCAGGCTGGTGGTGAAGTAAGGAAAAGAATGACGAGCTGTGGAGTCCTCCAACACTGAGCTCATACTGCCCTCTCTAAGCCATGCTAGAGACTTTCAGCTAGGAACCATGTATCTGGTTATTTACTCAGTTAAATACAAACCAGACCTGTTTCCCCTCTGTGAATATTTCAGTTACAGCCTTCTGTTACAGAGAACAAGCCACATCTCCCCAGACTCGAGAAGAGTATTTTGAACTGGGAGAACTTAGTTTTAAAGCCAGGCAGTAAGTTTGTCAATCACTTCTTTATTATCAGTCACTCTCTGATGAACAACATTCAGACTTTAATATCAGCACAGAGACAATCTGAGGAATGAATGTTCAAGTAATAACATGTAGGAGTTTTTATGGTCTGACTGTTTCTAAAGTGTTACACAATGGCCTAATTTAACATCAGTGAACGCAACAAACTCCCCGTGGCAAACACAGCATATGGGAATTACTTTTTATGCCGTTCTTGAGGTGCACAAGACTCGTATTAGCATCACACATTACGTGGAGGGGCAGAGGGTGAAGCCCCTTCATTTGGCTTAGGGTAGGGCGTTTTGTTTTTTGGAGCGGTCCTACATGCTTCTAGATTGAGTCAGGTACATGACTATATCGAGAGAACTCTAACTACCACATTATTGCAATGGAATTGTTTAGAAGGAAAGATTCCTTCTAAAATTTGGACTCAGTTATTTTAACAGTTCGGGCTCTCAAACACTTTCTTTTTCAGCAGCTGATTATTGAAATGTTTTTGTGTGTTAACATCCTATTTCTCAGTTTAAAATAGGGGTCTGGCCATGCTGTGCACTGGAAGTACGGAGCATAGAGACTGAAATAGCTGCATAATTAAGCAGGACCTGTAGACAGCCTCGAAGGCCTCCTGGCTTTGCTTTGTTGAACGAGATACGAGGCAGAGTTCTTCCTGCTGAGTTCAGTATTGTGGCCTTAAACTATAGGAAAGTAATTCCTTCTTTGCTTTTTCTGTCACTGGAATTGTTAATAAGTCATATTTTCATTAGTTGGTTATTTTTTTTTTAATCTGAGGAACTAACAAGTGAATGAGGGGTATCATTGTGGCTCACTATTCTTTGGACTTGGGTGGGGGGTTAAGTGTTGTCTGATCTGTGGTTCTGTAAGAGACAGAGGGGATTTATGAGGAACTGTATTATCTAAAGAAAAAAACCTGAGTTTTCTTCTGTGAATAGGATGACATATGGTTTTAAGTATATTTTCCTGGATTTCCATGAGCTACATCATCTGGAGGCAGGAAAGTATCTCCAGTGCCTCAAGCCTTCTCTTTAATTTTTTTGCTCAGAAATGAGTTTGACCCAGGTAGCTACAGTTGCTCTCTGCTATAAACACACCCCTAGCACCCTTCTTGTTTAAATCTGGCCTGCTCATGCTCCCTTAAGAGCATGTGGTAAATTATTTAACGAGTTACCTGTGACTGTCCAGAAAGGGGCAAAATAATTGTGTGAAAAGGATGGTGTCTTGGTCGTAAGTCAAGCGACACAGAGTCCTTAAACAGTACCTTGTACACCTGGATTTGTAGTACCTTTTGAAACCAGTTTCAGAGCTCTAATAAAAACATGTACAGAGAGTATCCTCATATTTCTGCTTATAAGTTGTGACTGACACAGAAATTACAACTCCAGGGAAGGTTTAGTGAAAAAAAATCAGATAATTGAAGAGCGAGTCCAGGAGCATCACAGATTTGAATTGTGAAAAGCTTCTACCTTCACTGTCACGGGTCTTTCACAGGAGTCATTAAAGAATGAGATTCTGTTCATGGGAATTAAAGATCTATAGAGCTTTTCATAGGACTGGGAGCTTAGCATCATGTTCTCTGGCCAGGTTTTTCTCTTCATTAACTACTTGGCAGCGTGCTAAACATCCAGAGGTCGTGTTCAGCCTTTTAGAATCTGCGCAGTAGCTATCATCTATTTAATTGTAACGTGATCTGAAGCTCACAAAAGTCTTGTGGGTTTCTTTATCCTAATTTCCTTTCATGATGTATTCAAATTAGAGGGCAATTGTTTCCTTTTAAACTGTGTACAGTTTAATGTCAGGGGTGTGGGTTGACCTCTTGTCCAAAGAGAGCAATTGCCTTCACATGCCATCAAATTCTGAATACGCAGAGCAAGGGCTGCTGCAGCAGTTAACACAATTCTGGCTTTATGGACAATTTTGTAAGGCTTTTCCAGACTCCCTCTGTATTTTTAATGTGCCTTTAGCAATGCAAGCCTGATCAAAGGGAATAATTTGTGAATGTTTCTAAATGGCTGGCAAGAATTTTAACAGATATTTTGAGTAATAATTAATTAGGGATATGGTATGATAATTACTACTGAAACACAGGTCTTTTATTTAAATAGGGTAATAATAATCGCTACAGTGAAAGAGTTGTTTGGATTATTCAGAGAATCTAATTTCTCAAATAGAAATTTGCTTTATGGAATTAAAAAAAATAACAAAGGACTTTGAAACCTTCTTTTGTCAGAGCAACATTTCATTCTAGTGCCTCTTTTTTTTACTGATTTTTTTATTTCTGAATGTCTCTAATTCACTTTCCATGCCCCCACGGGGTATAAGTAGTTATATTTCTGCAGTAACTCTGGTACAGACTGGGTTTTGTTTCAGTGACTCTGTTCAGATCCTGAGCTAAAACGAAGCTTGTAAGGAAGAATCTTGGCTTTTTCCAAGAACAATAGATCACATAACAGCAATTTTCAATTCAGTGTTCTTTTTCTGAGTTCGCAGTCTCAAGTCTAAAGCAGGTCATTATTCTACATTAGTCAAAAGATGTTCCGTGAGTTGTATTTGTACATTATATCAATTTTCCTACCAACTACTGTGTCTAAGGCAAAAGATTTGGGCCTCATTATATATTTATTGTAAGGTTCTTAAACTGCCAGCTAGGACCATGCAGGAAAAACTTTGGTAGGACCACTTTTCTGCTGGAGTAGCCTTTGTATCAGAACTAAAATACTTGTTACCAGTTGTGCTGAAATTCTGTATCTGCAAAAAAACTAGGACAAGGGAAATGCTGACTGTGTTAAACCACCGTGTTTGACAGTGCCTAATACGTGGACGTGAATTTTGAGGTTGTAATCTCTTTAGAGCCGTGGTCAGCTTTGGAAGAAGTGGGAAAAGTTGAGGAGGAAACTCTGAAGTTAAATGTTCCTCTGAGTCCAGTTGTACCTTCTTGCTCTAATTCTCATTCTTCTTCTGCAACTGAAATCTTAAATGCCAGGTTTCTTCACTTTACTGCCATAACTGAATTCTGTGGCTGTCTGTGTGTCCAGCCGCAAAAGTGCTCAAGTATCCCCCTTTGATCAATACATCATTAGTGACAATTAACATCAGTAATTGCATTGTAATTAGAGAATGTGGATTGTCTTCAGTGGAGCTTTTGGTTTGACAATTTTGGAAAAGTTTTTAAATCGCAAACTAGCAGAGCCAGAGGTTTCTATAAGACAACCGTTTTAAGGATTAAACAGTTTTGCCATGGGGTGGGGGGTTGCTTTTGGTTCATGTTAAAAACCTCAAACAGATTAAAGGGAAAAGCTGTAACTAACCTCAGAATCGCTGGGAAAATTGCTTCTGCATTTGCCCACTGACAGTGCCCTGCTCTTTAAAAGAGAAACTACTTGCTCAGAGACCAGAGGCACGTCCAGGATGGAAAATCCGTTTTGCCATTCAGGAACATGACTACGCTGTCTCCTTGCTGGAATGAGCCTGCTGCCCAATTTCTACCCATCAAACTGGCAACTTTCAGCCTTTACACACTGCATTACGAGCTCTGATTCCCATATCTCTTCTAAAAATTCCTCTGTGCCTTGGTACTCTGCCATTTTCATTCCCTTTTTTTGAGCCATTAAAAAAAGAAGTCATTGCTTGCAATTTTGGTAAGAAATGACAGAAAATTCAGTAGTGCTGGGGTTTGGGGGAGACCTTTAGCTGAAGACCAGAAATAAAAAAAACAATTTGCTCACAAGACCAGAATCTCTACTAAGAGCCACCTTAAATCTATAATTTTTGTATAAACTTAGACCTCTTGGCATAGCACCTAGTCTACTCAGAGACAAGGTCGCTTCAAGACCTCTTTTCAACTCTTTAAGACCTCTTCCCCCAGATCCTAGCTGTGACTTGGCGTGGGGGAATTGATAATCTGCACTTTCTAGCTGGCTCACTCCTGCAGGGAAGGAGCACACGGTGCTTTCCTTTTCTCTGCTGGATGGCAAGAAGTGCAAGTTCTCAGAGATGAGGGACTGAGCAGATGAGAGTAAGCTTTCTGACTTCAACCCTAAGCTGCTTTATTTTTCTCCAGCCTGAAGAGTCGTTTTGCATGAGCCAGTAGACTGAGCAGAGACAAGTTTTCTTTTAGCATCTCGGCAAATTTAAGCATCACAATGCAAGAGCTGAGAAAAGACAAGCTCGAGCAAAGAATAGTTTGGGTAACACTCGCCTGAGGTGGCAGTTTGTGGGAATGCCCTACTCATTCTGAGCTGAATTCCTAAATCATACAGGTTTTTACAGTTTGAGAGACAGCAGCTTGTGCGTATGCGTGGAGAGGAGATTCCCGGCTCTCAGAGCCTGTTATTACAAGGCCAGACTTTCTTTGAATGCTGCCTGATGCCAGTGCAGATGAAGTCAGCAGATTGTAGTGTAATATGGTAAGTGCTTACAGAAACTGGTGCGAACAGGGAGGCGGCAGCTAATCGGATTAAGGAAAAGTCTATCACAGCCGCAGCTGTCGGTGGATTTTAGTGGGTTGGTTTTTTTTATCACGGTTTGTGTGGGAAAACACATGATGGAGGGAATCTAATGAAGGAGATTGAACTAATAAACAGAAGTGCTTTTTGATCTGATAAGTTGCTTTTCTGAGTGCAGCACTCTAGAGAGAGGTTCAGGGAAAGTTTTGATGTAACTCTTATGTAGAAGAAATAACCTGGAGGTGTTTTATGGAGAGGAAGGTGAAGGAATTGAAGCATTCCCTTCGCATCTAGGAAAAAAGTGAACAAAAAAGATTATTTTAAAATCTAAAAGCTCTGCTTTAGAACTTCAAAAAAATAGTGCTTGTGAAGCTGCCACTGATGTTGTTACTGCCCCTCCCTCCCCACAAACATACACACATTCTCTCACACATTTCTGTCATCTGACATGGGTTTTCCAGATGCTTACTGAATCCGCAGCTGAGATGGGGCTTGGGCAGAGGATGAGGCAAATTATCAACCACTAGTTTTAGTCTGATCTTTGAAAGAGGCTGCTGAAAGTAGGTTACTCTGGTCTTGATGAAGACCGCGAGGCCTCCCACTGTCCTAGGGTCAAATCAGAGTGCTCAGCTCACTCCTTGAAATGCCTGCACAGCAATGCACGCAGCATGGGGAACAAGCAGGAGGAGTTAGAAATCTGTGTTCAGTCAGGTGATGATGATCTGGTGGCAATTACAGAGACCTGGTGGGACAGCTCGCATGACTGGAACGTGGTCATGGATGACTGTGTCCTTTTCAGGAGAGACAGGTCAGCAAGGCAAGGTGGTGGAGTAGCTCTTCATCTGAAACAGTCACTGTCATGAGTGTCTATCACAGGACACCAAGGAACAAGGAAGTTGATGAGGTCTTCTACAGGCAGCTGGCAGCAGCCTCACAGCTACAGGCCCTAGTTCTCATGGGGTTTTTAACTACCCTGGTATTTGCTGGAAGTCCTACGTAGGCAGCCATCCACATTCCAGGAGGTTCCTCCAGTGCATTGGTGACAACTTCCTGATGCAAATGGTGGAGGAGCCCCCTAGGAGAGGAGCACTGCTGGATCTTGTACTCACCAACAAGGAGAGTCTGGTTGAAGCAGTGAAGGTTGAGGGCAGCCTCAGCTGCAGTGACAGTGAGATGGTGGAGCTCAGGATCTCATGTGGCAGGAACAGAATACCTAGCCAGAATCACAACCCTGGACTTCAGGAGGGCCAACTTTGGCCTTTTAAAGCAATTGCTAAGGGAAATCCCGTAGGACAGGGTACTGGCAGGCAAAGAGGCCCCAAGTAGTTAGTTAACATTCCAAGACCACTTCTTTCAATCCCAAGTTCAGAGCATTCCAACAGGTAGGAAGTCAAGGAAGGGAGCCAGAAGACCCGCGTGGTTAAAGAGGGAGCTGCTGGGCAAACTTAAGAGGGAGAAGAAAGTCTATAGGTCATGGAAGGAGGGGGTGGCCACTTGGGATGATCATAAAGCTCTAGTCAGAGGATGTGGAGACGCAACTAGAAAAGCCAAGGCCTCCTTGGAATTAAACCTTGCAAGAGAGGTCAAGGGCAACAAAAAGGGCTTCTT
>JAOXOE010000771.1:2437703-2454820 GCA_028565055.1 Phoeniculus purpureus | reverse complement strand
GTGAGGGTGACAGAGCACTGGAAGGGGCTGCCCAGAGGGGTTGTGGAGTCTCCTTCTCTGGAGATGTTTAAAACCCATCTGGATGTGTGCCTGTGCGACTTGGTCTAGGTGATCCTACTGTGGCAGAGGGATTGAACTAGATGATCTTTCGAGGTACTTTCCGATCCCTAATGTTCTGTGATTCTGTGCTCTGGGCATGAAGCCCGTAGCAACATCAAAGGTGCTTTGAACCAAGACCAGAACTGAACTAACCATCAACTTCATGATCCCACTTGAAGATCAGGGCCTGTTTTTTCAGAGCACATGTTCAATTGTGGTTATTACGTTGAGAGCAGAGCCCCCAGTGATTCCAGTTCCTGGAAAGAAAAGGATGTAGTATTGATGACCAATGAGAAAAGTTGGTTCCAAACCTGCCCTTTCATCTTGCAGGCATTCTATTGACAGAGAGAAAAGAAATTACCAACTGACAAGTGCAAGCTAAGTTTTCATGGACAGCAACCCACAGTCATTTGTTCTGATCTTTGCAGGACTGCTTAGCTCAGGCTTCTCTCTGTGCAGTGACAGATTGACATTTGATGTTTTAAGGGAGTTGCTATCACTTTTAAAACTATAGTATAATAAAAGTTAGTGCTCTCCTCCAGTTTTATGTCACAAACAAAACACAATAGTCATCAGGCTTGGAATAGGCTGCCCAGGGAAGGGTTTGAATCACCGTCCCTGGATGTGTTTCAGAGTCATGGAGGTCTGGAGCTTAGGGACAGGGTTTAGTGGTGGGTTGGGACAATTGGGTTAATGGTTGGACTCGATCTTACAGGTCTTTCCAACCTGAACAATTCTGTGATTCAGAAAAGAACTATGAGAGGTATTTCAGGTCTTGATTTAAAACAAGTGGTGCTGCTGCCGGTATGAATCAACGTGACTGAGGCTATGTTTTAATATTTAGATCATGACAGAACAAGGTCAAAGCAACTTTCGCAGTTTTGTTGGTTTCAGTTGTAACTTCCATACCAAAGCAGGTTTTTATTTAGTTCAGATTCGTGGCTGGATGCAGGTTGGGTTGAATGTACTTTACCCTTCCAGTTCCTCTCTTCATATATTTATATCAGAATCGAGCAGTAACTAATTGAGGTTAGTTGAGGCAGAAAAGCACTTTGGATTTACCAGATACCTGCTGTGAATGAGGCTTCTAAAACTAATAGCAGAATCCTTTAATCCAAGTTTTTCGGGAGGTTATTTTTTTTAATGTATGCAAAACAAACTGCTGTATCCGTGTTTTCAGTCCTGCAACTAACTGAAATGAAAAGATTTATTCGGAGCTACCAGTGAATTATAGGAGAGGAAAAAAGACCCTGTAGAACACATGGACTTAGAAAAAAAATAAGCCAGACCAAAACTGAGGTAATGCAGTTTTCTAAACGTTGTTTTAATACCCTGGTTGTTCTTGGACATTTTAATAGTTATATTTAAATAACATAATTCTAAAAGGTCCTACCGGATAATATTTTGCTGGTGTTGCAAGTTGTCCTTTTGTCTTTCTCCACCTTTCTTCAGAGTCCATACACAGTCTTTTAAGGGTTGCTTTGTGTGATGCTGCTGGAAGTACAGACACCTCTGTAGGCAGGACATTGCAGCCTCAAATCAGAACATTGTGCTGGGATTTAAACTTTGCCATGGAAAAACACAGAACCCTTTTTTTTTTAACTTGGATATCCCAGAGCTTGTCATGTGTTTTTGCCCTTTTGCTGTAACGTCACCACTGGGGTAAGAAGCAAAGCTGTAGCTCAGTATGTTCAGATCTCATTTTAATCCAGTTCCTGTAGTGGCTGCAGAGCTTGAAGAGATTTCCAGGCACTGTTGTGTCAATTACCAGCACCCTTTTTGTAGGATTTAGTCTCAGGAGTCCAATTCTTTGCATTGAGAACCCTTTACGCTGCCAAAGTGACATAAAAATACCTTGGTGCAAGACCGGCTTTTCAAAGATAATTTCTCTTTGCTCAGTGGAAGAGTCCTTTGGCCTTGAGGGATCTTTCTGTCTGTCTGCTCTCCTCTTCCCTCGCATACCCACTCCTCCTTTGAGATCGTTTCTTCTGTTCCACTGTTCAAAATAAGAAAATTGAATATATGTCATGTTAAAAATGTATGAGAGTAAACAACAATTCACAGCATTCAGTGTATTTTTGATAATCAAATAACTAGAAGTGCATATCTGAAATAACCTTCCACATCTCTGGTTAGAGGAGGGGAGAGGGGGAGAGTGGAGAAGAAGGTAAAACCAGAGAAGCAGCCAAAGTAGGGAACATCATCTTTTCATTTCAGATGCTTTAGCTCCATTGCACTTTGATCCCAGACCCACATTCACAGTGTTCAGGCTTTGTCAGGTACTTCAGAAGATGTTACTTTCCATGAGCAAGGCAGAAACTGTATACAAAGATGCTTCTGCACATTGTCCTTTCAAAACATGGTCTTTTGCTTTCTAAATGTTCGTTCCAATAGCCAAGTGTGTGGAGTAGATGAGGTTCGCTGAGAGAAAAGCAGAAAATGCAGCGCTGAGATGGTTGCAGAAGTGTTGCGGTTAACGTCTAGTAGTTGGCTTGTAGTGAGTAAATAGATCCTGCTAATGCTGGGTGATCCAAGACTACATTTATTAACCTTTTTGACCTGGGAAAGGAATTTGTCCAGCTAAATTGGTCCTTCAGGAGATGCTGATAGCAAAGCATTATCATGTAGCTACTAAGATAGGCAGTAGGAGGCAATCTGTGGCTGGTGGTTTCAGCTGGAGCTCAGCATTGGATGTGTTCAGGCTGGAGGAAGGAACTGGTGTTGATAACCAGAGGCTAACAAAGGTATTGTGGCTAGAGATTGTCTGCAAAGTGTCATAACTATTGAATATTGTTGTTTATTTGATTCATCTTCAAGTATGAGCAACCTGAGCTTGGCATTAGTGTGTTATACAAATAACATCTCGGTCAGTCTGGGCATTTCTTAGAGAACAAGGTGCCGGGTTCCTCTGCTTTTTTATTCTACAGCGTTACTCAGAAAGCCCAAGAAACTTATTTCTCAGCTAAGTAGTCTGAGAGACTACAAATCCTGAGGAGCACCAGCTTCAGATCCTTTAGACATTGATGTCTTTGGGTTTGAGGGCTCTGAGATGCCCTTCATATCACCTGGCTGACTGACTGGCTATTGGATCTCCAAGATAACTAACTTCAGAAGTTAGTTATCAAATGAAGAAATTCAGCTTGCAGGAGGTCAATGTTCACCCAGTTCTGATTCATGTACCACAGCAAACATGGCTATGGAAGGGAAGCCATGCAGTCAGAGAGTAGGTGGGAGCTGGTAGGAAAAGAAGTTCCATGCACTGGGGAAAATTCAGTTGCTCCCACAAACAGTCTCACTTTTGAAGAATCAATAAATCAAATTTTAAGTTTTCTAATCTTTCTGAGGTGTTTTTCCAGCCAGTTCCATTCACTGTTAAATATGTGCAAGTTATTACTCAGCAGTAATATTCTGGCCAAATTCTTTTTTCTTCATCGTAATCTACTTCCTTTTCCTCAGGTGAGTCAATGGCAAAATTCCTGTTACATGTGATGAGAATAAGATTGAGGATTTGGTACTTCCTAAGCTATTTCTCCTTGGGAGTATTTTAAACAATAGGAACTTGCTCTGTTCTACTTAATGCTCCTGACAACCCCCCATTAAATTCTCTTCTTTCCTCATGCTGAACATTGCATCTGGTGCTGTGCCTGCTCTGTGCCGCTGAGCCATCGCGGGACACAAGGTGCCAGCAGTCATATACTGCTCCTGCACCAGCACTGTGCACGGAGGGTGATGGATCCCCTCCTTTACCTGGAGAGAAGTTATTCAAGGATCTTTCTCTCTCAACTGCATCCCGAGTTGACAGTGCATATATTTTACCCTGCTGTGAAAACATGTGAAGATGGTGCATATGCTCCAGAGAACAGGGTAATCTTATACAAGATTTCAGAGAAAACAGTAGCTTCCTTAGATTTGCAAAAATAACATCTCCTGGATTATTCTTCCATATTTTTGTGGGAAAAAGTAATCCAGCTGCATCACTCGAGCAGGCTGCCTAAAGCACAGAATATGAACCCCAAAATTCATAGCTAACACAAAGTGAGAGAATGTAGGATCCATTTTCCAACCTAATAATATCACAGGAAAACCCCATTCCTCAGTTTGGGAACAGACATATTTGTCTAAGACGTTACAACGCCCTGCTGTTTGCTACAATCCCCATTAGCTCTGCTTCCATAACAGATTGTCAGACTGGATTAGGTTGAGCCACTTAAGAAAAAAGGTTTAAAGCGAGATGCCTGGCTTTGCTCTGAGAGCTACTGGAAACGTTCGTGCAGGCTGCTGGCAGCAGGTTTAGAAGTGCCAGGGCTGCACAAGTGTGTCTGACTTTTGCTTTATGTGACACAGATACTTAAGACTCATTTTCGAAAGTGATTCAAGGGTTTTCAAGCCCAAGACTAATTTTCTCCTACAGATCCAAATTGCTTTTCCCACTCCTCTCTCTAAATAAATAAATTATCAGCTCTGACTACCCACGCCAGAACAGATACCCGCGCTCTACATGCAGTCCTCGCTGAATATTTCAGAAGATATCCTAGAAGCTCTTTGTTATTAAGCAGTTTTGTCATTCTGTGAGCCATTTGTTACCAAACAGTAGCTTAAAATAAACAGTAGCTCTTCCAGGGTAAAAAATGGAGCTGCTGTTTTAACTCACAGCTGCACTGCCACATCATCTTTCTGGAGACTTCTCTGTTCAGCCAGTTCTGCTAAGCTCTGACTGTGAGAGGAAATAACTCTCTTTTCCTTCTTCATGCCTTTCCGTAGAACATTTGCATCCCTAAGTGTTTAAAAAAGCCAACAGACTGGAGTATATCAAACTGAATAATATACCAGCCTGTCCAATGACTTGATTTGTTTCCTTGGCTAGTCTGGTTCAGACTCAGAGTTTTCATCTCCTTTCTCCCCTGGCCCCTTAACAGGGCTCACCTCTACCCTCTCTCCATAACTCTGTCCCCACCTCAGGCTGCCTTGGCTGTCTGACAAGGAAAAGCCATTCAACACTCTGCAATCCTTCAGGGCACAACTCATTCAATCAGGATGGGACAGATTTATGGCTCCTGCACTTGGGTCCCAATTTCCTGCGCTGACATTCTGATTTGTTTCTGTGACATTAGGGGTTTACCAGGAACGGTGTTTGCTCATTCCCAGGGTACGTGGAAGAGGATGTTGCGACTGTCCTGAAAAGGGCTGGAGAAAGGCTCTGCCTGAAAGGGACCCATCTGGATTCAAGTCTTCCCTGGATCTTAAATCCGTTTTGTTAATGTGCTTTTCCAGTTTCTAACAGAGCACAACCCCAGTAAGGCTGTGTTGTAAGGGGGCAGCAGGTAAATAACAGCAATACCAGAAACTCTTTTATGCTTTCCAGTATCCATCACTCTTGTCAGATGTGTGTAAAGTATGTGCCATCTTGTGTTGACAAGCCCAAAAAGCAGCTGTGATCCTGAGATCTGAAATCACGTCTACCGTTTGCTGATTGAAGGGCAGGCAGTGCACAAGACCACTGAAAGGTTTGGTACCACCCAGATTTCCTCTTCTGTATAACAGTTCTGCTCTCTCGGGCCATACAGAAGGGAAGGGAACTGCAGTTTCCCAAGAACTTGTAAGTTAGGCAGTAACAGTTGTGAGAAATCTTTTACAAACAGAGCTAGAGGCAGCTTGAAATGGCCTGAATATGAAATAACCTCTCTCTTGCCACCTCAAAGGGAAAGATTTGCTCCCTGAAACTCTGTCAAACATCGAAAAGCTGATACAGGTATCATCTACACAAGCATACACTGAGTATGATCCATGCTGTCAAAGGTACTGTCTGTGCTGCAGCTCTGAAGCTGAGATTCTAGGAAGAATTTCCTCCCTGGGAGGGGGCTGAGACACTGGAACAGGTTGTCCAGAGAGGCTGTGGTTGCTCCATCCCTGGAAGTGTTCAAGGCCAGGTTGGATGGGGCTTTGGACAACGTGGCCTCCTGCCCCTAGAAGGAGGTTGGGATTGGGTGGTCTCTGAGGTCCTTTCCAGGCTAAACCACTCTGTGATTCTATAATCCTGTCATTACCTTGATCCACGGAAGCTGTGTCTAGGCTAACCTAGTTCATCCTGCTGGCAGAGGATTAACACAGTCAATTTCTTCTTTGCTCCCATATGTTTAGAAAGTTCTAAGCTCAGAATGGACTATTGCAGTGAATGAGATCTGACCTGGGTAACCTTGAATCTGGAACATGGTTGAATTAATTTGTGTCTCCGGTCATGTAGTTGGGGTTCAACTAAATCAACAAGATTAAACCAGGAGGCTGTTCTCCATGTCCAGAAATAGCAGTACTCCTTGGAACCTGTTTTCTTCTTTTTCCCTCTGCAGCTCTCCATCAGATCTATTAATGTCCAACATCCCCTTCTTGGTTCAAAAGGGCTGTGGAGGGGTTAAGGAAAGAGAATACTGCAAGATCCCATTTCTGTGAATTTGGGCTTCACTTTGTTTTTGTTTGTGTTTTTCACAGTGTTTTTGTTTGTTCAATGCTTTAGTTTTCTTTTAAATATTTAGCCTTACATACTGTCACATTGCTTCCGGGAACTGGGAGGACAAGTAATAACTGCAGCTGCAGACCAGTTACTGTTAGCAGAAGAGGCGTGAATGGAAGCATCACTACTGCTCCCAGTGCAAACAGCAGCTGAACCCACTCCTGGCTTTGTGTCATAATGCCATTTTCCCTCCTGTGTGATGTGCTGTCTCTCCAGAGCTGCAGCAGTCAGAGCTGGTCCTGTGGGTGGTAGCCCATAGCCCAGTAAATCTTCATAGCAGGCAGCATTTCCATGGGTATTAATTTGGGGTCAAAGCACAGCAAATACCTCTCTCAGTGAGGTTACTGAAGGGGTCCTGGGCTCTGGAGTGGGGTACTTTGTCTTGTTGATTTCCTGTGACATTCAGGACAACTTAGAGACAATTAAAAGAGAGAGTAGCTGCCACTGGGCAGTAGCACGGATTTATGCTGGGTTGCAGTAGCCATGAGCTGGGGTTTTGTTCCCTGCTGTTGGGATTCCTGCTGCTGCTCAAGTCTTTCCTTCTGCTCTAGCTATGCAGGTTTCTGGTTTTTTTCCTACCTGCTTTCCAAACACTTTCTCTGTCTGAGCATACCGGATGTTCATCTCTGAGAACAGCTCAGCCTTTGTTCCAGGACAGGCACCAGCCCTACACCTGTCAACATAAATGTGTTTCTTGGCTCCCATCTTTGGCTTTTTCACCCTGTTTATAGGTTTAGCCCTCACCACTCACATAGGGAAATGTCCTCTGCAGTGTCTCTTCTTCTGCTGAAGAAGGCGAAGGGAAAGGATTAGTGTTGATAGGTTCTGGAGGAAAATAGTCAGGGCAGTAGGGTACAATTAGTGCTCAGAGTGTGTTTCTGTGGTAGCAAAGAGGCAGAAGTTTATGTGAGGTTGAGGCTTGGCTATACAGACCTGCAAGGGAGGTAGATATAAAAGTCCATCTCTCCAGTTAGAGGTGTCCTTGCCTATGGCAGGGCTTGGATCTCTGAGGTCCCTTCCAACCTAAACCAGTCTGTGATTCTGTGAAAGAGCTGTGCTCTCAGAATCACAGGTCCTTGCTCTCTACTGTAATAATTTCCTGTGCTCACAAGAAAAAAGTTTCCGCTCCTGTGGCCTCCCTTTGCCCTGAGTATTGTTTCCCAGCCTCCATGGGACCAGTCAGGGTTGGGCTTCTGGTGCACTCAAGACAAGCAGGTTGGTCATGAGGGCTAAGACTTTGTTCCCTTTGTAGGCAAGATGAAAGGGTAAGGTCTTCTGTTAGTGAACAGGTTTATTCTCACTTGAATGTTTTAGCTGCTCAATCCTCCTCTGGGAAGCCAAGGTACATTGGTTAATTCTGCAAGGGAAGATTGCTCTGGAATGCCAAACACTTACCGGAGCCTTAGCTGCTTCCTTAAAGTGAAGACTACACAGCTTTAATTACAACATAAAACCAAAGTCTGGTCTCTTTTACAACAGAAGTTTCTTTTTGAGTTAAACAATGACGATGAGATTAATGAAGCTCTGTAGGAAGATTTTTTTTGATGGGGATGAAATACTGTCATTGCCATTTCAGATGATTGATTTTTGTTGATTAGGTACCCATCAAAGTGTAGTCAGCAGTGCCCAGGACAGGATCATAATACCCAGAGAAAAGGGGCAGCTTGTTAAATGAAGAGAATCACACTGCTAGCCCATCACCACCCCCCCCCCCCAATTCCTACCCCATATTCTCAGTTGCTTGAGCCCTCACAGTACCTCCCCTGGGTGCTACTTGGTAAAGGGAACGATCGATGCACACACCAGACCGCAGCGAGAGTCAGTCCTTGGGATGCAAAATGAGGTGTGCAAAGATTTCTCTTGATTATTTTTAAAAGTTTGAAACAAGCATAAATTATCCTGTGAATATTCTCTACTTTGAGAAGAAGTGTTTGGTGTAATCGGAAGAGCAGCCTTCAAATTGGCTATTCCCAGAGCAGGGCTACTCGGCTAAATCATCTGTTATCAGTGGAGCTCTAAAAACAAGGCTATTGACCATGAGATGAATTTTTTTCAAAAGCTTGATGTAGGAGTCAGTTTTGACATTGCTCTAAATGTTCTCTTCTCCAAGAAAAGCTCTATTGAGAGCAGATGTATAAAAGTTAAGCGGGAGATGTTAGATTGCATAAATGAGAATGAGACATCTGATTTACCTGGGCTTCCACTGAGAGTTGAGCATCTCACAGTCCTGTCTTTGCAAAATCTTCCTTTTAACCACCATCTTACAAGATGTGGTAGGAATATAGGAGCAGGACAATATATATGTCTGCTGGGTTTCTTGATTTCAGTATCTCAGTGTGTTCATAACCCTTCCAAAGGACTCTGATGGTTTCATGTCACTCATCCCTCACTGTCACCTGTGAACCCTCACTGTCACCTGTCCCGTGAGATAAATGCTTTTTATTACATTTGAGGATGTTTTGGTGACCTTGGAGAGATTTGTTGGAGGCAATCAAAATGTGTCCCTTTTGGCTGGAGGGAAATGTCATTCATAGCAGTGAGGCTGTTATGCACTGATAGACCCCAGTGGTCTGCAGGACCAACTCCACACAAGCCTGGACTTTGGTTTGGCCAACTTCATTTTGGACTCCTATTTTAGAAGTGCAACTCGTAACAAAAGCAAGAGCTTGTGTCAACTCAGCATTACTGCTGGATGTTGGGGGCTGTGACCATTTATTGCATAAATGAATTTGTGTGAATATTTATGCTTCATTAGTTACTCATTGGTGTGGAACATAGTATGGGAACTTCATACTCACTGATTTTCTCAAGTTAAATTGCCAAAGTGTTCATGACTGATATTCCCATATTAAGTGTGGGCAGCTTTTAACACTTGACTTAACAAGTACCTTTAATTTCACCTAACATAAGTTATTGATCACAGTGCTTGTTGCCTGGAAGCTCCATTCCTGGTTGTTAATTGAGCCATTGATTTTTTTTTTTTAACGTTATCATTAACAAAGGGGTGAACACTGTATTGTGAAGCTTAGAGCGGAGAGGGAAGCGGTGGAACTAACCCAAGAAAATACGGGTTTGTTTTTAAATCTATCTCTTCAGAAATCGGTTCCAAAACTCCCGCTGACTTCAGTGAATGGAGTATTTCAAGCAATGTGGATTTGATTTGGCAAAAGCAAGTCCTGTAGGTTTGAGGGGTGCCAGATGAGACCAGGCATTGGGTACAAGTGCTGTGTCTTCCCACATTCAGCACGACGCTGAATCTAACCAACAGGCCTTGCTGAGAGGAAACTTGACTGTGTAAGCTCAGGCTTGGCACCACGTCCGTACAGCCAAATAGCTCCCTGTCCAGAGCTGGCCTACAGCCAGCCCACTGGCAGCTCAGGCCCAAGGAGCTCACCTCTGTCTGCAAAAGAGCATTTGGGCTGTGCCGAGGTTAGTGGAGACACTCTGGTTTACACCAGCTGAACCAGCCAATGGCTTTGATTTCTGCTCACTGCTGCCACAGTCACCCTAAGGTGTAGAATGAAGCAAATGAACAGTAACAACTTGTGTGGGAAATTTCACCTGTGGCCATGAGGTCTTAGTGATAATAAGCTTAGAAGTTAAGGTGCTTATGATGCTGCTGCTGGGATATATATGTGTGTGTGATGCTATAGATACAACCTGTAGCTAAATTGTTTATTGCTTCTGGTGTACAGTGGTATACAGTGTGCAAGGATCTGTTTAATTGCAACTGCCTCATTATCAGGGAGCCACTGGTACTGTCCATAAGGTCGTCTCAAGAAGCTACAGGATCAGGAGAAAGTCCACTAAAAGTGTTTTGCTTGTATGCTGTCACACACAGCTTTTATGATTTTGAAAATAGGACAGAAACAGCGTTTCTGTCTCAAAGGCATATAATGGAATTAATTTTCCTCTTATCATATGGACACTGTTTTTAGGAGCATGTACTGCAGCAGTCAGAGGAGAAATGGGCTCTTCTGAGCAGTCTCCCAGACGTACATGGTGATTTTTAATTGGCACAACTTGCAGACAGAGTCTAGATAGGTGTGAGAGGATTCATTATCGCTGTCCTTGTAGAATCATAGCTAAAAAATAAAACACCTATAAAGGCTACTGCAGAGGTGCTGGTATTCATGAGTCCCCTGCAAAACACTATTGCGACTTGACAACCAGGGTAAGAAAGTATTCATGAGTTTATGGGGGTTTGAAGGGTTTGAGTTCTTTGTAGTTCTCCAAACAGCTTCCAGAAACTATTTTATGACAGTTTTAAAAGCCTTCAAAGACTTTTACTCCTGGGTATACCAGCGTTCTCTGGACAGCAGGAGTGTGGCGAGAGGTCTAAGCAGAGGTAGTAATGATTCAGATGACATCCTCTCTCCTCATTTCCTGACCTTGTGAGACTGACAGTTTTAGTGAGGATGGAAACAATGCTGATTTCTGAAGACTGTCAAGTGCAAGCAGTTTTCTGCTGAGTTGTAGGAGGCTGGAGATCTATAAACCTTTTTAAGTGCTGGAAGGAACGAGAGGGCATTGTTTTCATTGCAGCTGCTCTTGGAGTCAGAAAGGGAATAGTAACTATTGAGGGATGGACATCTAGAACGAGGCCAAGTTTTATTTATTAACTAGTAAAATTTCTTGAAATGAGTGCAAGCAAGCAAAAATTTTTGTAGCTCTGCTGCTGTGAACAAATAAATAAGAATGCAGAAATTGTTATGATAACATAGCATGAAATTATATCGCCAAGGCAGCATGAGTTCTTCCATTTTGAAAAATCAACATGAACGTGAGTAGCCTGTCAAGACTGTCCACAATTAAGACACTTGCTACTGGAAAGCAAGACCCCAAAAATTTTGGAGAAGCAGCATTTCAATGATTGCTGGTTGCAGTTTTTAAAAGGACTCTATAATGTTTCTTTGCTAAATCCTTGGTTCTCTTCCCAGCCCCAACAGCCAGATATTTGAGATTTCAAGATGTATTTATTGAAATTAAAGGTCAAATATTAAACTGGTAGGGTACCAAATACACCCTGGATGGTCACCCTGGGAGTTTAATTTTTTATCGGTAGTGTTTCAGGAGGGTGTGTCAAGCTAAATCTACTGAGCTCTGCTGAAGATCCAGTTACTTTATGCCTGAAAGGAAGATGAGGGTGTGAAGTTACCATTTTGTGGTCTTCTGCTATGCAGGACTCACCCCTTGACCCTTAGGATGCTTGTCAGCACCTTTAGAAACACCAACTGGGAGAAAAGTGTGGCATTTCCATGGAATTCAATCTAAACTCTTTCTGAGATACCGTGTGGCTACTCATCTCCGTGAAGCAACGTTGGTGTGTCTGTCTGGGAGTTTTTACAGTTGAGCAAAGAAGCACAGAGGAGAATGTTTAGGGGAGCAAATTACAGAAGCAACACATTTTGTTTCCAAAGTACTCTTCTGAGGGGGCTCTATAGAGATTCCCTGTTTTCTGAACACTTGAGGTTTCTTATGTGGAGGGAAGGCTTAGGTACCCACTGAGTCATAACAATACAGCAGAAGAGAAGAAAGCTACTGGCTTGGGGCTGGTTCTCCTCCATCTCTTCGTGCTCCTAGTATAGGCAGTGGTAGGTCTGTAACTCCCAGGCTTAGAGAGCAAAAGGGGAAGTCTTGCTTAGGTGTCATGTGCAGTATGACAGCAATGTTGTAGGCTGTCACTTCCCAGCTAAGAGCAACACCAGACTGCATGCAACTGCATGAGGTACGTCAGGTCTTTCAGAGGACAAGTCCTTCATTAAGCTGCTATGTTAAGGTAATTTACAGTAATCCCACGGGATACCTCCTTGATGTTATATCATACAGTAATTTCCCAAGGGATCCAGATCCCAGGACTACTCTGCTTAGTTAAAGTCTTCCCAAAGGCATGACAGGATTATGTAGCAAAGGCTCCTTTAATGCGGTGTTGGGTTTTTCCCTATGTTTTTCCTGTGCTGAACGTGTGTGGGCTTTCAGATCCCAGCTGCACAACTGACCCAGTCTGTGACAATCACAGCTACTTCGCTCCCTCCTTTGTGTTATTCTAAAATGATAAAAAAGTAATAACAAACCTGCTGCTCTCTAAATGACTTTGTTTTCTGTCCATCTAACATTATGCATTGAAACTGAGATCCAGTGTTGAGCAATCCAGTGGAAGACACTGGCACCTTCTTTCTTGCATTTGACCTGTCCAGCTACAGGAGTAAGTCCCAAGTGCTGTGTGTGAGCTGGATATGAGCAGCGAACAGAATTGCACCTCACCGAAGGGATTTGGCTTTAAGCTTCTCTGACCTCCAGTCTCTGGACGAAAGCTCTGGTGTTTGGAATTAATGATGTCTTGGGTTAGCTCACACAGCTTGCAGCGCTCTAGGTACCACGGTTTGATGACTGTCACTGTTGGTTGGGTCAAGAATCGCTGCCACAGACATAATCGTTGTGTTTCTTCGTTTTATCAGGCTGGTGCAAGAGGTAGTCATTTTTTCCAGGGGACAGAATTAATGGGTGAATGCGCTGTGGGGATGGCACACGCTGCCTCCAGTTTAATAGCTGAATTAGAATCTTTTTAAACCCTTGGCACCAAGAAATGTGATTTCCTGATGCTTAGGGCTAATGTTGTGATAAGTGCTGTGAAATCTTGACTGATAGTGCTAAGAGTTAACAGAGACAAAAAAATAAAGCAACAGTAAATCGTCCTCGAGTGCTTGGCTACTCATGAGTTGCACACATGCAGGTGTGTTTTGTTCTGAAAGGTATGAGCACACACACACAGAGGCATTAATTGCAGTTCAGCCTGCACCTAAAAAGATCATCCAGTCTCATATTTTTTTTCTCTCCATATTTCAGTATTGCTTCCGGTGGCTAGACTTTGGGGGGGGAGGAAGATTTATAGCCACTATAAGAGAAACTCTTATCAAATAAATAATGGGACCAAATTAGACACATTGATTAACTATCATTCACTGTCCTGTAATCTCTTAATGACTAAGGTCTAATTTAAGACAGACTAGAATCAGGATTAAATTCTGAATTGTTAGTATTATTCCATGTATTCATTAGGGTCTAGACGAGCTCAGGAGATATTAAAAAGACACCTGTGAATTAAGAGCAGTGATTACTGGGGAAAGTTGAAGGACTTATCCATATTAATGGCATTTTTCTTACTCAGGTAGCCTAACAAATGGAAACCTTAAACTTTACAGATTGTTTGTGTGTTTGTGGTTTTCATCAGTCTGGTTTACCGTCAGGAAATCGGTAGAGCACCTGGAAATATAGTAATGGCCTCAGTGTTGCGTTTCCTTAATTGGAGTAGCAGAAAGCTAATTAGAGAGCTTTTGAGTCAAGTTCAAAGGGATAAGACACTAGGACATAAAATGGTGGGAGAACAGGAGAGCAGGGTAGCAAAGCACTGTTTGTTTTAATTGACCTGTGCGTGAAGCTGTTTAACTCAGAGCATGGTGGGCATTACCCATCCAGTTGGAAAAACATTTTTCCACTGACAGCCTCACTCAGAGGAGATACTTGAGTGGTCCAGAAAAATGCCTGTATGATTTTCTCCGGCTTCCAGAATGCCTGCAATTATCAACCTCACGTGTTTGTGCTTTCGAGTTGCAATGAAACAAACCCACTGTTTTATTTTTGTGGTATGAGGAACACATCAAATTCACTCCCAAGATTCTGAATGTCTGTCTCTTAGTTGATAATCTCTTCCTACACTCTGCTCCCCTGGGTATCTTGTGCTTAATGCCCACAAAAGCATCTTTAACACACAGGTAGCTGTGCAAAACTGAATGCACCATGATGCTACCCTCTGAAGTAGTTGACTGTGTAGTTGCTTAGAAAGCACTTGCTGTATTCAGTCCCTCCTCTCCTGCCATTTTTGAGCCAGTTTTCTGATGTTTTGCTTTCCGTGAAGAGTCCATTATTCCTGCAATCTATCATTATAAGGAGTGCTGCCTACTTGAGAGAACCTCTTGCAGCCTAACTGGAATCACTCAATGATTTGAATCATTAATATATTGCAAAATGACAATAAGAACCGAAGTGAAGGGGCAGGCAGACGCAAAGTGCTGATGAAGATATATCTGCTCTGCTGTCAAAATTCCACTTTACAAGGATAGGAGCCACCATTGGATTTCTTTTAGCTACAAGGTGAAGCTTTAACACGCCTAAAGAGTATTGATTGTTAACCCTGTTGGTCTCAGTTTGGGGGCAGGCTTGAAGCCCTCACTTGAAGTCATGCCTCTAGGTGGTTGTTCTGGGTTTTAGCGTGAGGTCTTTTAAATCATTCTGCTGCTAATATGTTTATCTTGCTTGAAGCTTGATCATTATGATGACACTGAAAATCAGGACTTCTTTTTCTGGGTTGTTTTCTCCTTTGGCACATGACTTTCTGACTCTGCTTCTCCTTTTCCTACCAAAAAAAGAAAAAGAATATTCTTGCTCTTAATTAGATTGCATAACAACATGATTTTTTTTTTTTAAAGGATGCAAACCTAGGAAGAGCAGTAGTTTATCTCCTCATCTGCAGCGGCAGCACTAATCTTGTACACATTGGCATGCACACAACGCAATAAAAAGTGACATGATGTAACATTTCAGTGAAGAATTGTAGGCACTGGAGCCAAATCCTGTCATTTAAGACTTTCTGTGAGAAGTGATTTATTCTCAATTTGCCAGTGTGGGCTTTTTTGAGAGAGAGAGAGAGAGAGAGATAGTGTGTTGGGATTATGCCTCCACTCTTTAAGCAATACTAGTAATTTTAGGGGTCTCTGCCTTCTTCCTTCAGGTACCCAACCTGACATTGCAGAGGGGCTTGTTTCCTGGCACAGGTATACTCAGCCACCTCGAGCAGAGCACCCCAAATCATTGCTTTTGACTCTGTTACCTTCTGTTCTGAAGATGTCAAGCTGCAAGGTAGAGTGATTCAGATACCACGCTGTGATCTAGCATGAGAACTTCCAAAAGTTAACATTTTCTTTGTATTTACAGACTTTTAATAGTCAGGAATCTTCTTTTGTTCCTGGAGGAAGAGGCAGGACAGAGGCTGATGGGACACATCACTTCACTTTTCACATTATTAGTCTTCTGATGGCACAGATCAATTGCCCAGAGCCATTTCTTCCTTTTATAGAGGCAAATATTTTATCTTATTAATGATAATGCTTTTTTGCCAACAGCAGGACATTCTGTATTTTTCAGTTTAATAATCAGCATGAAACCTATTAACTGCATGAGATATGGCGTTGGAAATCTGGGGTAAAATCTTTGGCACTTGGAAATATTAACTAACTTGTTTGCAGTGCTGCAATCTCCTACAGTTAACATTCTGGCAATTACAAAGATACAGGCTCTTGAAGATAAGCTCTGTGCTTTGTGCTGTGCCCGTGCCTTTCCCCTGCAGTCACAATCCGAACTAAGCCTTTCTGGAAACTGTGCAAGCTTGGAAGAGTTTCATTTAATTCCTTATGACTGTGAACACCTGGGTACGTCCTGGTTCGGACCATGACTAGATCAACAGAGCATCACTTCTCAAGCAGTGTTGCTTTTGGTTTAAGGAAACTGATCACCCAGCCAAGGACTTCACCTCATTTGTATCTCAATGCTTTTGCCTTCCTCCTCTGCCATCTTGCTTTTGGCTAGCAAAAATGTTGAGTTAAGCTGCTGTTGTCACTGTAAATATTTCTGCATAGAGTTCTCTTTTCCTCGCATGTGCCCGTCTCAGTTGCTCAATTTTGCTGATAAAAGTTTGGAACTCCCCTTTCACAAGAGGTCAGCAAAGCTTGCAATTTGTCACTTCAAGCCATCAGTTCCTATAGCAAATCTCTCATTACGTTTTCTTTGTGCATATAAGAGGTTGAGGTCATATGGCCCCAGGTTGTCTTGCCTCTGAGGGGGGAAGCTGGCGTTGGAGTATTTGATTGCTCCTCCAGATCTGTGAATTTGAAGAAGTCAATCTTTTCTGGTTTGCACTCCCTCCAGGGTATATTTCCTCCTCTACACAATTTAACGGCGGTTGACTGTTTTAATAGCTTTTGAATAAGTTTGTTCTTAAATGTGTTTCCCCCATTTCTCCTCCTCTGAATAACTTACTGGTTTACCTTGGTGCTTTCCATGCCCTCTGCTCCCTCTGATCTTTTTTTTTAGGTATAGCAATAAGGAATTAGGGAATGTCATTTACACTTTCCGCTCCTGGTGCCATGAACAGAGTTGGTGCTTATCATGGTGCCTAGGAGTCCCCTCATGACTTTCCTGTTAAGGTTCTAACTGCCAAGACCCAACTCTTTACTTCTAACTACTTTGCCAACGTTGTTCTGGCGGGAAGACAATCTGAAATCACTCTGTGACAAGGTTCCTTCTCATCCTTCCTGTTGACTTCTGCTTGCTGGACCCTGTTGCTTTAGATTTCTTTTCATAAACTATGCAGAGTGGAATCGTAGAATCATAGAATCATAAAGGATTGGAAGGGACCTCGAAAGATCATCTAGTCCAATCCACCTGCAACAGCAGGATC
>JAOXOE010000771.1:2406901-2426799 GCA_028565055.1 Phoeniculus purpureus | reverse complement strand
GAAAAGTTTATTAACTGTTAAACTATGTACAGAAAAGAAAAATGTCAAGCAAGTTAGTGCAGGAATGCAGCCCATCACTAGAGTCTTGCTTCTCCGGTCCGTGGTATCTGCAGGGACCGGGGCTCTTTCCTGCTTGCTCTGGGGTCCCAGCCACTTCTTGCTTCAGGCTGCGGCGGTCCCCGTGGTACTGAGGTCTCTAGCTCTCGCCCCGGGTAGCTGCCGGTTTATACCGTCCTGACCACGGGACTTTGGGACAGGTCACTTCCCCTGGGACAGTTCCGGAGGGGAAAGTCCTCTTAAAGCCACAGAACCTTTTCTTCATGAAAGCACAAACCTGTAAGTCTGAAAATTCTGGTAATTTTCAAACCACAATAGGGTGACAGAGCACTGGAAGGGGCTGCCCAGGGGGGTTGCAGAGTCTCCTTCACTGGAGATGTGTAAGACCTAACTGGATGTGTTCCTGTGTGACTTGGTCTAGGTGATCCTGCTGTGTCAGGGGGACTGGACTACATGATCTTTTGAGGTCCCTTCCAATCCCTAATGATTCTATGATTCTATGATTTCATACCCCTGTAGTCCATTAAAACTATGTATAAATTGTGCTTGAGTCAGAAGGTCGAGCCATTTTTATATGTGTAGAAATCTGTTGATTAGTGCCTAACTGCTCAGGCTCCATGGCTGTCGCTGCCTATTGTACATAATTTTCCCAGACACACGGCTAGCCTTAGGCTGTGAAGGTAGGAGCTCTGTGTCAGAAAGACTTTGACAAAAGATATATAGCTTTTAATTTGCCCAAGGAACACAGGGAGCAGATTTATGACCTAAAAGACAAGCCTGAGAATTGGCTGTATACTTTCAGCTAATGGGCACAGAAATGAGGAAACTCAAGAGTGGATCCTTCACACACAGGCTGCCTTCTTTGCATGTTGGATAAACAGCCCAGAAAAATTTACAGGACTGTAGTTTAAACAAAAATAAGGTAAGAGCTACAGCAGTGAATGCATCCTACATCTTCTACCACTTCTTGAGCTTACCAAGCCTTGTAAAATTAATTAATTGATGGCTTTGCATGTGAGTCAGCCTAGATTATTAGTGTTTTTGAAGACAAATTTACAGGGAGATGCATTTTGTTATTGTCTGGTTTTCATTAAGAGCCTTTGCAGACATTAAAGAGTCTCAGAAACTCTTGGAACTCACAAATAGTTAGGATCAGTTCCACAGGTAGTATAAAATCCTGTCAACTTTCTCTGAATGAAGTTGCACTGATTTATGATGGCTGAAGGTTTCGCCTGCTGAATTGATCTGGGATTGTAGGAGCGAAGCTCTGGCAGCATCCTCTGTTCTGAACTCCTTTGACTAAGACAGCTCTGGAAAAGCATTCTGATTTTGTAGATTTATCCTTTGTCTTGGCTGTCAGCAGACACAGCAGTTTAAGATCAGAGGGGAAGAGGTTTGAAGATTAAACGTCTTTTGAACAGGAAATGTCCCGCAGCCCCATAAATTCCAGCAGAGATCACTAAGTGGAGAGGGCAATCATCTGCTCACTCGTTTTAACACTGCCTGGATCAAAAACCATCTCAGAGGGGCTGGTTGCTCTGTACACAGAGTCTAAGCCGTAGCCAAGGTGCACTGTTAGAGATCCCATGCAGGGGTTCTCTGATCATCAGTACCATCACGTCTCCAGAAGTCACTGGGAACGGCCTTACTAAGGCCCCAAACTCCTCCTCTAACCTGGCCACAAGCAGGGCTGACCCCACAGTTTGTCTGTAGCCTGGAGGTAGCTCCTAGGTGACACACAGCTCCCATAAGGCTGCAGAAGCCTTACAGTGGTACTAATTTCATCACTACTCTTAGATAAAGGGGTGCAAGGAAATCGCTTGAATCCTGTGGCTGGAGCTAGGAGAGTATGAGTGAGACACTCAGAGTCCTTTGTCCCATGCCAACGCAGACCAATCTGATAATTTCTATTAAGACCATATTCTCTGCTCTTTTCAGTTAAAGACACCAAGGAATAGAGACTCTACTGCATCATAGGGAATTTCTAGAGGTTAATTGTACTAAATTCGAAATCATTTTGTTTTTCATCACCTTCCATATTACACTCTCTCCTGCTCAGGTGCCCTCTACCAACACTGCGACTGTTGGGCAGAAAAGAATTGCTGCCTTTGCTAGTGACGGGTGTTTCTTTGGAAGTAGTTCTAAGCAATGACTGCTTCGAGTGAACATCCGCAAAAGACAGAGAAACAATGAGTTGCCTCATACTTTTGTTCTTCAAAGAATTTAGCAACATGAAAACAATCCACTAGAAAAACCCAGTCTGGCTGGACGTGTTCCTGTGCAACTTGGTCTAGATGATCCTGCTGTGGTAGGGGGATTGGACTGGATGATCTTTCGAGGTCCCTTCCGATCCCTAATGTTCTGTGATTCTCTGGGGATGTTTAAAACCCACCTGGATGTGTTCCTGTTTGACTTGGTCTAGGTGATCCTGCTGTGTCAGGGGGATTGGACTGGATGATCTTTCAAGGTCCATTCCAATCCCTGATGTTCTGTGATTCTGCTGTAACTGCTATTTATTCTTTTGTTTCTCCATGTGATAGTAGTATTTGCATGCTAATTACACCTGAATTCTCAAGGAAGATATGTGTGTTTTTCCAACAAAACTTATTTTGGGAGGAAAAGTTTCTTCTGCCTTAATTTTTCGCGGGTGAACAATCCACTTAAGCCTGCTGGCCACAGGATGATATAAAGATTTTACCTGCAAATAAATGACTGCCTCGAGTAGCTCCTGCTGTATATTTGCAAAATGCCACTTGTAGAAGAGCCATGGGATTATTGACTTAAGAGAAATGACTGGAGAGGATGTAATTATGAATTCTGTGAGAAGCCCTTGTCACAAGAAGATACAGATTGAAATGTTTCTATTGTTGTCTTCTTTATTTATTTCATGTTAGTAGAATCCATATGAAAAAGAATTGAGACATAGCAATGGAATGATTCAGATAATTTGTGACTTATGCTGATTATTTTTTTATAAATACAATTATTTTTTTACAAAGAGAGGCAGGGGTACTATTTGCAGTTCATTAGATACTAATGAATGGTGCATTTACTACTCTGCAAAACCAAACTCTGTTAACCTGCCTGGATGTGTTCCTGTGCAATTTGGTCTAGGTGGTCCTGCTGTGTCAGGGAGATTGGACTAGATGATCTTTCGAGGTCCCTTCCAATCCCTGATGTTCTGTGATTCTGTGATTCTTAAATGAAGTGAAAAGAGAACAAAATAACACAGTGCTTCCTGCATTTAAATGTGAGCGAACCCCTAGGGCAAATAGCAGCTTTCTAGGGAGATCACTTTGCAAATTTCACACGAAGAGAGAATAAAAATGGCTTCTCCAGTACCCTGGCACCTGGCAGAATCACACATGTCTGTGTAAAATACTCCTAAAGATTGGGCGGACAGGGTGTGATTGTGAGCAGTAGGCACTTGAAGACTCCATAAGCCAGACAGTTTTGAAATTAGTGCATAAAATCCCTCTGACTAGTTTGTTGACTGATTTCTCAGGACTTCCCAGTGAGGGTGACAGGGCACTGGAACAGGCTGCCCAGGGCGGGTTGTGGAGTCTCCTTCTGTGGAGACATTTAAAACCCACCTGGATATGTTCTGTGTGACTTAGTCTAGGTGGTCCTGCTGTGTCAAGGGGATTGGACTAGATGATCTTTCGAGGTCCCTTCCAATCCCTAGTGTTCTGTGATTCTGGAGACACTGATTTTCGTTTTCCAATGGAAATTTTCTGAGCTGCCTTTTAACACTAGAATTTTCTTTTTTGCTCTTGCGCTGATATTGTGGCAGTTTTTAAGCACTGGGCTACTGAATTGGGTCCAATGGTGGTAGGGTCTGCTGAATAGAGGAGAAAGTTGTTTCCTTGCAAAGACTTTGTAGACTGAGCACTCTACGTAAACAATTTGCGCTGAAGTCAGACTGCTCTCAGACTTAGTTCTTTCCAGCTAGTTCTGTGTGCTGCATTTCACACATTGAACGACAACAAAGAAAAATATATATGTGTGTATAGAAAAACCCTTACTCTGGCTTTTTGATGGTAATTATTCTTCAGGACTCTCTCACTGGTACTGATTTAACTAATAACCCTGGGTTGGACTGGGCAATCTGGTTTAGTGAGAGGTGTGTGCAACTGGAGTATGGAACTAGATGATCTCTGAGGTCCCTTCTAACCCAAACTATTTTGTGATTCTATGCTAATTTAATTAGTGGGTGTAAAAGTTGTTCAGGGTCCCAAAAAGAGGTTTTCCTGTATTTCCATGTGTAACAGATCCTGCCTTTGAGACACAGACTGATATCCATGCCAACCAGTCATTAAATCAGCAAAACATTTCTTCTATATGGGCAGGAACAGTAAAAAAAAAAAAGAGGAAATCTTTTAGGTGGAACAGAATAACAAAAGTAAATCAAGATGACCTCAAACACATAGATGAATGAAGACATTTGTAGTAGCCTCTTGGTCTCTAATGACTAAAATAAGCACTAATCAAAGAAATAGTTTAAGTACTGAGTAAAGCTAATATCCTGGTCTGAGAGATATTCCTCCCTGTGAGATTGCTGAGGCACTGGAACAGGCTGCCAAGGGAGTTAGGTCTCTTCCGACCTAAACCATTCTGTGATTCCTGCAGATCTATAGAATCACAGAATCGTAAGGGATTGGAAGGGACTTTGAAAGATCATACAGTCCAATCCCCCTGCCAGAGCAGGATCACCCAGACCAAGTCACACAGGAACACATCCATATTGTTTTCTAGAAGTTCTAAGCTCCTACAACACAGGCTTTAAGATGAAAGTACCTTCCACACTGTAAGTCACTATAGAGTCATAGAATCAGTCAGGGCTGGAAGGGACTACAGGATCATCCAGTACCGACCCCCCTGCCGTGGGCAGCCTCGACAGCTCTTTTTACCTTGCACACTGGCACACAAAATTTATTTGTGACTTTTGTTTTGTTTGTTTGCCACCTGCATGGGCTCTGTAAATGCCACCTTTGCTTTGGCAACATACAGAGGGCTGCTGCTTAGTGACTGGGACCTTAGTTGTTGGAGGAACTAAAGCTCAGTAGGTAAGACCTCGGGTGGATTTTGACAT
This sequence comes from Phoeniculus purpureus, assembly GCA_028565055.1. Taxonomy (NCBI): domain Eukaryota; kingdom Metazoa; phylum Chordata; class Aves; order Bucerotiformes; family Phoeniculidae; genus Phoeniculus; species Phoeniculus purpureus. The sequence goes on along the minus strand of JAOXOE010000771.1, from coordinate 2,421,650 downwards.
CAGTTGTGGAGCAGCTTGTCAGTAGCAACCAGCATATGGAGCACAGGACTGCAGTCTACTGGGAATGTGCCTGTCTCCAGCCAAGTTACAGTGCATACAGGGGCTTCTTCCTCAGAACCTGAGTGACCACCAAGTATTGTGGTCTGTAGGCTTGGAAGGAAGCTGGGTCTGTGCAGCCACATCCCTCTAGTCCCCACATAATCCCTCAACAAGCTGCCCCCAGAGACAACTTCTCCTCAGTGAGTGCTGCTCACTGTTCCCAGTGCCTGTGACTGCCTAGTTTTTCTGCTCCTTAACGAGCCCATATGTTTCTTGTCCATGAACTGGGAAAGAGCAGAATAGATGAACTTCTCCAGCCAAAAAGCACCAAACAGAGGGGTTTATTTGGGGTAAAGTCACTTTTACTGCATTGCAGCTCTTGAGCTAATGTCCCTGTAGGTATGTGTGTGTTTCCTCTCCTTTAGAAGAGGGGACATTTTTCTAGGGTTTATTTAAGAGCTCTTGAAAACCCTTAGGAAAATAAATGGGTGAATTCCAGCCCAGCAGGAGGGGAGTTTTCACTGGAACTGGCAGGTTCTAAACACAAAATACCCACCCCCTGCACATGCACATACGCACACACAGAGCATCTTTAGAGCCCAGGATGTCGGGGTGGTGGAGGGGAAGAAAGATTTGCTTACCATTTATTTTTGTGTACATATCCTTCCCATTCAGGAAAGGCTCGCCTGGCCCCTTTGTGCCGTTATGTCTAGAAGCAAGAAGACATTTTTAATAGCCCTGTCGCTTTCCGACCAATCCAGTGACAGATACGAGTGAATAATATAAATTCTCTAGCCATTCCCTGGCATTTATTTCAATGTAAGTGTATTTTTTTTTCAAGCAGAAAACCCAATAGTAATTTATCAAGGGACAAATCATTTTTTCTTGGCAGTGGAGTCTGCAAAATCCCCATTTTTAAAGCACTAAATCTCCCTCCTTTGACAGGAGTAAGAAAGCATTAAAAGCTTTGATTTAGCTGGATCATACAAAATAGTTTCTCATAATTATCCTTTTGGATGATATATGCTTGTCTTTTTTCCCCTTCTTATTAAACCTGAGGTCTCCATTTTTCATGCAGCTGTATTACTGAATTAAATTGCCTTTTGTTGTATTAAAGTTAAGCGCTTTGCCAAAAGCTTTCCTTGTTCAGGGAAATAACATTTGCCCGACGTGTGCTCCCTGTTTTGCTGCCTAAATTTACCATTTGCAGTTGTTCAGTTTGCTGAGCAATTTGAGGTTATTGTTTGTTTTAATAGGAATAGTGAATCAGTGGAATTTACTGGTGTATCTTGGAGAGCGGCATCTGAGAGGGGAAAAAGCCCACAAACCCCCACAGCTCATGAGGATTCCTTGCTTTTAATTGAAACGTAGATTGCAAACGTGACAGGAACAGATTCTTGCACATCCAGCTTTGCCAACTTGCCATTTTCATTGCTGCATGAAAGAGGAAGCCGAGTTAGCTATGAGAGAGTTCCAGGGGGAATAGTCACGTTTGTTGACAACGTAAGAGGAAACAGTCCAACCTGACACCTTTCCTGGACAGTCTACATCTGCACATTAAAAAATCTGCTATGGAAGCCAGAGGCAGCTTCAGCCAGAGTTTTAATTCTGTTCTTGCAAGGAGAAAGCTAAAACTGTATCAGACTACAACACATGAAAGTCTATACCAAAAAATTAATGAAAAGCTGCCCGTGATCAGCACAGCAAAATAAATGGATCATTTAATCACAGAACATCAGGGATTGGAAGGGACCTCGAAAGATCATCTAGTCCAATCCCCCTGACACAGCAGGATCACCTAGACCAAGTCACCCAGGAACGTATCCAGGCAGGTTTTAAACATCTCCAGAGGAGACGACCATTCAAGATATTCTGTAAGGAACTTAATTCAGAGAAACTTGATTTTTGTGTTGTTCTTCCCAGTCACCTTTGCCTGGGTGTGTACTCACACAGCTCATTATGTGTGAAACAGCCTCCCCAGCCACTGTCCCTTCTTGCTTGGGGTATTTCTGATCATGCCCTTGGTCTGTCGCTGGGCAAGTCATCATGTCACTGTATTGGAACTGGTCTTTGCTGGGCTGTACCAGCAGGACTGTACAGCCATTGTAGTCACATTATGGTCTGTAAAGACATACATCATTCTCTTGAACAACCCCAAGTGTTCTGCAGCACTCCAAATTCTACAAGCCTGTTAAATGTGAAATTGGAGGGGGTAATGTAGATCAGTGCAGCTTCATGAAAAGTATACAATGTCAGACTCATGCAGTAGGCTTCTGAAGAAATTCAAAATGCTGTTGATACAGGCTGATACCAGTGACATAGATCTATCTATGGGCTTGATCTCTACGGCTTGGGATCTTAAAATGGTGAAAGACCAAGGTGATACAGCAGTAGTTCTAGTGTTAAAGACAGCTCATGCAAGCTCTGCATATCACCAGGTTTGATCTTGTTAAGGGCAGAACTGACTACATGTAGAAAAGCAGGAGCAGAGCAATGAAAAAGATCAGAGATATGGAAAAGAAAGTGCAGAAACTCATATGAAACCAGTCGACACTGGCTTATAAATGTATTTAGGGAGGTTTATTTTGGCTACAGGAGGGTGCCAAAGACTTAGAGAGGTTATGGAACTTTTCCACTTTGAGGGGTTTTTAAACCACAGGTACAGATTATTCCAACTTGGAATAAGGTAACTGGAATTAGGATGCTTTTGGAAATCAGGTGCAACTCCCGTGATGCAAGGATTGGAGAGGGTGCACAAGAGGTAGGAATGAGGAAACCCAAGGGAAGTGGGTAACACACACTCTATGGGCATGGAGCCCCTGCAAAGGAGGAAGACACCAGCAAGAGGAGCTCAGAGGAGATTGTCAGAGAAATTAGAAACTCAGAAGGTACAGGCAGCAGAGCTGGCTCATATATTTACGATGGCATTTATATTACTGAAGGGAATAGGGAAGATGTTACATGGCAGTGGGTAGGAAGGAGAAACAGAAGAATCTCCAGGAATGCCTAAGGATTTGTAGCATGTGTGAACGTGGAGCATGAGCTCTGGCTTGTTGAACTGGAAGTGATGGTTGTGGTAGCCTCTGCCAGCCCTGAAAATCTATGAATGTGTAATTTCCAAGATAACTTTGAGAATCCCCCCTAAAAGGCTTCACTTACCGGGTATGGTTTAGGGAGGAACTTGTAAGGTAGGGTAGATGGTTGGACTCGATGATCCCAGGGGTCTTTTCCAGCCCGAGTGATTCTGTGATAATAAATTGAAAAGGCAGTCCTTTAGAGAGCTTGTTCTTCTTGGTCTTATATTCCCATTCTTCCCTGGTTTTCATCCCAACTCCACTGCTCTGTCAGATGCTGACATAATGTCTTTTGTTGATAGTTTCAGGCACAACATCACTTTGCTGGTGTTTCAGGTCTCGCATTTCACGTAGATTATAATGTTGGCAATCATGAGGGAAGCGTGGGCTGAATCATTCTCAGGCTTGCTGCCAGCACTGCATGGCTATTTGATGTGATGGAGGTGTGTGCTCATTGTCCTGTGCTAGAGGATGCTGAAACTTGACAGACGTGTACATTAGTGCTTTTTCCTTCTGCTAAGACGTAGGGGCACGTGAAGCCATCCCAAGCCTTTCATAACATTTTTCTAGCTTTTCCTTTTCTCCCCTGCCAAAACCAGCTTGAATAATACCAAAATGGAGTTTGCACTGCTCTAGACATATGCTCCTGTGCTAATGATCAGTTCTTGTTATGAGATTAATCAAATATTAATAAACTAATAAGGAATGCCCCGTCTACAGAGCTGTCAAGCCTGCTTCTGGATGAGCAGCACTTTTTTCATTGAGTTAGCTGAGCGTCTGCCTTATGGTCCAAGGCTGGTTATTAGGTTCCGAGTATTCTAAAGTATCAGCAGAAAGGCAGACATGAAAGCAGTCGCTTTCCTTATTGAAGTACCTGCTTTCCATGATCTTAAAATAAAACCTTTTTTGCTGTTTAGGTTGGATTTGGGCTGAAATTTGCATCAGACTTTCAGATAGGAGACTCTAATGTGTTACCCAATAGTACAGGCACGATGGTGCTGCGTCAGTGCTCCAGCTGATCCGTGCTACCAAGCTCCTGTGTGTTTCTGTTCATTATGCAGTCACCCATGTATTTTGCTTTTAGTTGTGTTAGGAAAAGCATTTAATCATTAAATAGGGGGAAAAAACCCTACCCACGTGGAAGCTGAAAAGCTCTGCTGGAGTATTTCTGTGGAGTTTCTCAATTGTCATTTAGGCAGTAAGGAACTGGGTGAAACCAGAGAGGGATGAGGCCACTGGTTTGTTGCGTACAACCTGAGTTCTCAGCGTGCCAATGTGCTGTCTGTCAGTCATAAAGCAAAATTACATGGGATTTGTAAATTGTTGCTTTTAGTGGGTGGCTGGAAAGGTATGGAAACAATCACAAGGCTTGCTACAGACAGATGAGAAAATGGAATGAGAAAACCCTTCCTGTGACACTTGCCACAGGCAACGCGCGCTGCTCTTTAACTAAGCATCTGCTAGTATCGGCCTTCAGACCTTAGGGAGTTTTTCCGACTATAGTGGCTTGTTTAGCCTTGAGCTTACTTGGAGACTATCTGCTCCATTAGGTTCTCTCGAGGGATGTATCTGGCCCATCCAAATAAACTTGAGAGCTCTCTAAGTAGAGGGAGAAGCAGAAAAACCAAGGAACCAAATGATTCCGGCAGTTAAAGGCAAATTGCCTTGTACAGACCTTCGTGTGTGTCTCAAGACCTGGAATGTTGGCTGTTCTAATGATCTATCTGCAAATGGACTGTAATCTTGTTTTGGAGCACTAGAAGGAGGCACGGCTGTGCCTGACCCAGAGCATGGTGCTCCTTGTCTCGGTGTGCAGCCTTGTGAGGAGAGATGACAAATTCACCCAGCCAGAGAGATCAGCCAGGTCCACTCAAGTGATCAATGAGGAGACAGACATTCACTCTGCTGCTCCCGATTTGTCATTAGCATGTTAATGAGGCTCTGACAGCCTCAGGTTACTGAGAATTCGTGTCCAGGGACTTGTTTCAGGTATCTTCTAATCATCCAAATGAATTGTTGCTATCTGACTCAGTAGTTAAGAAACCTGAAAGGAGTGGCAAACGGGTGGCAGGAAAGGCGATGGTGCATAATCCTGCATAATGGGAAGATACTGATGGGCTCTCAGAAGTGTTTGGCAGAGGATTTTGCCTCTACTATGGGCAATTATTATAAAATACATTTCCTAAGCAGGTAAGAGTTGTGGTGTGAGTATTGTGGCACTTTGTGCATTCCTACTGGCTGGTTCTTATGGTCCTTGCTGACATTTGACTGCATCTCTGAAAGCTGTTTTGTATGTGACTCTCTGTTAGCACAGTTAGGTCGTGTTTGGCACTGATTCTTCTTCCCTTTTTGCAGACCCATTGGCCTGAAGACATCCACTGTGCTAGGATTTAAGATTTTCCGAATTTGGCTCCCTATTCAGATGGGAGCATTGGAATAGGGCAGTGATGGAAAGGGTGGATTTACATGGTAGTGATGTTATTTGTTTGACCTAGCAGGCTGGTTTTATTGAGGTATATTTGTGGAATATCCCATGAGCCTGAAAAGGAAATCTGCTTTTGTTTGCTGCATCTTTAAGGGGTCAGCATTTTTATTGTTTTAAATCAAAACTCATCTTTTCCTTAACTATTACTTTTCTTGATGTCTTTCCATTATAACACAAAACAAAAGCTGACTAAAACCCACCCCAAAAAAAACCCTTTCAGAGTAAACTACATTAACACCTGGTCCTTAGGGACATGATTTAGTGGTGGCCTGGCAGTGCTGAGTTAACAGCTGGACTTGATGAGCTTAATGGTCTCTTCCATCCAAAGAGGTTCTGTGCTTCCATGAATGACCTCTATAAATCCAGTCATGTTTAGATTGCACATCTCGTGCTTGTGGTGAATAGTTGAGGAGTAGTTGAGAATGTCAGAGGAAGATTGAGGACTGACACACGTGCTCTTGTTTTTAGTGGAATGATGTGGGTCTGGGATGCATTAGAGAAATATGCAAATTGACTCAAATTCGGACTTTTTAAAGTACAGATAAGAGGTGACCAAAAGTCAATACAGAACACGGTAGAGCTACAAGCAGTACAGATATTTATTGTCATGAAAGCAGTTCCTGGCTCCTTTGTATCCCATAGGTATAAGTTGAGGTCTTCATTGAATTGTGTCCTGGGATTTAAAGAGAAGCCACAAATCTTTCTCTTATTCACTGGCCCAGTAATTCAGATGGAAAAATCACTGCTTTTTCAGAGCTTGGCAGTCTTTTATCTAATTATTTAGGCAGCCCTTTTCTGTAAGTGAGAAAGTTGTGCTGATAACAAACAGGCAGGTCAAGTTGTAACTGCAAGGGACATTAATAAAGTAGTTATTCACTCTGGTGGTTCTTTATACTGATAAAGAGCCAAGCTTGGATATAAGGAACAGTTCTGAATGTTATTATCCTGTTCTAGAGACCCAGCAGCTCATTGCAGTCCCTGTTATTGGGACACGATGAGAAGGGGAATCCCAGGAGGGCAGTATGAGAACTTGCCAAGGAATTGCATGGGATGCAAGGAGGAAGATACCATTTCCCCATAGGTTACACCAGGAGCTGCACATTCTGTTGGTTGTTTTATTGATGCAGAATCACATAACTACAATGAACACAAGAATCTAGTTGTGTATGTCAGAGCCTCAGTCAATTCTAACAATAGCTTTCTCATCAGTATGATGCTTCTTCAATACAGGATACCTGTTCTTGGATACCTTTTCAGGTAGAAGCTTAGTGAGAGCTACTGATATGTTGGTTTTTATTAACTGGTGGTTACACCACTGTCCTTGAGCCCTTTTGATGAAGGCAGGCTTTATGTCCTGAGAAGCTGCCCGAATGGCAGCATCGTCCTTCTGGAGATGTCTGAGGTGCTGGAGATCTGAATTAATGGATTAGTATGGCATAGTCTGAGGAGTTGTCATTTCAGTCCAGGCAAACACAGTCACAGTTAAACTTGATTTCATTCATATCTTACTAGAAAGTCATTTTTAACATCTGCAGGTGAGGTAGCCAGAACCCAGCTCCTCTGAGCTGCACTGATATTTGTTTCAGAACAATTTAAGAATGCAGAAATCAAGAAAAAGAAGTTAAAATTAACAGTAGCCAATTCACTGCCTTAGCAGCTGCTTTTATTGTTGAATTAAAAAGCTCTGGTAGCTACAACTGGCTCCACCAAATGTTGAAAGGAGTTTTTAAGATGTAAAAGTAAAGTAAAGAGTATGTCAGGTGAAGTGAGGAACACTAATTTAAAAATAAAATCACACTCTTGTCAAAACTGATACAGAGTGCAATCAAATATCAAGGACAAGACTGAAAAGACATTTTTTAAACACAAATTTGTATGAAATAGGCTTATTTAAAAGAGATTTTCAGGAGCATCATCTTCTTAGTTCTTACAAAAGTGCACAGGCTTGAGGCAACCAATTCTTCTCGTGTACATTCACTCAACTTTCATTGGTGATATGAAGAACTGTTTTGTATTGTCACTGTTGTGGGGAAATTTCTCTTGGATGGTAACAACATCTCAGAGTCAACTAAACAGAAAATAAATAATATCAGCTTATGCTGAACACAAGTTTTCTTTGTACCCACAGTGAAATCCTGATACTGTGTGTTTTCTCCTATGTACATACACGAATGCCTTGAAGGTGATTAAAGGGCTTGTGCATATTGAGAGACTCCCATCAAAGCCATTGGGATTTTGATCCTATGAGTAATTAGACATGAAATTTTCATTAACAGAAAACAGGCTGCTGTCTGGACTTTATTTTCATTACATGTGCTTTTGGTGCTTTCCTGCACATCCATGAACCACAGAATCACAGAATGTATTGGGTTGGAAGGGAACTTCAAAGCTCACCTTGTTCAACCTCCCTGCAGTGAGCAGGGACATCTTCAACTGAAACAGGTTTCTCAGAGCCTCAATCAGTCTGACCTTGACTGCCCCAAGGGATGGGGCATCTACCACTTCTCTGGGCAACCTGTTCTAGTGCTTTACCAATGGAACGTCTCTTCCCGTGCCTGTTGCTGGCCAGGCATAGCATGGGTGGCACCACATGCTGTTTGGAGGGTGTCTCATTTCCAGCTGTGCTTTGGTCTGGAGAAATGATTAGCCTTCTGTCTGCAGTGTCATTGCCTAAAATATTGTACTAGGCTGGGTGGACGTTTTTTCCTACACGTGGGCATTTTTCCCTGTTACAGTGAATAATAGAACGGACATACAATAGAATCCCCTATTCATCTCTCGCCTCTCATAAATTTCCCATTATCCATAATCTTTCACATTACTGCAGAGATGGAGATTCAGCCACTCGATTAGGCTACGACTGTAGCTATTTGGCAAAGGGCTGTTCATGGGTAGTGAGCAGGTATTAGGTCCATCTAATTTCAGGGGAAAATTTGGCTATCAAAGAACACTTTTGCCGTCTGTCTGCAGAGTATGTGTCTGCTCGGCTTTTTTAACAAGCAGTAACTGAAATCAGCAGCTAGAAAACTGCTAGGAACTGTTAAGAAAACTTTCTAGTAGAAGCTTAATCCTCATTGGGGTTGACATTTCCAGTTAGTAAAATTTTCCTTGTGTTTATCCATCAGGTCTGACTGTTCACTTTTTTTCTGCTTTTACTCTCTTTGCTAAGGGCACAGGCTTCATTGCTTTTCAGAACTGCAGACCATGATGGGCAAAAGCTGCAGGGGCATCTGTGATTCAGCCATTTGAAATCAGAAATGACTCCAGGAGATCGCCAAGTCTTAGTGCCCTTCTAGACCAAGCCCATTAAGATAATTTATTTAGAATTATATAAATGAGTAGAAATTCAAATCGAAGCATTGTAGGCTTGTGACTAAATACTCTTCTTCCTGGATCGCGTATTCATTTCTCTTCTCAGGCAGGGTAAGAGAGGCACACACTGCACTTTATCAGATTCACCAGTAGTCTGCTAAATGAAAGAGCTGCCTCCCATGTCTGAAATCAGGACAAGACAGCAGAAAAACTCCTAATGAAATGGAAAATTAAAAATCAGTTACATATTGTGTCCTTGAATACAAGTCAGTATATTCCATTGGGTAACAGCCTGAAAATAGAAAACTTTTCATGTGGATGATTCTGTTCCAAAGATGAATACTCTTTCTCATCATTTGCCTCTCTTTTAGTTTCATAATGGTGTCAATGGAAGGGAGGGAGTTGGGATTTGACAGAAATACCTATGTTTAAATAATTTATGGTGAATTCTGATGTTAAAAGTAACTGTGGTAGTTTTAGTTGTATGTTGGGATACGTCACAAAGTCAAGAGTCTTTCTCTGTATGAATACCTAGACATTTCTGTTCTATGTTTTGATCCCTTAACCCTAACTCTGTACATACAGAAATTGGCAATAAATCTATATTTGATTTATTGTAAATCCAGAACAGTTGTAAATTAGGGTAAGTTTGACCAGCACCCTCCCCAGATAGTCTTATGAGGCTGTGCTGAAATGCAGTCGTGTGAAAGGGTAGTAGGTGCCATTTGTGCAGTTCTAGGTTGTAATTTCTGTCTCTCCATGTTGTTCAGATTTTGCATCTGGGGGAGATCTGAAGTATAAACCAACAATTTGCATGCAGAGTAGCAGACGACTCAGGTAAATTTAAGTTCTTTTGAATCCAGATGATTTTGAGTTGTTCTCTGGCTTCTGGTTTAATGGATATCTATAACTACAAGTTATGGTTGTTTGTTCACAGTATTGTACTTTATGGTGGAGGCACTCTAGCCAGCAGCACTTAGACCAACATATATCTCTCAGAATCACCCTCCATGGGAGTGCAGGAGGGTCTCCTGGGGACCGTCTTCAGGCTTTGTGACATTGTAAGATCCCCTAAGGACACTTGAGAATTTCTGTATCTCACCACATCTCCATATTTTCTCTGTGAAGCTGGATGCACACCAAGGTCCCCTATGCCTTCGAATCTTTATGGGATAACCTTACAGTATGTTGTCAGAATTTCACCTGCATAGCAATAAATGGTGATGTGGAAAATTTAATTTCTCAGGATTAGTTGGGTTTGATGGCAAGAGCCAAGTTCAAACCAGAATGTGATGCAGTGTCTGATTTGCTTACTTTTCTTATCTGTTTCGACCAGGGAGTAGAAATTTTACACATCTAACAAATGACCAAGGCTGAAATTATATTCTAGTGCTGCTCGGGGTACAATAGCTCGTATATTCCTATTGTTCAACAATGCAAAATGTGCTCGTCAGGAGATAGCCTGTTCTGGAAATACAACTCTCTTCTTCTGTTCTTCAAGCTTTATCTTCAGAGAACCCCCCCTTTTCAATGTGTGAATAAGGCCCCTAACTTCTTTTACAGCAAAAATAAATTTGTTCAGGTTGTCTTCTGTGCCTTTATTGTCAGCAAAGACTCGATCCCTTAAGGTGGGAGTCTGGTTTGTCTCCCGTTTTAGCAATGCCTAATACAAGGGGATGACAAATAATTAATGACCCCCCAACTAACACAAAGTCACTGTGGCCTTGGGATTTTGTGCATCCCATAAAAATCTGCTTGCTGCTGTGTGTTTCAAAGATTGGGATAGATACTCCTTTGACAGCTACATGATACAGTAAAATGGAGAAGGTGTATTTGGCCAGCAGAACTTTCTCCAGATTATATATCTCAGCAGTCAATGTTGCAAGAGCTACGTAAAGGTAATTGATAGTTTAAGACCTTAACAAAATTCATCCTGTTGGGCTTTTTATAGAAGGCTGGGGAATCCAGCTGCTCTGTACCTTAGCTAGTCCTATAACATACTGTCACTATTCTTGCCTCTAGCAAAGGCAAGTTGAAAGAAAGGTAGATCATCCATCCAGCCCGCTGAACACAAGAAAAATTGCAATGTGAATTTTGCCTCTTCAGTAGATCTGTCTTTTTTGTGAAACTATGTTTTTTTTTTTCTTTTGGCTTTTCTATATTCCCTTCTTTAATCCAAAGGAAAAAAAATGCGGTAAAGGTAATGAAACAAAGGGAAAAAAAAACCCCCAACCCTCTTCCAGAAGGCTCCCTGCTCTGCCACATTAAAGCTGTGAAGCAATCGGTGTGTTGTGCATCTAGAAACGATGCAGTGTGATTGTTTGGGGGTTTTTTTACAGAGCTTTGCTATTTACAAGAAGTAAAGCCTGGATGAGTTATGGAAGTCATTTCCTCATGTATGGAAGGGAATTTTATCACATCTCTCTCCAACTTTATATCTTCTACTTTATCACTAGAGTTTCTGCCGGCTTTTAGCCACTGTCCCATTCTAATAAAGAAAGGAGAGAGGGCCTAACCCAAGTAATGCTTTAAGCCTGTATTTAATTTTAAGGCTGCTAAAGATTTGATGACAATGGTGGAGATGTTCATGCTCTCATAAAACGCCCTGTGCATGTGTTTAATGGCTCAGAAGGAGATTCCCAAAGGGGGTTACCGAAGTCTGGCACAAGTGTTTCCTGTAACACTAATTTAACGGCAGTGGAAGCTTCTTGGGGCATTCAGAAACTTTGGTTCAGGTTAAATACAGCACAGCAGTCATTTGTGGTTTAGATTTGAAGATATGTCCTGGAAATGTTAGTTACTCATATTTAGAGGTGGTGCTGCAAGATCTAACTACTATTGTTAGCACTGTTTGATGCACAAATTGGGCCAGTTTGTGAGACGTGCTAGAAGGACACTGTGGTCTGTTGGATGCTTCAGGAGTTTGATGGAATGAGGGATCTGTTTTGAAGCAAAGCAAACCTTTCTTGAAAATCAGAATGGTCTCTTCATTTTCTGGCTTGATAAATCAATATTTGGGAGTATACACTGTGTTTCCTTTGCTATTAATAGTAGTGTTTCTCTCTGTATAAATCAGAATGTGCCCAGCATTTCTCAGCTTTGGAACATAGGAGGTTCCATATAAATATCTGAAGGAACTTCTTCACAGTGAGGGTGACAGAACACGGGAAAGGGCTGCTCAGGGGGGTTGTGGAGTCTACTTCTCTGGTGACATTTAAAACCAGCCTGGATGTGTTCCCGTGAGACTTGGTCTAGGTGACCCTGCTGTGTCAGGTGGATTGGACTGGATGATCTTTCCAGGTTCCTTCCAATCTCTAACGATTCTCTGATTCTAGGCTCATTTTGTTCCTTCCTTTTTGTCTTGCTACCTGCCCCATCGTTTAGAGGGACCGTGAGGAAATCCTCGACTAAATCTGCCTTTTTTTCTGTGCTCCACCAATTGTATTTTGTATGCCAAATAATTCCTCATCCTGTGTTGCAGTGGTGTCCGTGCATAAATGATAGTCAGATTTATCAGTCTGTGTGATGTGCTTGTGGATTCAGTGCAGTAAAACACAAAAGCATCACAAAGTTGATGCTTTTGGATCAGCAGAACACGCACCTGCTGAAGTCTCAGGAATAGTGAGCTGGTCCAGTTGTTCCCTTTTCTGCCCCCAACATTTCTGCTACAGATAGTGTGGCTTTCCATTTTGCCTATGGATGGAAATGCATTAAGATGTGTTAATGTGATATGAAAACATTCCAGAAATTACATAAATCCAAAGTGATACAGCAATTTTGAATTACGTTTTGGTTAAAGCTGGTTACAGAAAAAAATCTCCTTTCTATATCAGTAAGTCATGAACTGTACAAATAGGACTGCTGTTCTATTCTTAACATGGGCAAACTAACTGCTCTTTAAAGCACCATATATACTTTTAATTCTTTACTGGCATGGCCAGAACTCCGAATTCCTTTAGAACATATGCTGCAGTCTAGTAAATTGTGATGGTTCCATATACTGGTAATTTAAATCCTCTGAGGGTATTGCTGAAATAATGTAATGAGACAGTCTTTCCCAGTACAAATGATCAGACTGATTTTTGTTATCTTATAATCTAAATAATTTTTAGGAACTGATTTAAGTTGGTTGTAAGTATGAGATAATTGAATGCTGAGGACTTCACTGAATTCTGTTTCACCTTACACTTGTTTTCCTTCAATACCCTAAAGAATTAATTTAGTGTAAGGAAGTTTCCCATTAACATTTCTTGAAAAGGAATCACAGATAAAATGACAATTAAATATCCACACTGGAAAACAAAGTCTAAGAATAAAGGATTTGAGAGAAGGGGCTTCTGGATAGAGACAACAAACAAGATTTAAATTCGGCTGGATGCTGTGGGTGCCTCTGTACTATATTGAAATGTGATTCATTTGGCTCTTGCGATTGTGATCTGAGGTTTCTTGTAACCACTGCTGCTCATCGTTCAAAGCAGGAGCAGATGTCAAGTTGCTGAGGTGTTCTGTTTGGGTGCAGAGGACTTTTGGCTGTCTGGATCTCCAAACAGTTTGCAAGCTGGAAGAAAGCATCTGACAGGTGGGATATTGTGGGCACCTTGTTGAGAGGCAAGGAGCTACTGCCTTAAAGAGTCTTCTCACACCCGTCCCGTCCCGTCTCCAAAATTACAGCAAGGTATCCCACTTAAGTTTCCCTTATCCCAAAAAGCAACTGGAGCTGCCGCTTCCTAGCAGCAGGAAAAAAGGGGGGAGAGGGGGAAAGCTACTGGCCGCTGGCCCCCCCCCACAGCACCGGTGGCGGATTCGTGGCTGCGGCTTCGCTCAAATGAGTTCTGCACTTTTTGTCCATCTCACATTCCATACACTGTTTTCTGATCAGAACGCCAGCAACAATTCTTTTCAACTCAACAACTGCAGATCCTACAGTTCGAGCGTGCCTGCGATAAAATTTTGTGTTTAACCCAACTTTGTGAATCCACAGCTTTTGAGATTTGTGCTTTGCAGAAGCTTCCAGTGTCCGTTCAAGCCCCCAACCCGCGGGGGTATCGCTGCATCTCTGCCAGAGACCAGGGCTCAGCTCCTCCGCATTGGGGGGCAGCCCTTGAGCTGTCTGCTAGCTCTCGCCTGCGTCTGCAGCGCTCCCATGACAGCACGAAAAGTTGGAAGGAAGCGCGAACTCTCGGCGTCGCTTCTCTAGCGGGCTAGGATCGGGCGGAGAGCTCACTGCCGCCACGACAGGCTGCAGGGAAGGCACGCTGGCAGTTGCAGAGGGGGGGTGAAGTCAGACAATTGAAAGTCAGGCGGTTCAGGAGGGTTTACGGGCCGGTCTGCAGAGTTCCCCCCACCCCTCTCTCGGAATTTAAGAGTCTCAAAAATTATCTTCCATACTGGAAGCATGCGCTGTGCTTCAGAATCCTAATCAGTTACTGCTTCCCACAGCTTGACTCCTACAGAGTCCCATATTTTTTCCGTAAAGATACTAGTAACGGTCACTTCGGGTGTCTTATTTTTCACCCACTTCAAGATGCATTTAAGATCTTGTCCCGAAATCTCCTTGCCATTTTTCTTTAGCAATGCTTTCATTGAGTCCTAAACGTCTCCATCTGGACCAGAAACCTGGTTACCCATCCTTTCTCGTGGCTTACCTCTTTCCTTTCAAGAGGCAATTGGGCCGGCACAATCCTTCACTTCTTTTCAGCGGTTCTCCTCTCAGTTCCACGGGAGTCGCGGCCGGCTGCGCAGAAAGGCAGTTTTCCCCGAGTCTCGCTGATACGAAAATGTATCAGGCCGTGAAGCGAAGCGATTCTTTGCAGATCGAGATCACGCCGGCATCACGTCG
>JAOXOE010000771.1:2383276-2396587 GCA_028565055.1 Phoeniculus purpureus | reverse complement strand
ATAAGGTCCCCCCTGAGTCTCCTCTTCTCAAGGCTAAACAATCCCAGCTCCCTCAGCCTCTCCTCATAGGGCTTGTGAAGGGCTCATAGAATCCTGCTGTGAAAATTCAGGGTTGTTTTCTATGAATTAAGTCCTGCTGAAGCTATTAGGGAGCCAGCGGTTCTGTTATTAACGGTACTGTTTCAGAGCCACTGGAAAGCAATTCACTTTCCTACTTTAGTATCTTCAAACCCAGCACTCGTTTTAATTATTAACAGGCTTCATGCTATTATTATTTGCTTGCACATATACATTAATCATTACATGGGTTTGCTAATTTTTCATTTCATTCAGAAATAAATAAATAACCCATGACAAGATGCTCAGAGTCCTCCAGAGAATATGTTTCCCTCTGTTGGGCAAGTAACATCTGTGGGCATTTTGCTGGCTTAACAGCGTGTCTGTCAGAAACTTGGTGATTCAGAAAATTTACTAGCACTCACCTAATGATTAATTAGCCTTCTCTGCAAGGAATGGGGTCTCTTCATTATGCATATTGTCACCAAGAGTTTCATCTGTCTGCTGTAACACGTATGCTAGAGACTTAATAGGAGGAATTCCAGTAGTCAAGAAATGAGTTAAGGTTGTTTTTGTGAGCAGAATTAAAGTTCAGCTCTAAATATTTAAGGAAGCCTCTAAGGAATTTAATCAATATAGGGCCATGTGGTACTACAGAAAAACTGGTTTGTGTGAATGAAAACACTAATTTAACTAAAATTAATTGGCTGGAAAGACATTATACCGGATCAAAGACAGAGGTAGAAGTTATTTTAACAGAAATATTTTATCTGCAACATGTACTGTCTGAAAATGTGTTCTTTAATTTAAAGACAGTTTCATTTGTAACTCATGTGCTGCTTGGCAAAGCCCACCTACAGTCTTGTGTTTCATCAAGTCTTTGGCTGTGGAGTCCAGAGACTTCAATTTCTGAAGGAATAGGTCAAAGTGACCCTATAGGACTTAAATTTAAATACTTTATCATATGCATAGGGGCAAGATAAAGATTTATTCTTGTGGGTAAGCACAACCAGAGCTCCTCCACTTGCAATCAGCAACTTGTAGCAGATGACTCTCATCACAAGTGTCTCAATGAGCTCCATTAACAGTGATTGGTCACATCTGATAAGATGTCCACAAGCACAATTCCCCCACCTCAGGTGGATGGGAAGCAGATACCATTCTCAGCTGTAAATTGTTAGGTAGAACTTTAACTAATGGCAGCATCAGAGTTCTCTCAGGTCACAGCAAGCAATGATTGCAGCAATCATGGCTGCTTCTTACTCTTCCATTCCACAGGAGCTGTGCTGCTGCTATCTTCTCTGAGAAACAGTAGGTAGTTGTCAGTACTTGAGTGTTTCTCTGTGCTCTGATAGACCGTTATTTGTTACATTAACTTCTCCCTTCTCATTCTACAGGGAGTGGAACTGAGTATCTGCCGTTTAAAAGCAACAGCAGCTGCAGGAAGAAGAAAGGAGGTAGGTTTGAGGAGCTATTTTTCTTGTTGGTTGTAGATGGTGCAAGGAAAAGTTTCTTTGCTCAGCTACTGGAAGGCTGAAATGTTTTATATGTCTCATTTCTGTGTGTACAGAGGATTCCCCAGCCAGGTTGATTGCTACTATGGTCTGGTTTCTTCTTGTAGTTGTTTCTCACTCCATCATTCCCTTTTGCACTTGCTACTGTCACCTCAGCAAAGCAAGATAAGGACATATTTCTGTTGCTGGGTTTGGGACAGAGGTGCAGATGGCTGAATGACAGGCTTGGGGGCTACTGTGAGGAAAGTGAACCTGGTGGTAAGACCATCCTACTGGAGATGGTCTTTTTGTTTATCCCCATAAATATCTCAGTTTCCTCTGGAAAGTGGAAAAATAATCACAGACTCTGTAAGAGCCTGCTAAACCGGGCCATGGAATCTCCTTGGATGGAGACTAGAGATATCCTCTTCACTGTATTCCTACTAGTAGTACTGTCATTCTTCCCTTATCTAGACTCAAAGTAGGGAGCTGTGGTGGAGTTTTGAGTCGAGAAGAACCTCATGACTTGTGGTAGCTGAAGTTAATGTGTAGGTGCATGCAAGCTGCATTTTACTTTTCTAATTTAATATGTTTGTTTTACTGCCTTTTTTTTTTTTCCTCCAAAGACTAAGATAAAATCAATTTGTTCAAGAATTCTCATGGCAAATAAATGTCAGTCTTGGAATGGGTTTGTCTGCAGGAGATATCTGTGGAGTTGTGTTGGCTTGGTTGGTTTTTTTTTCTCCTGTATCCAATGAGGAAGCAGAAAACCGCTGTGTGACTCGTATGTCTAATTAAAGCTATTCAGCACAGCTTGAATTTACAATTTTGATTTCTTGCAGTAATCTGCTTGTGAACAATCTAGAGGCAAGGAGTTATTCATAGAAACTGTTGAGTAAATAATTTTCCGATAATGAAAACATTCAAAAAAGTCAAGATAGTTAATTAGTGAGCAGAAGAAATTAAATTAATTGAATGAATAATTCATAACGAATTATTTGCCCAGCCATATTTTCCATAGCGTGGAAGGTCTGAAGAAGAGCCAGGGTTTGAATTAACTCCAAACAGAAAACCACATCTCTATTTCTGCTGTGCTGAGGTTATTTATTGATGTGTAAAAACAAGCTGGGTGAGCCAGTCTGTTTAATAATTTCACTTTTTTTGTTCTGTAACGTGAGTCGTGCTGGATTTGAAAACGTAGATGCTTTGCTTGCAAATGTGCATCAGGGAATGTGTGTTACAGGGCTCTTTGTTTTGCAAAATATATTTAAATAGTGTGAGAGAACAATGATCAGAGCTGAAAATGCTCTGTAAAAGCTATGAATTTGGTATATATGCCACACTGCTGATACTTGTAGTTGACACACGTCGCAGCCTTGGCAAAGTGCTTTGGGTTAATTTCATCTTGTTACTGAGTAGAACTCTATCCAGAATAGAGAGGGTGGCTGCTGGGGTTTTTTGTGTCTTGGTTTGGGTTTTGACTGGGCTTTGTCTTTAATTTTTTTATTTCCTGCTCAGCTGCTTTGTCCTTTAAGGGGAAGAAAATGATAAGATTTGAATTGTGAAATACTGGAAACCCAAATGAGTGTGGAAGGCGTTGAGTGTGGTTCTGCCTTGAGACACAGTGGGCAATGCATGATCACAGCTCACCTCTGTGTCCTTGTTAGCCTCCCACCATGCTATGGAGAAGAACAAAACCTCTTCTAACGGTTTTAAAGGAAAAGAGAAAGGCCTTGCAAAGTGATTTCTAACCCTTGTACAGACAGAATGAGAAACCACACTCTCAGTGTTTTATGTGCGTGTGTGTGGAGTGTCCAGTAAAACAGACTAGAGCTACATCTACTCTGAGGTGTAACTTCTGTTCCCAAGTTAACATGTCTTTGCTGGAATCGCATCTTGGGGTGCTACTACATTGTGCAGCAGTGACTCTCCTCCTCTGAGATGAGTCTAATGCCAGATATTTCCAGGGAAGGTAGTACTTCTGTTATCATTTCTGTGGACAAATAGGTACAGATGAAGTGATCTGTTGGCCCAAGTGATAATATGGACAACTCAGTGGGAGTGGAAGAGACTGAGGGTTTTTTGATTGAAACTATGGCTGTGCAGGTAGAGATAATTATAAAGCTGAGTAATACTATCCAGCACCACTTAATATTTTCCAGTGGTCCTTTTAAAATTCATTTTCTTTCTGAGAAATGCTGTCTTACAGACGTAAATCCTCAGAGAAGCAGTAAGTGTATATGTAGATAATACATGCCTAGATGTAAGAAAGGAAGAGACTGCAGACTTCGAAATTATAGAATCATAAGGTATAGATGTTCCAAATGTTCTTTTCTGTGGTACTGGAAGATGTTGGAGAGATTGGAACAGCCCTGGAAACCAGCACCATGTTGTTGTAATGCATGGGCATTGCCAAGTATGGCTTCAAGATAATTAAAGGTAGTTCCCATTTTACCTCAAGCGGTTTGCTTAAGCCACGTTGTATTCGGTGCTGGAGTTACACTTGCCTTTTCAGTGCTTTTCTATTCTCTGCATAAATCTGGTTAAGCCAATATCAGGCTTTTGGTTACAAGCATTGCTGCGCTAAACTGTGGGCTAGTTCTTGTGGTGGTAGTAAATGTGATCCTGGTGGTGAAGTATGGAGAAATTCCATGGCAAAGGTAACTGAAGCATCAGGTCAGAAAATCTAGGCCAGCAATGGCTAAAATCAGACCACAGAATAATCGGGGTTGGAAGAGATTTCTGGAGATCATCCAGTCCAACCCCTGGCCAATGCAGGATCCCCTAGAGAAGATTCCACCGGAACAGGAGAGTCCACAACCTCTCTGGGTGGCCTGCGCCATGGCTTTGGTTCCTTCATCATGAAAAAGTTTTTCCTTGTGTTCAGGTGGAACCTCCCATGTTTCAGTCTGTGCCCACTGCCCCTTGTCCTCTCACTGGGGACTATCAAAAAGATCCTGGTCCCATCCTCTAGCTACTCTCTGCGGTTCCCCCACTGCCAAGAGCAGGAGAAAGTTGTCAGGGTCC
Organism: Phoeniculus purpureus; assembly: GCA_028565055.1. NCBI lineage: Eukaryota > Metazoa > Chordata > Aves > Bucerotiformes > Phoeniculidae > Phoeniculus > Phoeniculus purpureus. Next base: position 2,392,010 of record JAOXOE010000771.1, on the reverse strand, counting down.
TCACAGAGCTTCTGCCGTTAGTTCTGTTCCCTTCTTATGTTGGGGACACCAGAACTGGACACAGGATTTGAGATCGGGTCTCACAAGAGCAGAGTCAATGGGGAGAATCCCCTCTTTTGATCAGCTGGGCTCCAGGGGGACCTTATAGAGACCTTACAATTACCTGAAAGAGACCTGTCAGAAAGCTGAGTAAGAACTGCTTGCAAGAGCAGGGAACAATAGGATGAGAGGTCAGGTCATGGTTTTAAGCTGGAAAAGGGGAGAGGTAGGTTAAGACATCAGGAAAAAGTACTTTAATCTGAGGGTGGTGGATCCCTGGAACAGGCTGCTCATAGAGGTGGTGGGGGCCTCATCCCTGCAGTCTTTCCAAGTCAGGCTGGATGGGGCTCTGGGCAATCTGTTCTAGTTAGAGATGTCTCTGCTTGGTGTATGGGGGACTCTTGAAGGTCCCTTCCAACTCGATAGGTTCTATGACACTGTGGTGGGCAGACGTCCTCACTGCAGGTGGTTGGGAGGGATGTGGAAAGAATAAAAAGTATAATTGTAGCTGCTGGTGGTAGAGACACGAAGCACACTAGAATTAAAAGAAGCTGTTGCTCATCACTGAGACTTTCCTGCAGTGGTGCAGAGTTTGTCATGCTGATTCAGTTAACGCCTTCGGTTTTGATGAAAAAATGGCTCCACAGAGAGAACAGTTTGTGTCTGGAATCATGCACATGGCTAATTCTGTAAGGTTAGGCAGTTCAGCGCCCCCATCTCCACTGCTGTAAAATTGCTAAGCGGAGCAAAACCAGAAACCCCATGGAACTAGAGGGAGAAAAGTGATTAAGCTGGTCCAAGGGAAAACATGGCTCTCTGGAACTGGAGTCTCTGCATCCTGTTTTACTTACATGATTGGAGCATGCGATGCCATTGATAGCTCAATGGAGAGAAGAACATGCTAAATTGCTTCAGACAGCACAAGACTTATCAAGGTGAAGATTTCACAGCCCTCTTCAAACTGTGGCAAGATTCAGATCTCATAAGATTTTCAAGAATGTTGTCTCTGTCACTTTTGAAATGACTGTTCACTGAAGCAGTCAGAAGGGAGGAGCCCTGCAAACAAATTTGTCTGCTGCCAAATGCACTGGCTGTTATCTTCACTCACCTGTCCTGGCCTCTTTGCAGACACTAGGGGCATCACTTAGTAACTGGAGTGCCAGGGACAGTTTTAGTGGTGTGGACATGTGGCCTGCTCCACAATGAGAGCAGGCTTGCCCCTAGTGTCATTAAGTCATTCAGGATCTCTGGTGTGCTGCATGGAGAACATACTGATGGGTATTGTACTGATCCATTGTTGTTACTACAAATGTCTTGGGACACCAAGAAAACTTGACACACTGTAAAGTTTAGTGGAAGTTTGTGTTTAACCAGGAAAGCTCAGAATCGCACTAGGCTCTTGATAGTGCTAATTATTGCAGGGCCTGCGTTGGGGGGTGTTCAAAAAACAATCCCACAGTAAAGTGTATTTTTCTAAAGGAAGATGTGATTGGGATGCAGCAGGTTTACCTTGGTCTGGGGCTGTTGGTGTCTGACTCAGGTAGCCTTTTGTGCCTTACAGAGCAATTCTCCTCCCACCACCCTAAGTATCAGTCTCCAGAGCCATTTCAGATGCTGCCTGGTACCAGCTACCGCTCCAGAAAAGCCTGAGGTGTCTATACGTCCTGTGTTATATTCAGTCCTGGGGAGATCTCTGAGAGGATGAGATGAAGGAGAAGGAGGATCTGTCACAAAATCCTATTCACGTAGCAAGACTGGGAAAATGTGTTAAAAATGTAGACTTCCTTTAAAAACAAAAAGGAAAGAAAGAGTAAGAACGAAGGGGTTTGCTCCACTACAGGATAAGGGTGTTTGGGTTTTTTTAGGTACCTTAGAGATTTCATGTGCTAGTTCTTGATTTGGATGGCAATGGCAGTCCCACTTAGCCTGTCTGGAAATTAACAGTGTAAAAGCTTCATGCTGGTTTCTGCATGTATTTGTCTGTAAAAGCCCATGGACTGACACAAGATTCCAAGCAAAAAGAGCTGCTTTCAGAGTCACAAAGTGCCATTTGTTCTTTGTCCCAGGAGTTCTAAACAGTCCAACTGTACCATTGTTGGGTTTTTTGCCAATAGCCTGGGCCAAACCTTTGGCAGATCTACTGTCTGACACAGACATTCTTTAGAGAGACAGATTTTTCTCTCATACGTTTTCATTTTATTTTCATAGCTGCAGGAATTCAGGAGTGTCTTTTATTTTTTCAGTGGGTACACTTGCAGATCCACTGCACAGGTGAGTGGGGGGAGTGGGTTGAGCTGACAGTTAATCAACAGCTGGTGATGTTTCTAGTTCACTGCTCTGTAAAGGGCATGATGCTAAATCAATTAAAGAGAATTTCAAATTGGTTTCAGCGAGCAGTTCATGCAGAGATACAGACTCGGGAGACCCTATTCCTCCAGCCTTGCAAGTTTTGGCTGTTTACCTCATACCTCTTTTCCCCAAGAGGTGTGAGACTCAAGTGCTGTAGTTGGTGCTGATACAGCAAGTAGAAAAAAGATGTTGCAGAATGCTTCAAGCAGGAGAAGAGTCTGGGCAGTGGCAGTGTAAGTGAAGAATTGCTACACCTGGCAATCTAAGGCTGAAAGTATTTTTGGGACTTGCTTGTTGACAGTGAAACAAGGCTAAAACACTTGAGAGTTTTCTCAAGTGAGTGTGTATTTCATCCTGAACACTTTGCAGAACCAAAGCCCAGTCAAAGTAGGTAAAGCTGATGTGAGTTATGAACATTTTAAGTGTTTATGATCCTTCTCCTGTAAATTTTGAAGTTTTCTATGGGACTCTGGAGCACCACTTGTGCACATTTTGTCAGCAACTAAAAAAAAAAAACTTCCCTGACACAGCAGTGGGAAGTTCAGACAACTTTTGCAGCAGTATCTCAAAGGCTTTCAGTGTTCTTCAGATAATTCTAACTGTCTCCAGGTGAAGAAACAGTGTCTCATGTCTGGAGAATCTGTACCCAAGTCAGCTGTGTGTGCTGTCACTGGCATACTGAACAGGGTCCCAAACATCAGTGTTTGCTGTTGAAAATTGAAAAAAGGATTGACCAGGTGTCTGCCCAAACTTCTTGGCTTAAATCAGTTCAAGGTCAAACACTGTTCATGCAAAAGCAGCTGGCTTAGTATTCACATCTTGTTTTATTGGTCTTGACAAGGTAGTCAGTACAGAAATTAAATGCTGGAAGTGCAGAGGATAATCTTTCTGATGTTGGGGAGTTCCCTTCTGAAGGGTTTGGCAGTGCACTGACAGCAGCGCTTTTGTTATGTAAGCCACACCGTGTGTACGTCTCAGACTTTATGTCCTCCTTTCCTAATTTCAGTAAGAGCTGTTTTCTTTCCATCTAGCATATATTTCACTTATTAAAAAAGAATTAATTGGAGTGTATTATGGGCTATGCTAATGACTTGGTAAAGTTTTGAAGTGCGGCATCCCAAATGTCTGTGCTGCTTAATACTTCTGCTGTTTCCTATTTGATGATCAGTTTTTGCTGGAATATGTTTTGCAATTACAATAAGGGATTTAATGTTGCTTTGAACTCTGCCAAAGCCTGATTAGATTTTCTGTTTTGGCCTAAGTCATTTCTTTGTGTTTTAATTTTCTCTATATAAAATGTTTAGATCGCAGGGCTTTAAATTGCAGATCCTGGTAATTAACTGCAAGTCTGATTTTTAGTTCAGCATAAGGTTAAGCAGCTTCCATAAAGCAAAATCCTATTTATTCAGAATGAAAGGATTATAGGGAAGACATAAAGTAACAGAAAAGCAGTTTACGTACAAGTGTGGGTTCCCAGGAAGTCATCAGCTCTGGCGTGGAGCTCCTAATACAAAAGCAGTATCGTACCCTCTAAGGGATTTTAGGAGTCTTGGTAGCAGTTCCATGTCAATCCCAGATCATGGAAGAAACTTCTCCCCGCATGTAAGAGTGTTTGCTGTCTGCATTTATCAGTCATTGTGTGGTCTCCTCGGGGAATAAAAGCTGTAGTTGCCTACATCACTGTAATACAGTTTTCATTAGTTAACTTGTCACCTGCACTAGTGACCTGAATTCCTGCAGGAATTCATCCTCCTGAGCTGAAATGTTCAGCTGGCACTGCAACGCCTAAACAGAAATACCAGCATCACTGCTGCTGGCTTGGAAAGTCCATGAGCTACAAAGCTGGGTCAGGAAGAGAGTATTTGTGGTAACATGCCAGAAGTCTTGCCCTGTGCTCATGCCTTTTCCTGGACGATTACCTTTGGCAACAGGGAGGTCAGTTGAACCCCACACTGGCCTTTGGTTTGACGTTCTGATGCTCTTCGCTACTGAGATGTATGTCATGCAGTAGTTCATCAGTTTCCAGTGGTGCTGCAAGTATCAATATCCTACTACCAGCCGCTGAGAAGACCTGAGAGAGATTGTGCTTGCTAGAGCATAATAAAGTCCTGGCCTGAAGATCTTTACAGGCCAGCTAGAGAAGACTGACAAAGGTTAGGAGCAAAGATAAGAGCCAAGAGAAATGATGTGATTTGTTCAAAGAGACCCAGCAGGAGCTGGGAGAAGCCTCAGGGTCTTGCTTGATTGTTTATCCTGTAGGTCAAACTGCTTAGATGCTAGGTTTCTTTTGCATCTTCTTTTATATTTATTTTGAGCTTTTTAAAAAAGCTCTGAATTTTCAAGTGTCCCCTCATGTAACCATCACCTTTTCATGTTTATGAATTCTCTTCTCTGCTAATGGGAGTCATGAAGTACACATTGCATCATCTCAGTCAGAATGACTGAGATAACTAGACGTTTTTCTCCTTGGATCCTGATTCAGTTTGGTCCACCAGCAGGTGCTTTACTCCAGATATTGCTCGAATCCAGTGTGTTTTCAGTCGTTTTGCTAGGTGGAAGTTTTTTGTTAAATTGAGGCGTTATGGTGTTTGTAGAACTGAGCCCTGGAGAGGATGCAAACTTGATTCTTCATCCAAAATGAACATCTGTCTCTTCAGGGGTCCATCACTCACTGCAGAGAGGTACAAACATTTTCAGCAAATCCTGTAAACAAGTATCGACTAGATTGGAACTTTCTAAAAAAAAATTGGACAGGTTCTTTTGTCAGTCTCTTTTTGTTCTTGTCTTGATTTGTTTCTGTTTCTGTTCTCCAGCTACCTGACTTTTTCTGTTTATAACTCTCTCTTTCCTCCTCCTATGAAAGACTACCTGTCCGTCCCTTGGTAACTGTAGAATTTATGCTGGAAGCTCCTTTTTCAAAAGATACATATATACAAAAATTCTCAGGTGGGTATTGCTCTCCCTTGATGTGTGTAGTCCTTTCTGCAAAAGTAAGAAAATCACATTCTGTCATTCCCAAAGACCAAGTCAGATCTTTCTTTTTTTTTAAGAATATATTTTAAATCACAGTCACTTTGAGGTCTTGGATTTCCTTTGAGTCTGCACGTTCCCCATTTCTCCTGTTTGACAGCAGCAAGTAAAGCTTCTCCCCCCTAATCTCTGAAGTTGGTGAAGGAAAAAGTGAATGTGAGAACTGAGCAGTGATGGGGAGTGGGAGAGCTGGGAGGCCAAGGTGGCCGTGGCTTCCTTGGGAGACTGAGAAGACCTTCTGCTCCATTGCACAAGTCTTGGATAGGGACAAAATAACAACCAATATTATAAACAGACATAAAAGATGGAGAAACTTTGTGTGTGTATCAAAATAATTCTTTAACCAGAGCACCGTGAAGATGTCGTCAACGTTGGTGAAAAAGCAAAGAACATTGTTTTGGTCATTCATGTTCATCTGAAAAAAAAACCCAAACCCCACCCCGCAACAATGCATTAACACTTTAATATTGCATCATATAAATAGACATCTATAGCTCTGCATACATTATTAATACGGGTTTATTGCCTGTTTTATTGGTTTCACTACTGCTACTCCTCTTGGGAAGCCATGTAAAATACAAAGGCTGCACAAATGCCCACATTACAAGAGCTGCTAGATACAAAGCAAATAAGACTGCACAAGTGCAAATATTCACTCGAGTCGCTTCCTGCAATTCACTCAGCATAATAACAAATAGGCCATAAACACAATCCTCCAGCTGCTCCTATTATTCCGACTATTTTATGGGTGTTTTTTTCTAGGACACTTGTGCTGCCGTTAGAATACTGAACAAAATTTTATTCCAGTGTGTTCTGACGAGAAAAGAGAATTCTCGTTGAGAAGAAATAGAAGACATGAAACAGTATTCAAACCCATCGCAGCCATAGATGCTAAGAAGGTTCAGGTTTGAGTTTCTGGGTTTAAAGAACCAGTTTTCTCTAATATTTTCTCTTCAGAAACGTGTTTAAGACTTCAACAAAAGAGATACTCGTAGTGTAAAATGTGTATGAAAGGGGAACAGGACTGGAGAAATTGGAGACAGGATCATTTCCAGAAGTTAATCTTGTGTCAGCCAGCAACATACTGTCTCATGGAAGTTTCTTAACCTGCAGAATCTCAGCCTGATGCCATACGAGTTACAAAGTCGATAATCCCGGTTCCCAGCTCTTCCAGAGGGTTTGGTGTTTCAGGCTGGGTTTTGGTGGCTGGTGTTTTTGGTGCAAAGTGTAACATGTGCAGTACTTCTTTAGATGCTGCAATTGGTGATTCTGACTGGAAATGTCATACAGTCTCCTGTGTGTGTGCATGAGTGAGTGATGGCAAGGAAACTGGGTCTGTAGCCAGTGGGGACACCATATGCAAATTCTTCTAGACAGGGTCACATCTGGGCTTATGTGGAAGAGCCCTGCAAAAAATTTAGGGGTGTTGATATATTAGAAGCTCAACATGAGCCAGCAGTGTGTGAGTGCAGCCCAGAACCAACCATGTCCTGGGCTGGATCAAAAGTGTCACCAGCAGGGCAAGGGAGGGGGTTTCTACCCCTCTACTCTGCTCTTGAGAGACCTTACCTGGGCACCTGCATCCAATTCTGGAGTCCCCAATATAAGGACATAGGATTGTCCACAAGGATAATCCGAGGGCTGGAGCCCTGCTGCTGTGGGACAGACTGATGGAATTAGGACTGTTCAGTCTGGAGAAGAGAAAGCTCTGGGGGGACGTTGGCTTTTTTTGTTAGTTTTAGTTACCTGAACTTTTTCAGTCTTCTCACCAACTGCGCAGTCCCCCACTTGTTCGTTCTTTTTCCAGTTGTAACCTGATGGTCGTTCATCTGAGCTAAAGCCTCCTGCACTGAACTTAAATGTGTTTCTTTGTGGACAGTTATTGATGCTTTCAGGACCAAATGGCCACAACAACTTTAGTTTTGGTAGCTCTTTGTCCTGGCTGTCATTTCATGCAAGTTTGCCACCTCTGTGATGTGATCATGTTTCTCTTTCTTGAGTCCATGGCCTGTCCTCCTGCTGTCTCCTGTCTTGGGGCTGCTCCCATCACTCGGTGCTGCCCTGCAGACCCCATGTAGCCCATGCTGGGGATTGCCACAGGCTGTCTCCAGAAGCTCTCTGCAGGCCCTACAATTTGAAGGATTGCTTTGTGAAGTGCCCCATCCTCCAAGGAAAACTTCGAAGTGCTGCCTTCTTTGGTGACTTTCTGACAACTGCTGTCACAGCGGTGTCTTCTACTTCAGCCACTTAGCTTTGGAAGGGCAGGTGACCACCTTCCTCAGGATTTGGACGGGTAGCTCCTTTCCCTTAACAGATCTTGCAGTGTGAAAGGAGCTTTCTATAATGAAACAGAACCAGAGAAAAGCTTTGTAAAGGTCTCCAAGAGCCTGACACCTTGTGCTTGGGAGCAAGTGCTCAGACTTCTCCATTCCCACCCCTGTCAGCATTGATAAGCCTCTCCTACCTGACATGAGCCTTTATTGCCCTTGACTGCTCTCCATTTATATAAAGGTTAAATCCTCCCCTTTGTCTGTGCTTTGTAGCAGTATACTATTTAGAAAACAGTGATTCCAGTGAACACGATAAAGGCAGATCAATTTGGCATCGTGTCTAGGACTGCTTTTTATGGTGTTTTTTTTTTTTTACCCCGAACAACAGGTCATCGAGTAGGTGCAACTTAAACTTTTTCATGTTCTGACATGCTACAAATATCACCTTAACAGGGGAATTACAGCTGGGTGTCCCTGTGCTCCATATGGAGACAGACAGCGCTGTGTGAGTCTGTTGTGTCCACAGTTGTGCTCACAAAAAGCAGGGAAAATGTTCTACCTGTTAAATGATCTAGTAGGTTTTATAAGGTCACTCTTCAGTACAAGGATGGAGAAGTTCTGGAATTGATTGTCCATAGAGGTGGTGACTGCTCCCTCCCAGGAGGTGTTCAAAGCCAGGTCAGGTGAGGCCAATCCTCACTGCAGGGAGGTTGGAGTAGATGAGTCCTGGGAGTACAAAAAGGACAGACGTGAGACAATCAGTGTGATCAAGGGAATGCCATTTATTAAGCGTCAGTTTAGCCCTTCTATACACAGCCGGGTGGTCCATGTGATGCAAGTGCATTGTTGATTGGTACAAGACATTTGTCCATGCATCTTAAAAGCTACTGCTATTGGTTAAGTATGTCTGTCCACGCGCTGTTCGTGTGATAGTTACTTTTCATTCCACAAGTTGTTTCTCTCTTCTACGTGCCAGCTCTCTCACTAACCTGCACATCACTGACCTTGAGAAACTCTCTGAGCAGGCTTCAAAGCCCTTAGCTCAG
>JAOXOE010000771.1:2366368-2377873 GCA_028565055.1 Phoeniculus purpureus | reverse complement strand
GGAGGATCTGCTCCATGATCTTACCAGGCACAGAGGTGAGACTGACCAGCCTGTAGTTCCCTGGCTCCTCCTTCCTATCCTTTTTGAAAACAGGAGTTATGTTTCCCTTTTTCCAGTCACTCCTTCAAAGTCTTATTCAGCAAAAAAAACATTAAAAGCTTTGTTTCATCTATTCTTTTGACAACTGTGTCTTAATCACCGAGAAAAGAAGTATCCAAGCAAAAATCTGGTAGGACTTTAAAACCCTAAAGGAATTCAGTCACTAAATTGTCTACAATTATTTGACACCCACACATGCTGGCTCTAATGTATTATTACACTGAGAATGTGTTGACGACTTCACTGGCAGTTTCACTTTAAAATCACTGCGCAAAGCGTGGAGATTTTATTTTTCACTCGTTAGGCAGGGAAGTAAATTTAATAAATATTTTGTGAATATGATTATTTTGTTAACTGTATTTACGTTGGTATATATAATTTCAAAAGGAAACTATTAAACTCAGTGGTATGAAGTGAGGGAAAAAATACGTATACAGTCACGCTCACTAAGCAGGGTTGTGAACTGACTTCGGTATTAAAGTTAGGGATAAGTACATACAGGCATTTTTTAACGACAGCTTAAAGGTTCAGGAAACTCTAGTTACAAGGGCCTTGTGTTCTTATTAAATATTACTGTATAGACAAGTTTAGACCAGAATAAAGGTAAAAATTGTTGAAGAGATGCTCTACGTAATGTTTCAGGCTTCTTAGCATTGCTGCAACTGAAGTAAAGACGTCTGTTCTACAAAAGAAGAACAGACTTTTAGGATGAGAGCTCAGGACACTCAAGTGAAAATGGCCTTGAAGGGACTCTAGTGACAGCACAAGGAGGGGATGGGCTCGAGCTGAAAGAGGGGAGAGTTAGATTAGGTCTGAGGAAGAAATGCCTCTCTGTGAGGTGGCTGAAACACTGGAACAGGTTGCCCAGGGAGGTTGTGGCTGCTCCATCATCCTTGGAAGTGTTCAAGAGCAGGTTGGACGGGGCTCTGGGGCAACCTGGTCTAGTGGGAGGTGTCACTGCCCAGGCCAGGGGGTTGGAACTAGATGATCTCTGTGGTCCCTTCCAATTGAAACCTTTTCTATACCTCTATATATGTCAACATTCTGAACACTGGAGAAATACTAGTTGCTTCAGGGAGATGTTGCTGAAGATCACAGAAATAATTTGACTTAAATTAAAACTTTTAGTTTTGCCCTGACTTGGTCTAGGTGATCCTGCTCTGGCAGCAGGATTGGACTAGACAGTCTTCTGAGGTCCCTTCCAACTCCTAATGATTCTATGATCTTTAGAGGAATGGAATTCCAGGGAGTTGCCAAAAACCTAAGGTCTAACACATGTCTGTTATTCGATGTCTGGCAAGCTAGTGTTGTGCCTCAGTTGCCCCATCTATAAACGGGGATAATGATAATGATACTTATCTCTTGTAAATTGCTTTGGGAACTTTGGATTATGAAAGTTGAATATGATTATTCATTATGTTTGCTTCCTATGAATATTCTAGTGAATGTGTTTTGCAAGGGGATGATTAATTTTCACAAATACTGGAGACTTGAGAAAATGAGTGTAGATCCTCATAAATATAAATGTTCTGTTTCAGATATTGAGGAAATGGGACATATTTGTATTCCATACAAATGAAGGCAGTAGCCTCAAAAGAGGAACACTGAGCCCACATGTGTTAATCACATGTTCTTTCATGCCAAGAGCTATCAAGCTTTGAGGAATATATGTGTATTTGTAGACAAAAGTAAGGAAGAGATGTAGATACATCATTTACTAAGTGATGGCTATTTCCACATGTTACAGAGCTTAAAACATGGGGGATGTTTGCTCAGACACATGTGAACTATACAAAGTCATTCTATCAGTTTGCAGGGTGTGACACAGGTCACAGAATCACAGATTCACAGAACATCAGGGATTGGAAGGGACCTCGAAAGATCATCTAGTCCAATCCCCCGGACACAGCAGGATCACCCAGACCAAGTCGCACAGTTATCCTGTGCATGTCATCAATGTCATCCCAGCGTGACTGTAGGAAGGATGTTGTTTCAGTGCATGTTTCAGAAAGGCCTGGAACGTCAAGAAATCAGAAAGCTGGTTTTGCTTTTGTCGGTGTTCCAGTGGTTAGTCACACTCACTGTGAAGAACATAAGCCTCACAGCTGAGTTCCTCTGTTTGCTGTTGTGTTCTCTTTTCAAAGCTGCATAGATGGTAGAATCACGTTAACAGTAGCCTTTTAGATAGATAAAGGCTGTATAACTTTAGCCTACCAAAAATAATTTACATTTTAATAATTTTGAAATTGTAATTGTCATATGGTTGTGCTTTCTCTCTACGTTCTACACTCTTTAAACCGTGATTACTGGATGCTAGGGAGCCATATGGACTGTAGTGTCATCTTGTTCCTACTCTTTAATCTTCTCTTTGTTAGGCATTGAGTTAGTGTTTATTTTGTTTGTAACTAGTGTCACAGAGTCACAGAATCACAGAACATTAGGGATTGGAAACATTGGGGATTGGAAGGGACCTTGAAAGATCATCTAGTCCAATCCCCCTGCCACAGCAGGATCACCTAGACCAAGTCACACAGGAACACATCCAGGTGGGTCGTGACAGATTTATATGAGTTTTCCATGTATTCTCTACTTGCTAATCAACACTGAAGCTTTTTTTGGCTTTGTCCTCTTGGCAGGACCTGTATTTCTTGCTTCCCAGTCCATAATTCTCCTCTGTATTTGCTACAATGCAGCTTTCTTGTGAGAGAGGAAGCCTTTCTATATAGCTTCTGTCACTGTGTCATCCACAGATTTCATAAGCAATATTTGTATTGGTGTTCAACAGTGTGAGCAGAGCAATGCTCATTTTGGTGACACTTTTCTTCCTGCTTCATACTCTCCCCCAAAATTGTATCATGACCTACCAGAGCCTTTACCAAATAATAGTAATTTCTGGGTTTGTCTTACAAAAAAAAAAAGGCTTGATGTAGGAGCATTCACAATTAAAAAATTGAAAACAAAACCCACCACAAAATAATTTCCTATTTGTAATAATTAATTTATAAACCAGAGAAGTGTATATATTAGGATAAATATCAACATTGGTATCTTCATCTGGCTATTGAAAAGCAATATGTGAGCAATATGACTTGGTCTAGGTGATCCTGCTGTGGCAGGGGGATAGGACCTTTCGAGATCCCTTCCGATCCCTAATGTTCTGTGATTCTGTGAATATCTTGTAATGGTTTGGAAATCAAACTTGCAGTAGTCTAAATGAACACAATCATGCTTGAGCTCGAGGACCAGGAGTTAGGCAGCAAGTCAGAGCAAGAGGGACCCATCTCTATTGGTGCATAAAGAAAACCCATTATTGTTTTCATTACAACTTTAATTGCTGTACCCAGGAAACAAGAAGCGAAATAGCAGGAGTGTGTTAGCAGAGATACTTTTGGGGTGAGCCCTGAGTTTGGTTGCTGCTATTATAAATAACTTATCAGACATAAAAATTCAGCCCTTCCTAGGAAGTCAAATGTGAAATTGTCTGTTCACATAAGGAACAATTTCTGTTTCTACTGATGAAACACCACAAGTGTCACTCATAAATGGGGAACCAGGAGCCACAGAAAGGTTTGGGATAGTCTGAAACAAGTAAAGCAGTCATTGAAGACTATTGATTCAAAATTTCTTTAGGATACCTTTAAAAATGGGTTTTAACCTCCAGGAACTTAACTGAGTCCATATTGCCCCATGGGCAGGCTGCAGGTCAGCAAACACTTGCTCCAACATTCTCCAACAACCTGAAGATGAGTTGGGATGATTAACCAAAGCAAAACCCCAGCAAAACCAAGCCAACAGCTGAAGAGCTTTACAATTTTGTCAACTTCTTTTTTTTTTTGTCCAGAGGTGTGAATAGATATTGAATTGTGCCTGAAATGTGTGATTGTTTTGTCACTCCTGCTCCGCCAAGGGATTTTTTTTTTTTGTCAGTTATCATTAAATAAAAACCTCCAGTGAAAGAGTTGAGCTGGAGGAACGTATTTGAAAGATTCCTGCACCAGTCAAGCTCGCTTAGCCCCTTAATCCCTTACATTGGCAGTTGAATCCAAGAGACATGTAGTAATGCACAGAGGAGCTATAAACAAAGCTTGAAGCTCTTGGCACCTTAAAAAAAGAATTGCCTGTTTCTTGTAAATGCATTGCAATAAAACAATAGCTACTGAGTACTAGTGGCAAAAGAAATCGGCCATGAGAAACTCCAGCTAGATGGCCTTCTGGTTGTGGGGAGAAAAGCATCAAGAAGGAAGTGGAGATAAATCCTGCAAACGTCATGGAAGGGTTTTGAGGAGTTACGAACACAACTGCCTGGTAAAGCACGTGCTGAAAACCAAACTGGTTGATCATTTGAGTGGAAAAATGTTTGTCTTGGATGCCAAGGCACTCGATTCCCTGCAATTTAAGTAACTTTCTGTTGGTTACCCCTGTCCTGCTACTGTCTTGACATCTTTTTCTTGGCTTGCAGTCGCTGACAGTCTGCAACCCTTTAGGAACAGAGTACGGGAAAGAATTAAATAAGATTCAGTGTCACATTTTTCAAGTGCCGTTATGACAGCAAGGATTCACTCTTGCAATTAAGAACATTTCACTGCAAATAGTTTGAGTATCCTGTTAAAAATGCAATGTGAAGATTTTTTGTGCTGACTTAATGATGCGTATGCCTGGCACTGAAAAAGCAGCACTTGAAATTGTCAAATTTTAGTGGATTTGAGGCTCTACTATGTTAAACATGTTCCATTCCTTAAAATCCAGACTGAGGTAGAAACACTGTATAAAATAGAATGGAAACAGACAAATTAAAGCTCTTCATTTGGATGCTTTGTATATACAAAGGGTATTTATTGATGGATACAACTATCTTTCTGTAACCATTTTTCAGTAGCTGGGGTGGACAAGGGAGGAACTAGAAGAAAAATTGTAGATGGAGCTGAAACAAAGTTAAGCTGTTCAAAACTGAACTTACTTGTTAGCTTCTGTATGGTAGTTGGCCTTGCTTTTGATTTTAGTATTCCATGCATTTCCCTTTGTGCCAGTGTGATTTAGGTCTACCCTCTTCATGTTTGTAAACCATTTGTTCAATGTTACATTGATAAACCAATTACTGCCAGTCGATGAACACATTGGAAAAATAGTTTATGAATTCTGGTTGTTAAATCTAGTCTTACATGCCTAGGATACATCTTACTCAGCCTAAGACTTTCATCATGATGGGAACAGTAGTTAGTCTTCTCTTTGCTCTCACTTTAGATGAAAGATTGGCTGGAAACAGAGATGGTAACACAGATGATGAACATTGTTCTAGCCAGATGTTTGCAGCAAGTAGGCGAGAGCTTGCTGGAAGAAGCAGACCAGATGTCACATCAGAGAGAATGCTTTCACAGTTTTAAGAAGCAGTGGAAGGAAAGACTCTAGAGGATAAGAGAGAGATTTCTGGGAGTCTTGCATGACTGTCTTAAACTTCAAGTTACTTCCCTCTGCTTAGTACCTTCTGCGTGGGAAAAGCAATAGGATTTGTGCTTGTTATGTTGTGTTTGTATAAAGCTACTCCTTGGAGTAGTTAGTAAAACATGTGCTAGAATGCCTGTGAGGTAAGGATTGCAAAATCAAATCCCATGAGGGTGTGCGCTACACACAATCTTGTTAGTAATGGAACTTAATAAATCCCCCGTCTCTAGGCTGCCCTAGGTGACTTTGCATCCCAAAAGCTTCCTTGTTTCCAGAGAACGGGTTCTGCAGGGCAGGGCTGACTCTTCACTCATCGTTGTCCTCCCTGCTTCCTGGATAATGTGAGACCTGAAGGGCAGGAAGGCAGCAAGTTTTGGACATTTTGTTTGCCTTCATAAAGCTGCTAAACCAGTGGCCTGTGTGAAGAGTTTGTGGACTTATATAAGTCTCAAAGCAGCATTTTTTCTAATTCCAGGTAACCCTATATGGTATGAACGTATTAGTAAGGTCTCTGATAGCCTGGGGCATTGTGAAGCATCCTAGAGGTGCTCAACATCTATTAATGCCATTGGATGACGCCTCTTAGAAGATATGAGCTTTACTGTTGTTCTGAGAACGATGCCCATGGAAATCAGTGCTGGTAGAGAGGTGTTAGGTAGCCACTGCGAGAGACTGGAATCATAGATTCATAGCTGTTTAGACTGGAAAAGATCTCCAAGACAGACTCCAACCATTAACCTGACTGTTCCACCACTAAACCCTGTATGTAATCTCCATATCTCCATGACTTGCAAACACTTCCAGGGATGGTGATTCAACACCCCCCAACCTAAATCCTTCCAGGCGGTTCATGTGCAACACAAGGCAACAGAATACAGGAGTGCCATAATGTGATTAACATAGCATCATCTATGAATCGTCTGCCTCGCTGCTATCGTCTCTAGAGATCAGATAACTTATGATTTGTTGTCTGAGTGTGAACTAAATGGACATTGACTATTTATTTTCTAATACTTGCAAAGCCTTCAAGTCAGAACAATATCTTACATACGTGTTTTCATCCACTTTTGAGTGGATGAAACTGTTTTGTGTTCACTGCATCATGATTTTGTCCTGGAATTCAAGTGGGATGGTTTTCACTCAGATAAAGATCTCTTTGTGAAAAGAAGACTTCAAGTGGGAGTAAACTGCACTAATATCTAGTGCTGTTATATTGTCAAAGAGATGTAAAGCAGGATTATTGTAGCAGGGTATTATGTCCATTTGCTTCCTTTGGTTCTCAAAAAATGACATTTTCTTTGTAGGTGAAAAGGATACAGTGGGAAGTGGTGAGCAAAGGAACTTAGACTGTGGGCAGTGACAGAGGCCCTTTTCTGTTACACAGCTGATTTAAGCCAGTCGAAGAGAGCTTGGCACTGTGACCAGTTTTCTAAGCTATCATGTTCCCTGGGATGCCTGCATTGCTATCTCTCTTCAGGTGAGGCCTTAATGAGTAAAAATGGTGCATGCTTTCCTCTCTGGTGTGCTCAAAGAGAGAATGTGTGCCGGGATGTCTAATGGTATGAGAAAAATGAATTATGACTGGTGAGCAGTGGGGATACTTTTTAAGAAGAGCTTATTTCAGAGATAGGGTATCACAGTCGGATTTCTTAAAAGAACCAACCAGCTAAGCCCCCAAAATCACCACCAGACAAACACAGCTAATGAGAGGGACCGACCATATGTTTAAAGGAACTGATGCGGTATTCAAACACTATATGATAACAGGAGATCACTTTGAATGCACTTGGAATCTTTCTACCTGCTGGGTTTCATTTCAGAATCCAGTGCCATGACTAAAGGACAGGGAAGTTACTCTTTCAGTCTTTAATCTTTCCTGGGCTGATTTTCATTGAATCCAGCAATATCTTTCCTTTCATGACAGATTACTTTATGAGGTGCTCTTAAAATTTCTCATCTTGATTTTTGTGGTAGTGCTGACTGATAACCAATATTTATTTCATGAATAATATCTCTTGGTATGAATATTTAAATTAAATATAGTATGAATTATTATGAATAATATATCTTAGCATCAAAAGTAATCACCAATACTCTAGTGTTTGATGTTCTGTATATCTTTAACTGTGTAAAAGCCTTCTCTGTGCATGTGGAGTTACCACATCAGTTTTAAAATATAAAAGCCATAAGTTATGGCTGAAAACATTTCACTCTGTCTTTTGTCCTACATAATGTTTTGCAGACTCATTGCAGCGTTAGCACGTCATGGTTTTGACAAATTGAAATGAAAACCTTAGAGCCAAGCGTGTGATGTTGCCGTCTCTGGTGCTAGAAATTTCAAAGACTACTTTCACAAATGAGTTTCACAACAGATGTGTGAACTTGGAAGCCAGTGGTTGGTTCTTGTTTTTATGGAAAGAGATAATTTAAGGGAGTATGTTCTGAGTTAATACTGAGCTTTGAAAGGGGAGGAAAGTAAGTGCTTCTGTGACAGTTTTAAAATGTAAAAATGACGAACAGTGGGAATTCTATGGTTATGCAAGTGGAAGTCTTGAGAATATTTGGAGAAAAGTTGTAGTAAATGAAATAGAGGAAATTTTCCTCATATAGGTAAGATAAAACCAGCAGTAGTTCTGTCTGTGTAAAGTTGCACATAGCAAAGTTACATCATAGCAAGGTTATAGTTATTTTAAGACTATAGACATAGACTCCTAGACATCCCCGTAATATTAACAGAATCATGCCACTGTTTGATCACATATATAATATTTTATAATAAATTAATGTCATACAAAACATACCCACTGGATTAATACAGATCTCTACCAATCATTTATGTCCTGTGCCTAATGGAAAAAGGATTAACTTCATTATCTGAGACTCAAGATACAAATACGCAGTGTTCAGGGTCTTTACTACAACTTGAACTATCTGTCTCCTTAAAGGTATACCCTTAGCCACTTGCAGAACAGATGCTGCAGAAAAGACTTCTGCTACAGAGGAATTGATAACCTGGATAAAATTTGTGGGTTTAGTCTCTTCAGTACAGCTCTTTTTTGAGCCTAAAACATGGGCAAAGTGAGTTTATAGCGGTGACAGTTGCTTTTGGATAGAGAAGATGATTTATAGTCCATTAATCTAGCTTCAGAAACAGAAGTGTCATTGACTTCATGTGCAGACCAAGGTTTTCTAGGATATAAGGACTTCTGTGGAATTTGTTCCAAACCCAGGTGTACACACATGTGATGAAAACCACACAGGTACAGGGTTTAGCTTCTTTGTCCTTTTGTAATGATGGCTAAAATGTATAAAAGCAAATTTGCAGCTTCCAGATGGGCAGCACGGCAGCTGAAAGGCTGCACTTGCTCCTTTTCATCCATGGTTCCTCTTGGTGTCAGTGGGAAATGAAGATCACAGCATATTGAAGGAACAAAGTAAGATGGAAAGAGCAATTGCTTTCATTATTTTATTCACTAATTGGGCATAATTTCCAGCACAGCTATTTTGGTCCATTAATTTCTGGCTTTGTGCTCCCTTGGTTTACCAAAAATTATGTTAACTCAGCTGTTTGGTCGTATGAGTAGGCATTTTGGGGTTGGACTAATTCAGTCTTCCTGTGTCTAGCTTTTGTTGACTTCAGTAGAACAGCTTTATGCATCAGCCTGGAAATATTTCCCTTGGATACCTAAAGTAGATTCATCTGGGGAACAGGAGCTATAGAATCTTGGAGTATAGTTGTCCCTTTTTCTGTCACATACTTTCTGGTTTTAATTTACTCTTTTCGCCTCTGTTTTCTTGGTGAGCTCCAGGAAACTGGAGCACCAATATAAAAAGGCAAATCGGTTGAGGAGCACATGAACCTTACTTTAGATTCCATCACAAGTCACAGCATTCTGCCTTTGCCTCAGAAAAAATGTGGAGGAACATTAAATTTACTGTGTCTGCTTAAACCTCCCACCCTTTTGAACTGGAGCAATTTGGTAAACGAGGTGTGTGGGGTTCACTGGTGAACCTCATATGCAGAATGGGAGCAAGCAGAGCAATGCTATTGTATGCTTTCCTAGGAGAAAGTAGCTCAAGCTCTACTAAATCAACAGAGTTCTCTTCCTGTCCAGAGATTTACGTTGTATTTCATAGAAGGAGTTGTGATGTATTTCCATGATTAGCGATGCTATTGTAACATAAAAATCAGGGGTTGTGTGGAACCGCATAATGTTGTCGTCCACAGATTGCAGATTGGAAATTGTAGGGGAAATACAGAGCTGTACAAATCCCCATTTTCTCTTGTAGGATGTACACTAAAGCTTTACAGCAGGCTTAATCAGTTGAACATGAATTAATGATGGTTATCAAACAAAAAAAATAATGGATTCTAAATAAATACTTATTGCATAATTGAAGTCACAATAATTTTCTATGAATAAAATATATTTGTATTTACAAAGCATAAATTCACTTGTGACACTGTTGGCCATAAACAGCTTCCTGATGGAAGTATTGATGAGCTATGTTAAATTAGTAATAGCCCGAACACATTTCTTAATTATGTCACCGACTTTATGTGCGGGAATGTTGTTTAAAATGAATTGGGTGCCGTTTATTTTGTTTGCACTAGAAGAAAATGGTATTTTGTTTTCATTTTAGGCTGTAATATACACTCAAGAGCCTCAGTTTATGGCGGGATGTCTCAGATTAGTCTTTGTGCGTATAGGCAGGGGTACTACACCGTTTACTTCTGCTTTGCCAAAACCTCTTCGGATAATTTGCGAGTGATGCGATAATTAACATAGATGCACATGTATTGGCAAGCAGATGAATGTGCTGTTCTGGAGCTTTTTGGAGAGCAAGATACAATATACCAGAGACTGGAATGCATGGTGCCCTAATAGAAAAAGCCTCGAAGTTATAAAAACAAAGAAACAAGGCTCGAAGTATAATTTCGGGATATCCAGCAGTTATTTTGGAGTCAGCATAGTCATTCTGTGCAACTGAGACTATTGGTCCTCTGGAAATAGTCAGCATTAGGTGAAAGGAAAGTTCAATCAAATTACCACACATTTCAATAGAAAGCACGGATGGAAATTGTGCTATTTGCTGTATGTCGTGCGTAACCGCAGCCTGACTTGGAAGCAGCGTGATCACTTATTGCTACCTTAATCTGAGCGCCCTCGTGATGGCACACAGGAAAATCCCTCTTGCAACCAGCTCTGAAAAACAATGAGAAAGAGAAAAGCAAGAGCATGATGGGCAGAAGCCTTAGTATGTCAGAAATTTTATGTTATGATTTTTTTTTCCCCCCTCAGCAAATGAGAACTTTAAGGAGATCTGTGTAGATCTCCCTATATGTAGGAAAAAAAAATTCAACCTTGTAGCCAAGGGGAGGGGGCCACCCTGACGTGAGAAATACGAAATGGCAAACATTCAGTGATGTTGCTTTGAAATGTTCCTGAGATGGATAAAAGAAGGCTGGAGGAGTGTGAAAAGTGGAGAGAAAGAGGCTGGAATTGCATGAGCAAGTGGCAGGGTTAGACAAGTGCAAAAGAAACTTGTCTTTAAGGGAGAAGACTCTGATGAGGTAACCAACTTGAATGTAGATTAGATCGTAACTCAGTCTACCACAGTATCAACCTGTGGGTGACAAAGGAGATAAACACATTCTGTTGTGAGCCCTGGGGTACCAGTGATGTCCTGAACTTTCTAACTCAAGTGGATTAAAAAGAGAAAAATTAAAGTAGGGATTAAGTTTCCTTATTGGCCTCTTAGAAAGGATTTCGGAATCTACATTAGACGAAAGGCAGAGTGAAAAAGAGATCTGTGTGCGCAGTCACTGTTTTCTAATCCATGGCGCATCCACCTGGGGAGTGCTGGACCTCATGCACTTGCACTAAAGTCATAGAATCATAAGGGATTGGAAGGGACCTCCAAAGATCATCTAGTCCAATCCCCCTGCCACAGCAGGATCACCTA
>JAOXOE010000771.1:2343052-2366268 GCA_028565055.1 Phoeniculus purpureus | reverse complement strand
AACAGCAAAGAGACCCCATACAACACCCCCTCCCCCCCCCCCCCTTTTTATTTAGTCTCTGCTCACAAACGTAGAAAGAATAATGCTTCTAATTCACAAAGGTGACCTGGAGCATCCCTGTCCATCTGCGGACACTCTGGCTGAAGATCCCATCCCAACCAGATCTCACCCACACCCTCTTCCTTTCCAAGTGCGGAAATCCTGCAGGAAATGCCCAAAAGGAAACCAAACCAGCTGCCAACACCCAGCCAGGGAAGGGCAGGCGTTGCCTATCAGAGCAGGCTGCCTGCAGCAGCCACGAGCTCTCTCCCGCACTTGGACACCTCCCAGCCAGCAGGGTTTAAATAATAAACAGAGTTTTCATCAGGAAACACCCTGACTCCCGCAAGCTCTTTCCATTTCAGTTTAAGAGACTTCCCCTGGTTCTGCACTGCCCAAGATATATCTGGACCATCCTCAGTCCAGGAGCTGCCTCAGAGCCTTCTCTGGGAACCTGGGTGATGGCACCTGCAACGGTCCAGGGTCCCCTACCTGGACCTGGGCTGTGGTAGCCACTGGTGTGATACTGGGAGAGGCCCCTGTAAGCTCCCTTGGGAGCCCCTGCTGAGCAATGGTGAGGGTGTCCCCATTCTGGCTGTTACAGGACACTGCTGGGATGCAGGGCTGGGCTGAGGGCAGCCCACGCAGGGACGGAGTAGAAGCAACACTGGAGCCTGGCGCTGCCAGAGAACACAATAAGCTGTTTCCTGAGAAAGGCCAGTGAGTCCAGAGGCACAAAAGGAGCTATTCTGCCGCCCGCCTCGGTCCCCAGCCCACTGGGGCAAGGGACAGAGGGAGGTCAGATGCCAAAGCCATGCAGCACTGCACATCTTGCCAACACTGCCAGGACCCCCTTGCCTCCACCCTGCCCAGCTCCGCCTGTGTCACCCCCAAGGATGCCACGAGCTGCAGACTCTGGGCTCAGCATCGTCCCCTTCTCTGCACCCAGCAGACAAGAGGCAGATCTTGAGCTGCTGGCAAAAGAAGAGCCAACGCGACGTTTTCTGGCGGCCACGCGTAAGAAAACAGGAAGGCGGCGCAGGATCCGAGACACGACACTCACTGCCCGGCCAGAGCTGCCGGCAGCCGCAGCCGCCCTCGCACCGCACAAGGCAGCTTTCAGCCGCACACAGATGCCCCATTCTCCCACCAGCGACCTCCCTGCCCTGACATTTCGGGTACCCTGAGCTCACATGGGCAGGCAGTTGCTCTGGAAGAGGCAGCCAAGGGAGGCCACTCATCAGCTTCCCTGCTGTGTCCTCTCATTAATCAGAGAGGCTGACGGAGCTGCTCATTTGCAAGAGATGAGGGTAAAGGCAGGCACTCATTAAGCTGCAACATGCGCTCGTTTTCCAGGGGAACAACATTAAAAACGAGCAAAAGCAGCAGCACAGGTTGGAGCCCTGGCCCCAAACCTCCCCAAAGCTGTTTGGCCCTCTGGAGGAGGATGCTTAGGGAGGAGCATCCCCTGCAGCCACCAGCCCTCCTGAAGCACCTTGCTGGTTCACCCTCATGAGGGGGAGCATCAGCCTCCCAGAGCCTTCGAGGGAGCGGGGGTGGGTACGTTATCGGAAGCAGAAACCCCCTCCAGATGCACAAAATAATCACATGGCTTATTAGCTTCGCTCAAAGAACCGGCTGTGCAGCCTGCAGAGAACGTTCTGGTTCCAGCATCGCTGATGGGACAGGAGCTGCCATCTCTACAGTGACTGGTCTCCACGATGAGACAATTCCCACAAGTCAGAAAGAAGCTGACCGGAGATATTGGGCTCAACCCCCACACATGCACTTCAGACCGTCCCCCTCGTCCCTGACCCCTGATGGCACAGAAACCACAGAGCCACAGCGCAGAGGATCAGCATGAGAAACCCAAATGCAGGCATGAAACACTCCTGCCCAGCACCTCGAGGGGTTAATCAGGGGACAAGACAATTCTGATTACAAAACACAAGTCATTTATCTGTCATTCATCAACCCCTGCACCCCCCACAGCAGTGCTCACAGAACAGGCCATGCAGCTCCGGGGACCCCCACCATGCACTCTGCTTTCCCTGATACCACAAAAGGCTCCACAGGGCATGGAGCTGCCTCTAACCGCTGGTGGAGCAGCTGGCACACCCAGGGCTCAGTAGCAGTCACACACCTGCCCAAAACCATGTAGTTGCTTCTGCTGCCGACATTCACCCTTGCAGCTCTGTCTCACCTTTCCCCAACAGCTTCACAGCATTCCCCTTTGCGTGAGAGACCATCCCACTGCCTGGGGTGTGGGGACCACCACAACCAGCCTCCTCTCGTTTTAAGGCTGCTTCTACAACCCCTTTGTTAAGGGCAAGAACCAAACGAGGAGTTCAGAGGTTGCCCCTTGCAGTCGGAACGCAACCAGGACACCCACAGCACCCACAGGCCTCTGCCCGCACCCAGCCCTCTGCGGGCAGCCTCTCCACGGCTCCTCTCTGGCACGCTCCAAGCACCACTGCTCTGTCTCAGGGGGATAACGGCCGGAAGGGTGGATGGAAGGGCACTGCTGATCTTATGATAAGGGTCAACAAGCAGCTCAAGCCCCCACTCGACTCCTGCACGCAGGGCGATGGGCCAGTGGTGTTGCCCAGCTTTGCTGGACACGAACCCGCGGTGACCCAGCTGCTGAGCTGATGCCCCCTAGGAGCTGTCGATGCCTTGGCACCATGGGCACCGCGGGGTTGCCAGCTCCGGTGTGGCCACAGCAGCAGCTCCTCCTCGTCTTGAAGCTGCCATCCAACAACAAAGGCTCGGGGCTCGGCAGAGGTTGTGGGGCCCGCTGGCTCGCAGAGGCCTGGGAGAAAGCCAGGCAGGGCCGGCAGAGCCGGAGCCATCGACACCCGCCCGGCGTGTCAGGACTTGAGGAGGCGATGGAGCAACCAGAGCCACTCGACCTCCGCAGAAACTCCGCCGCCTGCTCCGCACAGCGGCCCTTGGCGGCCCCAGCGGCTCCAACCAGCCTCGGTCGGGCACGACACCGGGAAAGGTGCGGCCCTCGGCGGGGCGATGGCCGGGCATGAAGCGCCGGGCGAGGAAATGGAGCTCTCGGGTGGGCTCTCCAGCCCTCGACAGACCCTCAGCGTGGACAGTGTCAGCCCTCACATCCCTCGGCACCGGCGACCCAGCGGCAGGGGGAAGGTCCCCAAAACCCACCCGTACCCCAACCCGTCACACCAGACCCCCGGTGAGGGAAACACCCGTTACGTCCCGCCGACATTAACGAAACTTCTCCGGACGGCAGCAGCAGGGGGGGGACGACCGGGCACAGGCAGGGGCAGCAACTCGCACCGGCAGCAGCGGGACCCAAACGCGGCGGAGGCAGAGTGCGGTGGCCGGCCCGGAGGAACGGGACCGGCTGTACCGGGGGTCGGCGGAGTGTGAGGTGGGGAGCACCGGAGGGAGCGGTGCGGGAGGCCCCGCCGCGGGAGGCCCCGCCGCTTCCCGGCAGGACGGACGCAGCAAACGGAGGGGACCAGGACACCCCCCGCCCCGGTTCTCCCCACCCGGCGTCTTCGCCAACGCACCCTGCACCGGGAGAGTGGCTGAGCGGGGGCGGTGGGGAGCGGCCACTGAGCCCCGGCTGCGGGGAAACCCCCCTCCCAACCTCCCCCGCCTCGCCGCCACTTGCTGCAGCAACCCGCGAAGGGCTGCTGCGCGGAGCCCGGTTCCCCCTCATTCCCCACAGCACCGGGTGCTCCCCCGCCCTAAGCCCTGCCCCGTCGGTGCCCGGTAAGCCCGCTGCCCCCCCTTGCCCCACCGGTGCCCTAATCCCCTTCCCACGGTGCCCGGTACCCACGGTCGGGCTGCAGCAGCGTCCCCGCCTCGGCGCGGGCATCTTGGAAGCGCGCGGAGACGGCGACAGCGGCGCGAGGCACTGGCGGGAGGAGGCGGTGGCGCGCGCAGGGCGGGTCGCGTGAGGAGGGGCCGGGGGCGTGACCGTGCTCGCGCTGCTGTCACGCCCCTTCCCCCGCCCCGCCCTCCAACAGGTGAGAACAGGCGGTCCCGCGCAGCGCCGGTCACCGGGGTTGGGGGGAGGGTAGGTCCTGGAGATGGAGATCACCGGACTGGACCGGACCGCGGGGAAGGTGTGGGGGGAGGGGCTAGTGCACAGAGCCACGGGGGGACCCCCGGGGCAATGGGCTGGGGAACATCAGCAGCGTCTGTGCTGCGTCATGGGCAACCACGTGTGTCCCTACGTCATGGAGGTCTATGTATGTCCTCATGTCACACGTGTTCTTATGTCATGGAAGACCACGTGTGTTCTCATGCCATGGAGATTCATGTTCCTATGTCATGAAGAACCATGTATGTCATCGTGTAATGAAGAACCTCTTATGTTCACATGGAGAACCACGTATGTCCTCATGTCATGGAGAATTGAGTATGTTCTTTTGTTATGGGAAACCTTGTATGTTCTCATATCATGGAGTTTCATGCACGTTCTCATGTCACACATAGTCTTATGTCATGGAGAACCATATATGTTTTCATGTCATGGAGAACTGTTTATGTTCTCATGGAGGACCATGTATGTTCTCTTGTCATGGAGAACCATGCATGTCCTCATATCAAGGAGGACCACATACATTCTTATGTTCACACAGACCCAGTTCCTCGTCTCCAGCCCTTCAACACATTCATTTTTCCATTGGGCTGAAAAATCAGTTGAACTGGGTTTTTTCTACTTCCCAGTTCAGCAAGGCGTAGGGGTGTCCCGGTATTCCCCACACCGGGAATGGGCTGTCGGGCAGGTTCTGTTACTGTGTGTAAGGCGCACGTGTACCTGTAGGGGTACCCACGGCAACAACATCACTGGGAGACTGGGGAGGGGGTTTAGGCATCTGTGCTGCTCCCTGGCAAGGTGGGTTCATGCTGTGCAGGATGGCACTCATGGAGTGCCCTGGGTGCTCCATGAGCTGTGTTCTACAGGAAACATGAAGGACCTGCGGCCGCCTCGTGTTCTCCACTTAACATGTGCGATACCCCCTCACAGCACACACACGCACAGATACATAGTGGGGTTCAGAGCTGTCCTGGGACCTGTCCTGTGTCTGAGCAAACAGCCGGAGCAGAACCTGGCACAGCCTGATGCCCCTCCAGGGGGTCAGGCAGGAGGTCATGGCTGCTTCTGCGGGCAGCAGGGCTGGGTTTGGGCTGGCCAGCACACCCTGTGCTCATGGCTGGGTGACCACACAGATATGCAGCCCCCAGACAGGACACATCAGGCTGCAGAAGAAGTGAGTCCACCAACAGCAAGCAGATGGCAGGAGATGACAGCAAAGACTCATTCCCGAGGGCCCTGGGGTAGCAGCCTGGCTGCACCCCATGAACAGCTACCGCAGGAGGCTGGCAGCCCAGCTCGGACCTGAGCCTGGAGACTTCACAATGTGCCAGGGAGAAATAAGACCCAAGCAGCATCGGGCAGTGATGTCCTGCTCTGTAGCATCCCCGTGTCACAGCCTCAACGTTGAGGGTGACCAGGGTTGGGGACGACTGGTGTGTCACAGTGGAGACCTCAGCCCCAACGTCTTCCTCTGTTGCCCAGGCTCAGCTGCTGCCTGTGCTCACGCTGCAGGCGAGGAGAAGCGTGGGGTGCACAGCTGGGGCAACAATCTGCAATCTGCAGAACAGACCCAGTGGTGGGGCGCAGGTGGGCTGGGACCCACCAGACCACAGCTCAGGGACAGAACATGTGTTTTGTTAAGTCCTCCAAACAGTTTTCCTAGGAGATCACCCCGCTCGCAGCGTGGTGAACGCTGACATCAGCTGTGCCTCGGCATTAAAGACGGGAGGTGTCAGAGGTGACCTTGGGCAAATATTTACCATCGCAGCGGTGCTGTGCCTGTGTTCAGAAGGGACGGCGTCGAATGGCCCTTTAATTGAGCAGGCAGGGCAGCGGGAGGGTAGAGAGCTCCTCATGCTAATGTGCTAATGTGAGTCACAGTCCTCAGGGCTGGGGGATCATCTCCATCTGCCCACAGAGTCTCCTGGGTGCAGGAGCACTCCACAGCCTGGCTGGGGGGCCCAGTGCTTTGGGGCAGGGACTGGTTTGGGTTTGGTACTGCTGGCTGTGAGTGTGTCCCTGGGACTCGGAGAATCACGGTGGTGCTGCCCAGGGCTGGTATGAGTTAGCTTCCGCATTTCAGAGCCGGGGAATGGAGAAGCTCGGGTTGTACCGCGTGCCTGGGATGCCTGGTGAATAAATAACATCAGGCTATGAAGCAGGATTCCCCTTCGAACGTTTGTTGTTACAGTGGAAAGCACGGGGAGTGGGGGGGGAAAAATCCCCTTTTAACTTCTAAATCCCTTTTCCTGCTGCTTCCAAATTGCAGGCGGGCAGCTGCAGAGAGGAGCAGGGATGGATTAATTCCCCCAGAAGAATCCCTTCTCGTTTTCTTTTTATGTTTTGATGACTTCATTGCTCCAGCTTTCATTAGCACCTCCTTTATCTCCAGTTCTTCCCCAAAGGCATTCACATCTTCCTCCTGCTGCTGCTGTACAGGGAGCAGCAGCTCGATGGGAAGTGGATGCTTTGCACCACCTCATGTTGAGGCCTGGAATTTCAGAGCTCTCTGCCATGATGAGAGAACCAGCCGCCTCGCCTGCCCCAAAAAACCTCTTCTGGCTCAGCATCCACTTGCCTGAGGATCTCGCAAGGAATCAGACACAGCGTCTTCATTAAGGCTTCAGCACCCTCCTGCAGAAGGACCTGCAGCAGGGCTCAAGCTGCCCCAAAGAGCAAAAACTCTTCTCTCCGGGCATGGTGCATCTCTTCTCAGTACAAGGGAGACACCGAGGTGCTGGAGCAAATGCAGAGTTGAGCAACAAAGCTGGGCTGCTTAGTTTGAGGAAGAGAAGGCTGAGGGGAGACCTCATCGCTCTCTACAACCATCTGAAAGGACACTGTAGAGATGTTGGTGCTGGTCTCTTCTCACAGGTAGTTAGTGACAAAACCAGAGGGAAGGGCTTCAAGCTTCAACAGGGGAGGGTTAGACTAGACATCAGGAAGAGATTCTTCATGGAAAGAGTGGCCAGGCACTGGACTGGGCTGCCCAGGGTGGTGGCTGAGTCCTCGTCCCTGGATGTGTTTAAAAGTTGCTCAGATGTAGTGTTGGGGGATCTGGTTTAGAGATCAACTTGTAAAGTGGGGTTGATGGTTGGACTCGATAATCCCAAGGGTCTTTTCCAACCTGAGTGATTCTATGATTCTGTGATTCTCTGCACGCAAACCAGTCCTGAACACGTTCTCAACCCAGCCCAGCTCTAAAGTCCAAGGAGAGGATTTTGCACCAGCTCACTTGTAAGCAATCAGTCCCATCCTTCTGCCTCCCCTAAATCTCCAGAAGGGAAGTTCTCACCTGGGTAAGGAGTCAGGGACCTGCAAAGACTACCTAGCTGTCTTCTGAGCAGCTCTGTACTCCAGCTGCTTGTTTGCCTTCCCTTTAAGCCAGAGTCCAGCCATCCCAGTTAGCTGCAGGTAAAGCTGTTCTGCTCAAGGCCAACACAAGCATCAGTCAATCCAACCCTCCCTAGGCAAAGAGTCCTTCTCACTCTCCTGAGGAAGAGGAGACCTCCAAGAGGAAGATGAGGTGCTGCAGGCAATACCCATTGCAACAGAGCAGGAGCAGTCCCTGATTTTTACTGGTGAGCAACAGTGGGGTGGGATGAGGTGCTGGGGTGAGACACCCCTTATCTGGGAGCAATACAGGAACTACAGGAAAGCAGGAAACTCCCTGCAACAGCCACAAGAGCGGCTCCTTGTTTTGGAAGGTCCTGAGCGGGAGTTGGTGGGTGTCTCCAAACCCTCCCCGTGCCATGACAAGCCCCATTCCTCCCCCGTTCCCAGACTGGGCTGGGCGGGAGCATTGCACAACGTGCCCCAGCCAGGTCTCCCCTGCCTTGCCAGGGTCGCAACATGGAGCCAAGATGCTGCCAGCTCTGCGCTGCCAGAGGAACCTGAAGTAACACATCCCTGGGGAAGAGGTTTGGCTGGGTTTAAAGACATGGGGTGGACACCCACATACCCCCACAGAATCGCTCCAGCAGCCACGACTTCTCACCACCAACATAAAGCAGAAGCTCTGCTCTGTATTTCTCATTCTCTCACGCCTTTGCTAACCTAAAGTCCTGATGGACAATAATTCTTCCCCCGCAGTGACTCCACGATGAAGCTGCTTCTCACTTATATAAACAGGTTCAGCCTCACAGACTTCCACTAATGCAGCTTTGCAGGGGAGAACAGAGACGGCAGCATCGCCACCCGCTATTTTCCCTCCCCGCTTACAGACTGGTGCTAGGAGCTCCCAGCCCGACCATTGAAGCCAGCAGCGCCCCCAGTTTGGGGCAGGGAGTGGGTAACAGCCACCTCAGGCACTTGCAGCACTGGAGGAGCTGCTGCTGCCGCAGCCAGGCAGCGGTTTGTGCATCCGCCGGTTCCCTGTGCTGGTTATCCACACGGGGCACAGCACGGCTTCACGTGACAGTCTGGTTTTCCCTGTTCAGGATGTTTTTCAAGCCTGGAAAATGGCACAGGGGAGCCCTCAGACACCCATCTCCGCTCAGGTCTTTCTGCTGTGCACTGCTCTCCCACTTTGTGCATCGCTCCCCACCAGGACTGGGGTCTGCTGGTGGAGTGAGGCTGGAAGGTTCTCTACAGGGACCTCTTTTCGGTGAAAATGTGTGGAGGCTACCAGCAGGCAAAAGCAGCCTGACAGCGTGTGGGCACCGAGCTCTGCCAGGGCAGCCCCCTGCGTGAGCTGAGCCTGTGCCCACCAGCAAACGACAAGCCGTGTTCCTAAACAGCTCTGTCTCTGCTAATGGGGCAGAGGAGGGAGCAGAAGGCACGTTGAGGTCATTTACTAAATTAAGATATGAGAGGAGAGGCTGTTGCAAGAGGCAGCGTGGACTCAGGAGTCCCTGGGGGGGGTTGCCATGGGCTGGCAGCCTGCCGAGCTGCAGGCGTGGGGAAGAGCCGAGTCTGTGGCGGGCGAAGCTCAGATGTTTATCTGGGGGAGTGGGAAGGTGCTGGGAACAGGCACCCTGTACGTCTCATGTGGCTGAAACCTGGAGGAAGGCTGGACACAGACGAAATGGGTGGTTGGTCCTTTTCCAACAAGGAGATGGGCCAACAGCTTTTAAAGAGCCCGGAGGGAGCGAAACCAGCGCTGTGACCCCACCGCAGTGAGCTGGTGGGGTGAGATCTGGGCAGATATGAGGCAGAAAGCAACAAAATGCAAATCAGAGTGAGAAAAGCTCATCTCAAAAATAATGCGATACGCTGCTGTTCAGCACGAGGCAAATGGGAGAGGCAGTGATGCCGAAAGAAATGGCAGCGGAGCCTGCGGTACAAGGTGATGAGGAAAATGATGGATGCGGCTGGGACAGTGGGTGGGTGTGTGGGGAGGTGATGGTACCTCTGCCAACAGCTGTGGGGTGACCCTGCCTGCACAAAAGTGTCACAGGGAAGATAATGAGGGTGGAAAGAAGTGAATGAAGAACAGAGCAGGAGCATAAGAGAAGCAGAGGTTGCTCCACAGGGACTGTTTGGAGGGCTTCTCTGCAAACTCTCACAGTACCAAAAGGATTTGGTGCTGGTGGAGCAGTGTGACCATCCTGCGATGTCATCTAGTGATAGGACAAGGGGCAATGGGTGTGAGCAGAGCAGAGCTTCCGCATAAGTATGAGAAGGACCTTCTTCCCAGTGAGGGTGACAGAGCACTGGAAGGGGCTGCCCAGGAGAGTTGTGGAGTCTCCTTCTCTGGAGATGTTTAAAACCCGCCTGGATATGTCCTTGTGCAACTTGGTCTGGATGATCCTGTTGTGTCAGGGGGATTGGACTAGATGATCTTTCAAGGTCTCTTCCAAGCCCTAATGTTCTGTGATTCTGTGAATTTCATGCTGCATAAACAGTGTTTGTTGAAGACCTTTGCAGCTGGTGTTATCAGCATCTACAGTAGATGGGAGTTGTTCATGAATCTTTAAGAGCAAACACATTCAGCTTTTAAAGAAACTTTTTTTAACGGTAACAAATACTCAACCTCCCTGGCTGGAATTGGAGAAATCTTCCTCACTCAGGTGATGGATAAGAAACCCTAGAAGAGGCAGTTTCTGGAGAATAAGAAGCTGCTTGTTGAGGAGTTTCTCAGTTGTTGAGGAGTTGAGAGAATCTCACAGTGGCAGACCAGTGGGAGAAGACCTGCGTGGTTTTGCCATCTGACAGCATCAGTGAGGTAACACAGCTAGGAAGTATCTTTGGGAGGAAAGCCAAGCCCTGCTGTGTTTCTGGAGCCATGTCAGTTCACTGGCATCCCTGGGGGCTTTGGGGAACTTGGAAACACAAAGTATACCTTGCTTGCAAATGAGATGCCATGCTGGAAGATATGCTCTTTGCGGTGTCGTGGCATCTCTATGTGCAACACTCGCCTTGCTGGGCTCTGTGGGGTCATAGGAGTGAGAGCTTGTGGCTTTGTGTTACTGGGGTATTTCGGTTGTGTCTTTGATTCTCCCCTGTGTCAATAGCTCTTGAGGGCTTAGCTGTAGGTTTTATTACCTTTTATTAATCAGATTCTGATGCTTTGAGAGGAAAGACTCTACCTCTGCTTTGGACACAGTTGGAAGCAGTCTGGGTGGGTATCATTGACGTTTTTTAACCTAATTACCACTACATTGGTTGCCCTTTTGAAAAAGGAAACAAGGAACTGACACCAACAAAAGAAGAACAAAAGGTATCACCAATACCTACAGGCTGCTGTTCTCAATAATCTGAACCAGGACAGTGGGGCATCACCTACACAAACACAGTTAGTAATGAGACTTCCAAATCAGTCCTGTGAGTCTGGTGCATCCTCAGGATGAAGTGGAAAGCCAATGGCATTGCAAGTGATTAGATCTGTCAGAGAGATGGGCGATGAGACTTGTGCATTCTGCTGAGGGTATTGGAAGCTTTCTCCCACAAGGGTTTGCGTAGCTGACCCACAGATAAATCAGGTGCTTCTTGAAAGGCCATAAAAAAAGAGATGCCTAGCTACAAGCGTTCCACTGCGTGACAAGTTTACGGCCACAAACATACTACATGGGGCACATCATTCGGGAGGGATCAGAAATGGTATCTCAAAGAAAATCCACTTCTCAAGTGAGGAAAAGACAAATGGGGGGAGCTCTTTGTACAGTTTTTTTTCATCTACTACGAAGCACAGTTGATGTTTAATCAAAACTTCGGTAGATTTAATATACACTGTAGGTGGTTTAGTACCTATAACCTTATTTCTTGCTTGATTTCTTGAAAGGAAAATAACCTCTCCTAGGATTTGTTTTTAATGAAATGCAGGTAATATGTTTTCTGAGCTCACAAGGGTGATGCCATGAGCCTACTCTGGGAGAAAACATGGGAAGTCCTTTCACATCTGTCCTTTAAAGTTTCTGGCCCTGGGCATTCATCCTGCCAGCAAGTGCCTCTGGCTGGGTCAGTGATGCTGGTAGGGGTGGGGAGAGGCTTGTGGTCTGTGCCAGTGTCATGTTGTAGAGCTTGTGTCACCTCAAAACCTGACAACCACAGAGCAGGAAAACATTGTTATTCTTACTTTTTCCTCCGGGATAAGCTAGGACTCTTTCTAATTAATTACATGTAGCTTAAGCAGAAAACTTTGAAAATTAACTGTACCTATCTATCTATAGAGCCTAGTACTTAGATTTTCAGTATTGCTAAGCCATGTTCGAATGAAGGAGGTGTTAGTGGATGTTTTGCACCTAAAACATGGCAGATTTCTGTAGTTCAAGCTGGCACCTAGGCAGAGACATTAGACCAACTTCAGCTGTCAATGGAGTGAG
Organism: Phoeniculus purpureus; assembly: GCA_028565055.1. Lineage (NCBI taxonomy): Eukaryota > Metazoa > Chordata > Aves > Bucerotiformes > Phoeniculidae > Phoeniculus > Phoeniculus purpureus. The sequence continues at coordinate 2,354,385 of JAOXOE010000771.1, read as the reverse complement.
CAAGATACCCAGATCCAGTATCACGGCAATTGCAGTCCAAATCCTTCTTGTGGCTTCAGGAGTTGAAGCAGCATCTGGGTTGCTAACTACCAGGTAACAGTAAGCCAGTGAGAGGTTTGCATGTTTGTCCAGGGATGTCAACTCTCTTCTTTTTAAGTAAGGCTTGGCCTGGGACTACTAAGGAAAGTTATTGTTAAGGTCTTCCTGGTGTGGGGTGAATGATGGAGTAGCATGATGTAGGATTTGTTTATGTTTAGCTTATACAACTGTTACTTTCATGGAAACCTTCTGAGGTTAAAGTTGACAAACCCTCAATATTTACAAAAAGCTTGAAAATTTCCAAGTCAAGGAAGTGATTGTTCAGTTGAGCTGAACCTGAACAATGGTTCTGGGGATGTCGGGTGCTGACGGTGAGTTTCTATAGATATTTCTTTTCCACTACTTTAGATATGTCTGCAGTGCTGGAAAAGCTGCTGTCTGATAGCTGACAGGCAGCCTGATGCAGAATGAGTGGGCAGAACTGATGCTGGGCTCTTGAGAATGGGGATGGTATGAATTAGCAGCAGCATCATGACCAGAATCAAAGGGGGGGTGTGAACAATCCAGTTTTCTTTGAGACTCTTCTGCGACCCTGAGGTCCTGGAATGGGACACAACTGCTTGCTTTGCTCATTCATGTCTTGCAGTTGCTTTCTCGTGAAAGGAGTGCATCCGTATTTTTATAATATAAGTTTGAAAAGGGCAAAAAGAAGTGTGAAGACGGTCCCTTTAACGTTCACAGCTGTATTATGTCTTCAAACATCTTATTTCTTAGATGATGGTGTCTAAAACCAGGTTGCTTCTGCAGACCACAACCAAGCATCCTCTCACAAGATGAAAATATTGAGAAGGCTTCACTTAACTTCTCTCTACCAAATGTCTCATCCTGCTTCCGTGCTCAGGGTTCGTTGCCTTGGAAACAAGTGACTGTGCACAGGCAGCGCAAAGAGGAGCCGTGGTTTGTGGACGCGGCCCTTGGGAGCCCCATTACAGAATTTCTTATGCTTAGAAATGCTTTGTAACAAGGCCCCCGGTGTCACTTATTAGCAGTAAAGTGTACAGCAGCCTTCATCAGTATCAGCTACCAATTTGTTTCTTATGGAAATGAACCAACACTGATGGTGTAGAAGAATTTTTGGCAATTTTATGCTGGAACAAAATTCTCACTTGCTCTTTCTATGCTGCCACTTGACACACACTTCTCTAATTTGCTGCTTCTCTACTCGTTATATTGGTTTCAGCCTTCTTGGTGAAATGAAGTAACAACTTGTAAAGGGAAGGTGGGCAGAGACAGAGGAAATAAACTTGTATAGAGGCATTTTGTCTGCACCATGATCTGCCTTAAATTACCACATCAGGGTGAAGCAATTTTGATCTCTGCTCTCTGACTAATCTGCTTTTCCTTTTAAAAAAGCTCTGTGCCTTCATCCTTACTGGCTTGATTTCCTTTAAAATGCAAACTCGGATATTAACTGTAAAGGGAATGCCATGGACGTGAATCTATGAATATCTGATATTTTTTATGGGGATCCTCGTGGACAGCAGGATGACCATGAGCCAGCAATGTGCTCTTGTGGCCAAGAGGGCCAACAGCATCCTGGGGTGGATCAGAATGGGGGTGGTTAGCAGATCAAGAGAGGTTCTTCTCCCTCTCTACTCTGCAATGGTGAGACCACATCTGGAGGAGTGTGTCCGGTTCTGGTCCCCTCAGTTCAAGAGGGATGTAGAGCTGCTGGAGGGAGTCTAGCGTAGAGCGACGAGGCTGATGAAGGAAGTGGAGCACCTCCCTTACGAGGACAGGCTGAGGGAGCTGGGTCTGTTTAGCTTGGAGGAGACTGAGGGGTGACCTCATTGATGTCTATAAACATGTGAGTGGTGGGTGTCAGGAGGATGGAGCCAGGCTCTTCTCAGTGTCATGTAGTGATAGGATGAGGAGCAGTGGGTGTAAGCTGGAACATGGGAGGTTCCACATCAATATCAGAAGGAACATCTTCCCAATGAGGGTGACAGAGCACTGGAACAGGCTGCCCAGTGGAGTTGTGGAGTCTCCTTCTCTGGAGACATTTAAAACCCATCTGGATATGTTCCTGTGCAACTTGGTCTAGGTGATCCTGCTGTGGCAAAGGGATTTGATTAGATGGTCTTTTGAGGTCCGTTCCGATCCCTCTGTAAACATATTCTTGACAACAAAATGCAGCATGAGAGGGAAAGAATAAGCACAAATCAAAACGGTGTCTTTCTGTATTGTCTTCTCTGACATAATTGTATTTGCTGTCACTGATGAGCTTTCTGATTTGAGGAATGCATTGGTGCTTTAGCCTGCAGATGTTCCCTTGAAAGCAGAAGTTAACACCTCCTCAAATTATAGAATATGGCATCAGGAGATGCGTTCAAGGCAAGACATTCTAACACCTGCAAAGCTTTTATGAACGTGGGGTCTGATGCAAATGGGAGAAATGACTAAAATTTTGCTCACTGGTTTCTGTTCGTACTTTGTGGGTGAAGGGAGAAGGAAGACGCACCAGGGAAGGGAGCTGAAGACATGGGGCTAGATTAGATGGTGTGAGGTGAAAGAACAGGTTTACTTCAAAGTGAGGAATAAAGAATACTAGGAACAGATGCATAAAGACAACATGTAGTAGAGTAGTGAGAAACAAGATGGAACTGAGGAGAATGCTGAACACATGAGGTATGGGATGTGATCCGAGCTCTATTACACTGGGGGCTGCTCAGTGTTGCACAGAGGGTGTTGAGACTGGTTCACACACAGACTTCTTCGAAGTGTTGATGTTAATGAGACACGCTAGCTTTTAGCAGTAAAAGATACTTTGAGCAGAAGTAGAAAGAAAAGCAAAACTCTTCCCAAAGGCTCAGTGTCCAAAGCACAGCCTGGGCCCTGGATCAGCATCTTCCCGTCCTGCGAAGGGTCCAGAGCAGGACTTGAGACCTTTTGAGTAACAGTGGGTAACTTTGACTTTTCCAGAGACTTAACAGCAATTCAAGAGACACAGCCTAAACGTCTTGACACTAATGAGAAGATGGCCATTAGCAAACCTGTGTACGAGCTCACCAGAGCTGAATTTGGGTTCCTGTATCAGCCCTTTTTCCTATGTGGTGTGATGCTAGAGCAGTGCTGCATTCCCCCATGCTGCGAGACAGTCTGACATCATCCCCTGATGATGATGATGATGTCATATCTGTATTTTTGGAGTGGAATTTGCTTCTCATGTTCTCACTGTGGTGTGGCATCACTCCTGGAAGCTTCCTCCCTGTCTGGGATTCGAGGAGAGGGTTTTTTTCTCCATGTAGCTATAATTTAGCAAGTACACTGAAATCAGGTTTCAGTAGTAATATTATAGAAATAAGACTAACTGCAGAAACTGTTAAAAATTGTTTCAGAGCCGTTTCAGAGCATAACAAGAACGATGACTACAGAACCTGAATGCTACAAAATCTGCCTTGTGACTCAGATTTCTCGCAGCTTAGTCTGGGCTCCGACAGTGACAAATCCCCACTTCTGACTTGCTGCTATTTATTTTCCTTTGGCCAGGGTGGTGTCTTTTATGATTCACATTATTTTTTCCCCTTTAAATTTTATGCTTAAGCTTTCCATACAAATTATCCAACAGGACTATTTGCATGAGGAGAAGTATCTCAAACGGTAAAACACAAACACAGAAACAAACATGTGCAGCACAGTGTGTCACAACAGTGCGCTGTCATGGGCACTTGCTCTGCACCGGAGCAAACTGAGAGCATTCATATGTTATATGAAAAAAAGAAATGTTTCTTAATCCCTGAACACTTCTAAATCTTCAGCAGGAGATTGGGAAAGACTCTGTATAGCGATATATATAGTTATAGTCAATCTTTTTCAGTGGGAAGGGTATGGAGTCCTTTCGAAATGACACGTACAACTGCAAGACTGCATTTGGGGCTACTCTTCCAATGGTACTTGCAAATTGCTATTTAAAGGTTTAAACTCTTACATATGTGAATACCCAGTACTTAAACACTTCGCTTCTCTCTTCTGCGAGCTAGTTGAGAGGTGATAGCTCACAATTAGTCTATTTCAAGTAGCCCTAGCAGTATGGACCTACCAGATCCAAGATGGTTCTTGTGTGACAATAGTTTGTGTTCAGACTCTGAACACGAACAGCAGATTTGATTAGAGGGTTGGAGTCTTTGTATTCATTCACATGTTTTATTGACCTTGCTGTTAGTTTGCCACCTCCTCTTTTTCTCACGACTGTATTCAACATATTAATGAAGATAAGTGAATTGGATCACTGCGCAACTGGAGTATGTCCTTGGGTTTTGCTGTGAAGAAAAACCCGATGGTATCTGGTTGATAGGTAAAAGAAGATTGACCTGCAGGGAAATATATTACAGCAAATTTTGGCTTCAAATTTTATGGGTTCTTGTGCAGGTGGAGCTTTCTTGGGGAAAAAAAAATTAATATGTTCTCTACTATTATTCCTTCTCCATGTGTTGTTTAACTGTTTTTGTAAAGAGTCATTAATTGTACCCAGTCCTCTAATCAAATGCATAAGTTAAAGTCCTCTGTTCTCCCCTCTCATTTGGTAAAGTCATTTGTAAGGTCTTTAGATTTATTAGAAGATGTGTAAATGTATCATATCACCAAAAAAATTACTCTACAGACTTGTAATTCATTTCTGCAGCCAGGTGTTTTCCTTGCCTTCTCCTAGTCCCAATTTCTGTGTATTCTCTTAATCTGAATTTTCCAAGCTCCTAGACCCCTGTGAAAATGCAGCAACCCAACAGAGTGTGTACGTAGAGAGTAACAGGAGTTTCTTGAGGCTTTTCATAATGTGAGGCCCTTTGCAACAGAGCATTCTTGTTTGAGTGTCTTTTGCTAATAGAACTGTCTTTGGCCAAAATCCCCCGGAGTATTTTGACCTGGATTTCTAAGTACGTTTAAGCAACCTCATGCCCAAGTGCTTCATTCTTTGTAGCTTGCACAGTTTGGAGGTTTGGAAATGAAGAATGGCAGAAAGCGTTTTTACAAGAAGAATCTTTTTCCACTTAAAATATGCGACAAGTGTGGACTAGACTTGGTTTTGCTTTCTGTACCCATTGAAACATGACGTACCACTTAACTAGTGTGAGAGAAATGCACTGTCCTGTGATGTGGCTTTTCACTTAAGACTTCAGTATGTTTTGTGTTTTCATGTGGCTAAATGGTGCTTACTGTGTATAAGAACCATCAATTCTAAACGGTTTGGTCTGGTCTGGTTGTAACTCTATTGTGGGTACGGGCTGCTATTGTGAGTTCAGCTGGTTCCTCTGTTTAAACTTCCCTGTTGTCCTGTTATCCAACCCATTCTTCTGCTAGGAGCTCATTTGAGCTCTCATGACATTTCAGTATCTGCCAGGCCTGCAGCTGCTGAATTTGGACTCATAATGGCAGGGGTTCGCAGTTAGACAAGTAAGACTGTAGGAAAAACATTTCTTCTAACGATGCTCAGCATGGACAGGGAATAACCCATTAGTGAATGTATTGCTAATGCCCACATGACAGATGGGGTCATTTCTGCTTAGCCTGGTCAATGACGACCAGCTCAGTTCAAATGTTCCAATTCTGCAAGACAGTCAGAGCATTAAGTGCCCATCTCTTTCTGTGCTGAGATGGGTCCATATTCTGTATCTTGAAAGCTCTTTGGAGGAGAAACTTCACACACTCAAGTTTCAACTCCACAGAGCTAAAACAGATCAACACATTGACAACTTCTGGGAACGTAATGGCTGCAAACAAGGCATCATAATTTTGAAGACTATGGCCTTTGGCTTCTATTTTTTTTTAAAGACAATAAAACCCCTATACCAGCCACTAAGAGGTATTTATCTGATTATTTGTTGTTCTGTTGGATTTGCAACTCAACCATGTGTAAAGTCAGCAGGTTTTATTGTTAATGACCATTTAGGAGCTCTTATTTATTGGCATCTTGCATAATTTATATTTTCCATCTCCAGATAGCAATAACACATAGTATTGGTTTCTAATGATGTACTGAACGGGGAAGATGCGCAGAACAATGGGTTGATACCGTGTTAGTAAATATAATGACTGGATGTGCATCTTCCTTTGATCATTGAGCTGTTTGTTGTGACCCATTGCTGACCTCTTTAAGAACAATTTCCTTTTCGTATCCTTACCGTTAGCTGGCCTAGGTGATCGTGCTGCATGTAGGCAGTCCCCATGCCAGGCAGATCAATGAATTGTGATTTGACCTGTTTCACTAGTTCCTAAAACCAGCACTCGGTTTCTAGTGATATTTTGTGATTAGAATGATTCTGTAACTGGAACAGGAGTGCTAGAAAACTTCTAGTTAAAATAAACATCTATTATACACAACCATTATGTAGCGTTTGCCTTGAGGAAAACACCAGTTGGTTTCCAGTTTTCAGTGTTCATCATGACTTATTTGGCGATGACTCCATAGAAAGATCCCTTTAGCCTAGTAACATTTTTAGAAAGGGGTCAGGTAGCAGACACATGTGGACAAACACCACCAGAGTAAGCCAGAACTTGTGATGGATCCCTGTGAACCCATACCTTCATTTTAGAATATATTTTCACAAAACTCTTTAGTTTCTCAGCTAATCACCATTAAAAAGATTGTATTGAATAAGTTATGACCAAGTATCTGGGACATATTTCCTCTGTTCACATTACTTGTCCTATTGACCTAACTTTGACCAAACTGGTGCCATTGTGAACCGTTGTTTCGAATCTTCTATAACCATTCTTAGAAATTCTCAGGGAATAATAGAAATACCATCTCCAGACAAAACACTCAAAATAATGAGAGCCGAGTTATGCAGGCTACCTGATGAAATCTGCTTTTCTTTGTATTCAGGAGGAAAGTTTTTGTGAAAACTAGTTTTTAATACACTGAAGATTATTTGGACTATTTTGTGCCTGCGTTTAAGTGTTTGCTTTCAACTCACCCATGAGGTAGATCTCAAAAACCGTATTTCTTCCTTTCCTGTTTCTGATGGAAAAAGGAAATTCAGATGGAAATATCTGTTGTGACATTTCCTGTTCTGAAACCTCCTGTCAAAGCTGGGAGAGAAAAGCACTTCCATCTGCATTAGCTTCCCTCTTGCAGGAAGACGTGTCTAGCGCATTCATGTCCTGCTGTTTCAGTATCAGTGTTTCTGCAGATCAGACAGAGTGATGACAAAGCCAAACACATGCAATAACGCGGTACTACTGATAAAGTTGTTCCTATTCATATTTCTTTGGGATTCAGCTGTTGCAGCATCTGACCAAGGTTCTTTAGTCTGGAACACGTGCAGTTTGTTGGCGTTCTTGTCACGTGTCCTCTCACCGGTTTGTTTTGTCTGCCTCGTGTTCGTTTCGTTGCGTTAAGTGTGTGGTCACAACTTGTGACAAGGTGTGAAGAATGCCAGTTACTTGTCTCCTATCTTCTACAGGCAAATGATTGTGTCTGGTGGTGTTTGTGTTCGCTTGGTTCTTGGCTCTACCTGCCCAACAAGGATTTAGCTGTTGCTCACCAACTATCAGGACCACTGACCAAATACTGCCCCCTTTTCCCCCAAGATCCAAACCCAGCCATACTCACGGTGGGAGGTGAACACAGGATGCTGAACACCGCTTTACCGTGGTGTAGCTGAACTAGTTTATTTAAACAGGTAAAAGTTTTTGTGTAGGTGAAGCTTTGCAGTGGAACAACTTCCATACTATTTGGAGGAGTTTTCCTTCACATCTGCTCCTACATGATTTGAAAACAAAGTTCTCTGGGTACATTGGGAAATTGTGATGTTATTTTGTGCCTTCAGCTTATACTTTAAACTGATAAGGCTGACATGTGTTTCTTTTTCACTTTACTAGCTGGTCGTTGGCTCGATTGACGATTTCAATTTTGCACGCTATGCAAATTTTTGCACCAAGAAATTCACAACTAACTGAGGCAAAGTTGCTCGTGACAGTTAGGCATCCTGGCTTATACCAGATATAATGTGGCCAGCAAGGGTAGGGAAGTGATCGCCTGTGCTTGGCACTGGTGAGGCCACACCTCAAGCGCCTTCAGTTTTGGGCACCTGAGTTATTGAGGTGCTGGAACGAGTGCAGAGAAGAAGGATGAAGCTGGTGAAGGGCCTAGACAACAAGCCTTAAGAGGAGCAGCTGATGGAGCAGGGGCTGTTTTAGCCCTGAGGACATCTTATCACCCTCTACAACTACCTGAAGGGACATTGTAAAGAGCTCCTGCTGGTCTCTTCTCACAGGTACTTGGTGATAGAACAAGACAGAATGGTCTCAAGCTGCACCTGGGGAGGTTTAGGCTAAACAATAGGAAAAATTTTTTAACTGAAAGGGTAGTCAGGCATTGGAACAGGTAGCTCAGGGAGGTGGTTGAGTCATCATCCCTGGATGTGTTTAAAAACCGTTTAAATGTGGTGGTTAGCGATATGGTTTATTGGAGAACTTGGTAAAGTAGGGTTAATGGTTGGACTTGATCTCTGGGGTCTTCTCCAACCTGAATGAATCTATGTTTCTGTGATCTCTCTGCAACTCACTGGTCACCGTAGAGCCACATTTACTGTCATATGGAAAGGTTGTTGTTCTTCAGTTCTTCTCTTTTGCTGTTCTTTATTCTTTCTTTCAATTTCTGTCTATGCTTGGACAAGTTTCTTATTGGTGTTAAAACTGTCTTGGAGGTAAAGCTACTGTGGTGTATAAAATAGTGTATATTAGCCTGCTTTAAACCAGAATATGAACAACCTCCAAATCCTGCCCTGGTTTAATTGAACTGTTTAAAAATTCCACAATCAGTTAAGTAATAACTTTTGGTTAAATCGACATAACATTACACACAGAAGAACGTTAATATCCTCTTACAAATGTCTTCATAAAACATTAAAGCAATCAGGATTATAAGTATAAAGAGAATGCAGAATAAAACTGCAATTATCCTCGCCTGTGATTTTTTTTTCACAAATGTGACCTTGTCAATTGACCTGTGCCTTTACCCTGTGAATTCTGTGTGATAACGTAGAACAAAGGCAGCCAGCGAGTGTTGGGCATGTGAAGCAAATTGTTTCTGGATCACAGAAGCCTGCTGACGATCATCAGCTCGTTTGACATTGTATAAGTGATGTTACACACAAACCACACTCTGCATTTCTTAAGTTGTGTTCACTGTTCAATCTGAAATTTATAAAGTAGTCCTGTCCATGGGAACATTGGCCACCATTTCCCTGGGAGGTGGTTGTGGGTTACAACACGTTCAACTTGGTGGCTCTCTGGAGTACATGAGGGATTTTCAAATGTTGTAAACCCATGGCCCATTGCATAGAATCATAAAAATTACCTGCACAGTTATTCTTCGCGTCTTACAGTCAATTACCTGCGTTGCACCCGTCAGCAGACTTACAGGGAAACTTCCATTTCTTGGTCAGAGTTTGTTTCCTCTGTCATTAATGTTGTTTTCCACTCTTCTCCTGTCTGTACTAACACAACATACAGCTGACTGTTGGTTTGTCGGGTCTCTGCTTTTGCTCTCCAGTTACTATCTGGAGCTCAAGTGAAAGCTTTCAGACTCCGTATTGATTAAAGTGACCGAAGCTTGAATTGAGCCTAACTTTGGTGATACCCTGCCAAATACTTAACCAAGTCCATCTAGAGATTGCTTGATAAGTCAGGTTCTTGAGAATGTGTGGGACTGAGAGGTCATCTCTTGTTGGCTATGCCTGTGCAAAAGGCAAAATCATGAATCTTTACTATATCTAGATTGTCTTGTGGAGGTATTATCAAGTGTGGCATGATGGCCAAGTCGTGTTCAAAGTTTAACAAAAACATTGACACTCTAAATGTCAGTTTTTACACTCTAAATGCACATACTTAAGGGTGCATGTGAGTGTGGCAGAGGATTCAGCTGCCTTTCTGCTGATCCATATTTTCATTTGGAGGCTGCATTTAATTCTATATGAAGATAATGTTATATATTGACCTTGATATTTAATTTTGAAATTGTGTGAGGGTTATTTCAAAGGTAAACCCAAAATTTTGCTTTTGTCCCCAAAGAGAGTGATGGGACAGCAGAACTGTATGGGGTAGTTGTGAGTTGTGTGTGATTAAAATGTTCACCCCATCAGTTCGCCAGCAGCCAACCCATGAAATTGTATGACACAACCATTCAAAACGTTGAAAGATTATAAACTGCACCTTTAAAATACACTGTATTTTTTTACTTCTGTGGGAAGGGCCATCAGTATTTTTTGCTATGGCCTCATTTTCGGAATACAAGGTGTCTGGTTTGATGGATGAGGCATATGGGGGGGGTGGGAATAGATCTGCTCATAAAAATCACATGAAAGCAAGACATTGCTGAGCTGCCATGTATGAACACCATTACTTTCTGTACTATAATCTCTCCAATCAAAGTCAGTGTGGCATCAAATCTGAAAATAGTGCCCCAAAATAATGTTAATTTGGCTGAAAACAGAAGCAGCTGAAGAGGGGGAGGAAGGCAGGTTGGTTGGATGAAAACTTTCCCAATTTTAGACAGAGATTTGAAACATTTTTCTTGGGGGAAAAGAAAATAAACCTCAAATGTGTGTCACAAAAGCTCTGGAGAATTACCCCTAAAAATCACCTTTTAAATTATGTTTCATCATATTTCACTGAAGGTAACAATCAGCTAGAGGTTTATTGATTTATTGTCCAATTTCAACCAAGTCAGAAAATAGTGGGATATTGTGGCAGCTGTCATAAATGCGTAAAGTCCTTTCCCTCAGTTCCTTGTTTTTCAGTATGTCAATATCCCATTTAATAAGTACCTTGATGGGGAAAAGCTATCTCCATTCTTCCCTGCAAAGAAGAATATTCTTCTGGCAAGTGAGCTCTTCACGTATGACCAGTACAAGGTCAGTCTTCTGAGGTATTTGTTCCGAGTATGTTTTTAATCCATTGCAGAACAGATAAACACCCTAATCTCTTACTGTCAATGTATTTATTATCTGAGTGCAGGAATTTTACACAGATATTTTAATCTGAAAAAATACACAGTGCAATGCATGAGTATTTGCCATAGGCTTTCACATAAATTGTATGGAAGAGTTCCTTCTAGAAGCTCCAATTAGATACCCTTAAAATGAAAATGTTTTTTAAGTGTAAGGTGAAGACAGAAATACTACCAGCTTCAGTTGATTTCCTTGCTGATGTTATACTTCACAGTATCACAGTATTACCAAGGTTGGAAAAGACCTCATAGATCATCAAGTCCAACCCGTTACCACAGAGCTCAA